>OV651820.1:66130960-66144149 GCA_927349885.1 Psylliodes chrysocephalus | reverse complement strand
AGAAAAAATCCGTAATCTAAGGTGTAAGACATCGTGCCAAGAGATGCATGGCTATACGAAGTTAGTCTCGAACGATTCCCTGTGAGAACCAGGCAACACTCACTTGTAATTCGCCTTTCCGTAGTAAGGGAGCACTGCTGCGGTGGACCTTTAGTTCTGCCCAACTCGTGGGAATTATATGGAGTCTTTAAAAAGCAGTGAACCTAATTTGGATTTAGGGGCTGATCCAAAGCTAACGCTACACAGCACCAAACAATAACGAATCAGGAGACGATGGGCCCTGCACCTCGGTTCTTGATCGTTAAGAGAAAAGAAGAGGATTTCAATAATACGAACCCTTTTCTAATACAAAAGTTTATTTATGGAAAAGTTGGAGAGTTAAAAAACCTAAAGAAAATTAAGGATGGATTACTGATAGAAACAAAGTCTGCAGCACAGTCAAAAGTATTAGTAGCTATGAAAAAATTTTTAGAATATGATATAGAAGTATTACCACATAATAGATTAAACTATGCCAAAGGTGTTATAAACTGTAGGGATCTTCTGAACTGTACGGAACAGGAAATTCTAGATGAAGTTAAAGATCAAGGAATTATTGAGATTAGAAGAATTAAGACGAAAAAAGATGGAGTACTAGTTGATACGCCTAACCACATTATAACATTTAACTCGACGAATCTACCAAAGGAAGTTAGAGTAGCTTTTTACCAATTAAAAGTGCGCCCGTATATTCCATCCCCCTTACGTTGCTTTCGCTGTCAAAGATTTGGTCACACGGCTATAAGGTGTACTAAGGATCAAGTGTGTGTCTGTGGGAAACCAATTCATACTGGCAATCCATGCTCGCCTCCTGTGAGTTGTATTAACTGCCAAGGTCCACATCCTGCTATATCTAAGAACTGCCCTATATTTAAACAAGAGGTCGCTGTACAGGAAGTAAAAACCAAAGAAAATCTGTCATATTTTGAGGCAAAGAAAAAAGTAGTCATAAATACGCCAAAACCAAATTTTTCATATGCTAACGCCAGTGCTTCGTCATCAATACCCGTTCCCCAATCCTTAAAATCTCAGGACCTTTTAAAAGATTTAATTCCGCTCCTTATTAACGCTCTCAAAAATAATTTTACTATTGTTCCTATTTCACCTTCTAGTATTCCTCTTTCCTCTGACTTGTCAAAAATGCCTCCACCAAGGGAAATCTCCCAAGAGTCAAATCTATCTCAAATGTCCAAGCGTGGCAGAACAGATAGTTCTGATTTAGATTCCACCTTTAGTGAAACATCATGCAAGTCCCAAACTAAAACCAAGAAGAAGAAAAAGGGCTGGCCCAAGGGCGTGCCTAGGAAAGAAAGTCTAGAATCCGACATAGGAAATGAGATACTAAAGCACCTACCTTTAGGAGGTAGTGAGTCACAGTAATAATCTTTTTTGAAAATAAAACACATATTTTTACATTTAAAACTATATTTATACATACATTTTATTTATTTACCATTTATATATATATATATATATATTTATTTTTTTTTTATTATTAATTATTATATTTGATCTATTCTACAACCCAAATGAATAATTTCACCCAATTTATTCAGTGGAATTGTAATGGTATACGGTTACATATCTCGGAGTTACAAATTATTAAAAACAACCTCACTCCGTTAGTCTTAGCCATCCAAGAAACACATCTAAAGCCAACGGAAAGTTTTACACTCCGTGGCTTTAGGGTTTTTCGTAAAGATGTCGAACCAGATTATAGAGCAAGAGGTGGTGTTGCAATTTTTCTTAATGAATCAATACCTGCAAAAGAAATTAGAGTAAACACCAGAGTACAATAATAATAATAATAATAATAATAATAATAATACTCTCCCTAGCTGTTGCTATACAAATAGAAGCTCCAATAAAAATTTCCATTTGTAATATTTATCTTCCAGATACACATTGGCATATCCAAGAGATCAACGATTTACTTAGACAGCTACCCCAGCCATTTCTTATCATGGGAGACTTTAATGCACATTCTCCTCTATGGGGCTCCCTTACTAGAGACACCAGAGGTAGACGTATTGAAACTTTAATTGAAGAAGAAAATATATATCTCCTAAATACCGGTCAATACACTCATTTTAACTCTAGATCCAACTCTTTTTCGGCAATTGATTTATCTCTTTGTTCCCCTAATATAGCTCCCCGTTTCTCGTGGTGTCCTTTGGATGATATTTATTCTAGTGACCACTTTCCCATCCAAATTAAAATAGACATTCCTAATCAGTCCATTTCCATTGCTGAAAGATGGCTTATTAAAAAAGCAAATTGGAACGAATATTCTCAAATAGTCTCTATACCTAATCCTGAAGATTTTAACAACATTGAAGAAGCCGTAAATGCAGTCACTAATTCCATCTTGCTCGCTGCTCATGAAACCATCCCAAGATCTAAAAGTCGTAAGCTATCCAAAGTGGTTCCATGGTGGAATGAAGATATACGGGTAGTGATATTAGACCGCAAAAGAACTCTAAGAATTTTTCAAAGATATCCTACTCAACAAAACCTAATAGAATTTTAAAAAATTAGAGCTAAGGCGAGAAGAATAATCAATGAAGCAAAGAAAAGGGCTTGGGAAGATTATGTATCTACTCTCACTGCGGATACCAATGTAAGTGAAATTTGGAAAAAAATTAAAATTATAGCAGGTAAAAACAACAACCTAATTCCACAGGCATTAAAAATCAATAATGAGTTTGTCACCGAAATCGAAAATATATGTGAAGCTTTTGCTGACCATTTTGAGGCTGTGAGTAGCTCTCAAAACTATAATTTAGAATTTCAAGAATTGAAATTACGAGAAGAAGCTTATCCCTTAAAATTTGATACAAACATAAAGTTGCAATACAATGAACCATTTATTTTAGAAGAGCTGGAACATGTTTTAGGATCTTGCAACGAAAGTGCAGCGGGTTCCGATTCTGTTATGTACGGAATGATATATCACCTTTTAAGGAACGATAAATGTAATATATTGAAACTTTATAACAAAATTTGGCTTTCTGGAAGTTACCCCAGCAACTGGAAAACAGCCATTATTATCCCTATCCTTAAATTTAATGCATCGGATACTGATCCTAAAAATTATCGACCTATATCTCTCACATCATGCCTGGGAAAAATATTTGAAAAAGTCATAAATTTTAGACTCACCTGGGTATTGGAATCCAAATCTTTCCTTTCAAAGCGCCAGTTGGGTTATCGACGTAACCACTCCACCATTGATGCATTAGTGGCTCTGGAACATAGTATTCAAAATTCCTTTTTAAATCGAGAACATCTTGTAGCGGTAATTTTGGACTTGACAAAGGCATACGATATGACTTGGAGGTATGCAATATTGAAGCAACTTCACCTTTGGGGATTTAGAGGAAATTTGCCATCAGTCATATGCAGTTTTCTTTTAGATAGACATTTTCTTGTAAGAGTTGGTAATCAAGAATCATCTCGAAAAAGGCTGGAGAATGGAATACCACAGGCATCAACTCTCAGTGTTACTCTGTTCGCGATAGCTATCAATTGTTTTGTAGATAATATCCCTGATAGTATCGAGGCTGTCTTATATGTTGACGACCTTACTGTTTACAGCCACGGCCACAATATGAACTTTTTGGTACACAATCTGCAAGAAGAAATAAATAGATTAGAGGAGGTTGCAAAATCTCGAGGATTCAAGTTTTCTGCTCCAAAATCTCAAGCCATCCATTTCTGTAGACTAAGATCCCCTCACCCAGATCCTCTATTATATTTAGGAAATAGGGAAATTGAAATCGTAGAACAATTCAAATTACTAGGAGTTGTTTTTGACAAAAAATTATATTGGAGTAACCACATCGAGTACCTTATCACGAAATGTCGCAGAATCATTAACGTAATGAAATGTATGGCAAGCATTAGATGGGGTTCGGATAGAGAAATACTATTAAGAGTATATCAAACTCTTATCCAATCAAGAATAGATTATGGCAGCATAATCTATGGGTCTGCTAGGCCATCTAAGCTAAAACCACTCGACAGAATTCAGAGTTCAGCTCTGCGCTTAGCCACAGGCGCTTTTAGAACGAGCCCTATAGAAGCATTACTATGTGAAGCAGCTACTTCACCCTTGGGTCTGCGTCGCGATATTCAAACAATTGAATATGCTACAAAGGTACAATCTCTGCCTCAAAACTTAAACCACCATATTGTTTCGAACAAATACAACCCGTATACTATTCGACCTACAGCTACAAGACCTTTTAACATACGGTCCCTCGAGCTCTTAGAAAAATATGGCCTATCGGTAGTAAGTGAAGTAGGAATCAACCAACATAATATTGCTCCATGGACGAGACTCCCTCCAAATTGCAACACTGTCCTAAGTAAGTGGAAAAAGGAGACAACTTCAACATCAACATATCGTTCATTATTTTCTGAACAAGTTCACCGTTTTAATGACCACCTAATAATATACACCGATGGATCTAAAACTGATATAGGTACAGGAGCTGCCATAGTAACAAATAACCAAATCTTCTCATGGAGTTTAGGATTAGTATACAGCATTTTTAATGCTGAACTTTATGCAATATGGCAGGCACTTTTGTTTTTCTTATTAAGTGAAAACAACAAATGCCTAATATGTACTGACTCGTTAAGTGCTGTAACTTCTCTGAAAGACCTGTTCTCTTCAAATGATTTAGTAGTAAGGATTCTGGAATTAACCACAGATTTAATTTCTCGAAAAAAAGAGGTGACACTCATGTGGATCCCAGGTCATTCTAGCATACTAGGAAATGTCCTAGCTGACTCTGCTGCCAGAAACGCAACATTTGGTGCCACAGATGAAGGAATTTCTATACCACTCAATGATATAAAAAACCACATTAAAAATAAGATCTACTCTACATGGCAAACTAAGTGGAATACATATGATGAACTATTAAGAGTCTCTAAACCCAGTATCCAAAAGTGGTTTTACCCTAAAGAATTAACAAGACAAGAACAAGTCGTATTATGTCGAATAAGAATAGGACATACAAATATCACTCACCTGTACCTGCTCGCAGGTTCAGCAAGACCAAGATGCGATTATTGTAGAGAAAGGCTAACAGTACCACATATCCTGAACTGCCAAAGATACGAACACCAAAGAAATTCCATTCAGTTATCACCTGAAATTGAAAATGCGTTAATAAATGATCATGACAAAATAAAGAGATTACTTACTTACCTCATATCAATATGTTAAGTAAAATATGAAAAAAGTACATGCGAAAAATGGAGCTAATGACCCCGGCAGTCGAAGCTCAAAAAAAAAAAAAAAAATAATAATAATAATAATAATAATAATAATAATAATAATAATAATAATAATAATAATAATAATAATAATAATAATAATAATAATAATAATAATAATAATAATAATAATAATAATAATAATAATAATAATAATAATAATAATAATAATAATAATAATAATAATAATAATAATAATAATAATAATAATAATAATAATAATAATAATAATAATAATAATAATAATAATAATAATAATAATAATAATAATAATAATAATAATAATAATAATAATAATAATAATAATAATAATAATAATAATAATAATAATAATAATAATAATAATAATAATAATAATAATAATAATAATAATAATAATAATAATAATAATAATAATAATAATAATAATAATAATAATAATAATAATAATAATAATAATAATAATAAATGCACAAAATAATGCACGATACAATAACACAGATAGCAATCGTAGAATCAATTTTCACAGGAGATCTAACAGTTGTGATAGAATGGGTTCTTCAAACGCACAGGTCACTACACAGGATATGCAAACAAATCAAAGTCCTGACACTGCTCGTGTTGACGACAGTCTTAGGTCTAGTGTCAGCAGCTCTGGCACACAGAATTTTCACTAATGGATGGAGTAAAACGCAATCTGTATAATTACGTCCATCCACGTGAATTTCTCAAAATTCAGGATTGCCTAGAACAAAAACAAAAAAATAGTTTAGTTGTGATAAAAGCAAGTGTAAATAATGTGAGTGTACAAGTTTTAATTGACACGGGATCAGAAACATCATTAGTAAGCGAAAGCGTTGTAAATAAATTGAATCTAAATAATGTTACAAAAGTTCCAAAAATTAATTTAATTGGTATAAATAAAAAGAAATTCAGTGAAGTGAACAAATCCATAATTATTAAGTTATATAGTAAAAACAAAAATTTTGAAGTGCATCTACTAGTGGTGAAAAAGATATGGAGTATAATATTTTATTGGGAACAGACGAATTACAGAAAAATAATGCAGACATCAACTATGAGAACAAAACTGTGAATTTGAATGGGATAGAGATTGAATTTGAAGAAAATGATACGAAATTGAAAGACGAAAGCTTAATTATTATTATGAATAAAGAAAATAGCGAAGAAGAAACATTGGCAAAGAAAATGTATGGTATTTTTAATGAAGATAAGATGGTATTTAGAGAAGGAGATATGATAAATGATAGTGAGGATAATTTGAATGGTTATTATGAAGATGGAAATGAAGCAAATAATATAATAAATATTGAAAATTGGAAAGGGATAAAATTAGATTGTGGAAAAGAAAGAAAGAAAAAGATGATGGAATTGTTGGAGAAATATGAAGAATTATTTAATAAGAAATCAAGAGTTGCCAAGAATTTTGTACATAGTTTGAAAGTAAGGAATATGGAAACATTTAGAGGAAAAAGCTATCCAATCCCATATAAATATAAAGATGAAATGCTAAAAGCTATAAGAAAATTAATAGAAGATAAGATTATAGAATACAGTACTACTCCATATATAAACCCAATTGTGATTGTAAAGAAGAAAGATGGAGATATTAGGATTTGTCTAGATGCAAGGGAATTAAATAAGAAATGTATACCTGAGTATGAAGCTCCTCTAATTATAGAGACTATTTTAGGAAGAATATCACATGCAAAAATTTTCACGAAACTGGATTTGAGGCACAGTTTTTGGTTGATACCTCTAGACGAAGATAGCAGGGATTATACAGGCTTTATGATAGATGGAGTTGTGTACAGATTTAGAGTGGTACCTTTTGGAACTCAATCTGCGACTTCAGCTCTACTAAAGGCTCTACATAAAGTTCTAAATAAGTTCGAAAAATATACACTACATTATATTGACGATATACTAATATTTTCTGAAAACGAAGGAGAACATTGGAAACACATATAAACTATTTTATATGCACTCGATGAAGCAGGCTTAAAACTAAATATTAATAAATGCGAATTTTTCAAAGACGAAGTGATCTATCTTGGTTACAAAATAGATTCAGAAGGTGTGCGTATGGATTCCAATAGAATCAAAGTTATTAAGGATTATAAGCAACCAACAAATCTAAAAACACTTAGAGGTTTCCTAGGAATTTTGCACTATTTTAAACGCATGGTACCTGATTTGACAGAAAAGGAAATTCCTTTAATAGAATTGCTAAGGAAAAATGTCAAATGGCAATGGACTAAAGAAAGAGAAGAAGCATTCCAACAAATCAAGGAAGAGTTTACAGAAAACGTGAAAATTTATCATCCAGACTACTCGAAAACTTTTATATTACGGACAGATGCTTCCCAACAAAGATTCGCTGGCGTACTGTTACAAAATCACGAGATAGGTGAAGTACCTATATCATTTGTGTCTCGTATAACTAAAAAAGCTGAGAAAAACTATAGCGTCAGTGAGCTGGAGCTAGCAAGTATTATTTTCTGCATCAACAAACTTAGATTTTTCTTACTAGGGAATTCATTCTTAATAGAGACTGACAATCAGGCTTTGACAACAATACTCAAAAACAAATATGGCAATCAAAGAATTCCTAGATGGGCACTTCTCCTACAGGAATATGCTTTTGAAATAAAATACGTCCCTGGAATCAAAAATAATATAGCAGATGCAATCACACGCATGGATGGGGAAGAATCTAAAGAAAGGAGAAATAAGTTCATAGGAGTGAACATCATGAAAGCAGACATTGGCACTTTTTCCTTGAAAAAGATAAAGTCAGACCAAACAAAACTAACACCTAAAGAGAAAGTAAAGACAATGACTAAAGAAGGTATAATCTACAAGCTAAATAATGTCATTTCTGAAGAGCTAATAAGAGAAATTACATTAAAATTGCATGCCATATATAACCACATAGGAGTTCGAAAACTATTTGATATTTTTAGGAAAAACTACATAGTAAGAAAAGATCTATCCATAATCAAAGATATTATATCTAAAAGTAGACTATGTCAGTTGGGAAAAGATAGAAATTATCATAACGAAAGTCTACCAAAGGCTTTAATCACAGAAAGACCACTACAAATGATATCAGTGGATTTTATATCAAGCAAACAGAATAATCAACACATATTTATTATCACAGATGTATTCTCAAAATATGTGAAAATGTATCCTTGTCCTAAAACAAATAAAAAGATGGTAAAAAAGTATCTAACTATTTCATGGAAATAGGGACTCCAGAAACGTGTGTGATGGACAACGCAACCTATTTTAATAACGAAAATCTAAAAGCCTGGCTAGGAAAGTCAAACATCAAGGCAAACTTTATAAGTATACGACATCCATGTGCAAATATAACCGCTGTATGCACCGGCATACTAGACGAAAAGCCTCCGGTTCCCCAGGTATTTGTAATATCTGCTTCTGTTCATGGACACTGAAAAGAAATACGTTTAACACTTGGACATCTCATATTTCACAGTGAAACACAGGTATTTTAATTAAAAACTATCATTAGTGACTAATTTAAAAACTTACTTACCATAATTGAGTATTTAAGTAATCAAAAAGACGATAAATCTTTCTATTTACATCGAAAATAACCTCATAATCTTGTGGATAGATTTTAAGACGATTGCGTTATAAGCCATCTTTTGTCCGATTTAAAAAATTACCATATATCCGGTCAAAAGATTGCTACTTACATTAGTAAGCGCCGTGCAGTGAGTAGAACATTAAGCCGCGGTACCTAACTGTATTTTTGTCGCATAATGCGCCATTTTCGATCCAAGAATCGATCTTTAAATGACGTATTATATTATTTTTCGTTTTTTAAGTTTATTTTTACATTTTTCTGTTTCTTTATCTCATATTAGCCATAAAGAACCTTTGAACTCGCACTAAACCCTGATATTAACATTTTTTAAATAAAACTACAAGTTATATACAGAGTCTCAAATTTTACTTACTTTTATTTCAATAATTCAAGAGTTGACGATACATAGATGAAAACTTTTAAACCCATTATCTAAAAGAATTAAGTTATATTGTTTCATCACAATCGCGCATTGCATCAGCTACTATTTCAGCCGGAGCATTAGGTATTTGGATGAATGAGGATGATTTGTAATCTAAATTACTTTTAAATAAAATAATACTTGGGTAATGTTACTCTTTATTAAAATATTCATTCCATAAGAATTTATGGCTGCTAAACGTGAAGCTCATTACAGTATGGTGCCAGACGAGGAGCCTTAATAAAAAAAAATTGTATATGATTAAAATAAATTAGAATAATTAAATTAAAATTAAAATAAAATAAAAAAAAAATAAACACGCCATTCATTACCCATTACAATATAGCTACTTAAACGTAATTACAACATCCTCCTCATTACAATATATATCCAGATTTGTCGTATTGATATTTATCGTTAGATATTGAGATGGTTTTAGAGTATTCTTCAATTAACTATTACAAAAAAAAAACTGTTGTAGACTTTTCTAGTAAATATGTTGAAAATACTAACACAAAAGTAGTTAGAACTGGCATTAGACGAAGTAGTTACGGACATTTAACACGACCAAGGTGAGAAGGTCAGCATTCGAGAATATAGAACCCAACATGTTCCATGAGAGTCATCCAAAATAATAAAAAGAAGATAGACAAGAAGGATCATACTGTAGCTGTTTTGACGAGGATACTTTTATTTCTTTGGCTGTGGGTGTGATAATTATGTCGTCACATTGATAGTACATGTCGAGCCTATAAGAATAGCAAACATACAATAGAACTAAAAAACGGACAATGAACGTAACATAACCATTTGTATTATCTCAATAAATTTCCTATATATGGAGGCGTCGATATACATGATAATTATGTAGCTAATTACAGAAGTGGTAATATCTCAGTAAACTTGTGGAAACTATATAACAGTAAACAGCACAAATATGTGCCTAAAATAATTCAAATGTGGCATACCGATTGCTGAAAATAAATTCTTTAAACTTCAGATTCATTTCCAAATAACATACCAGCCGATATTCGTCGGGACCAATCGAGTAATTTCATATTTAAACAACCTACAAGAAGAAGATACAGATTGTATCATAGTCAGACAAGGAATTGTAATGTCCATATATACCCAAATTGCTTTGAAGGGCATCATTCAAGTTAAGTGTTTCAGCCAACATTGCGTTCACGCAACAGTAATGTTCTTGTATTATAAAAAAAAATGAACTACTGCTTTTATTTGATGCTATAATAGATCATTTGGAAAAATATTTCATTATGTTATCTATTTTTTCCATGCTTGGGCAATAATGGGTAAATTGGAATTTATTTCAAAAAAGGAGATGTGACAAATTTTTTCCACGAAAAATATACGACAAAAAATCGACAAATTATCCACATATAAAATGTTTTTACAGCTAAGCCACCACTGCTTGTATATAAGATTATTTTCTTTTATATTTATAATTTAAATAAGAATGAGACTTAAATTTTATTATCTTTTAATAGTTAAGTATCACCTCAGGGTTAATAAATGGTTAGTTCAAATGGAACATGTTTTTAGACGAAATAGAAGAATTATTATATTTACACGAAAGAAACTTCAACTAAAATAATATAGTCAATTACTTGTAATTAGTACAAATCAGGACTTAAAAAAAACACAATTCCATTATGTATTAAAAGTATTAACATAGTATCAATTCTTATTGCAGTTATCTATGCTTTGGTTTCGCGTATATAGACTTAGTGGAAACAGTTTCTCCCAAAACTCAAATCGCTTCCTGTGAAGATGATCTTTAAATTCAATAGTATTACCGATATCGAGATATTTTTGTATTGATGAGGTAAACGGCTCCCATTTGGCTCCAATTAGGTTTTTTGGAAGATCATGTGTTGGATTGCTAAAAAAACATTTGATAAGGTTAGAGGATCACCGAAAAAGAAAAGATAATTATTTATTGAAGATAATAACTCTAGATTCTTCTAAAATATTTATTTAATTACTTTTTTAATCTATTTTTGAAATAAAATAACAGTAATATACAGGCTGTCCAGCGACAGGGGACACTATATGTATACAATAAACCAAAGGACGGAATTTAATAAAAATTGGTAAAAATAGTAAACCGATAATATTATCGGATTGAGAGAATATTCTCTCAATCTAAAATAATTTAACAGTTCTTTCATTTCCTATTATATCGGAAGTAGATGTCAACTAAATTATTTTATTTATTCATTTACGGGTCAAGACCCATTTTACAGATTAGTATATAAAGTTCCATAACAAATGTAAAATGACTGACATTACAGCCAGTTATAAACTAGTAAGTAAACAAAGAAATATAAATAAAAAGAAAATGAAATAGAAAATATAAAAATATATATAACAAAATATAAACAAATTAAAAAAAATAAATATTCAACAATTACATATTAACATGTAAGCTTTTTATAGCTCGTTTAAAAGCAGGAAGAGAATTATGGACAATATCAATATTCTGATGTTTGTTAGCTAATCGTAAAATTCTGGATATTGTCTCATTTTGTCCGTAGTTAGTGTGATAAAAAGGTACACTAAATAGTTTAACATTCCGCGCACATCTTTTATTTACATTGAAAAGTATCAAGTTCAATAGTTCGAAATTGGATACAATACTATTTAATTTTTTATTTACATTAAAAAGTATCAAGTTCAATAGTTCAATTCTATTTTCCTGTGCTTCAGTGTTTGCTTGTTTAATTGGAGAAGATTACTTTTAAAATTAATATTTAATCCGTTTATGCCCATTTTCAAAAAAAAAATCCCCAAAAATTTTCGGTGTACTTTCTGAATGTGATTAATGTAAATAACATATTTGGGGGCTAAACAGCTGTATTCTAAGTTAGACCTGATCAAAGTCGAGTACAGCAGTTTAAATGTATTAATGGAAAATTGTCTACTGTTCCTCTGAATAAATCCTAACATTTTAAATGCCTTAGAGGTTATTTGACTAAAGTGAGTGTTAAAGAAAAGCTTACTGTCCATAATAACTCCCAAATCGCGTACATTGTCGTTAGTTTGTAGCACACAATTATTAATTCTGTATGAATAGTCAACTGGAGAGGCAATTCTAAAAAAGGTGAATTGATGACATTTTTTAACATTTAAGTACAACACATTTACATCACACCAACGGGACAATCTATTTAAATCCTCTTTTAGTAACAAAGCATCTGTTTCACTGGAAACTGATCTAAATATTTTCACATCATCAGCAAACATCAGATATTTACTGTTAGAGATGACACTAGAAGATCATTAATAAATAAATTGAATAACAACGGACCCTGTGGTACACCTGAAGATACTGTAATTTCCTCAGATTTGCAGTTGCCATATTTAACATATTGAATCCTGTTACGCAAATAACTATCAATACAATTTAATATAATATTACCAAATCCATAGCCTCTTAGTTTAGTAATTAGTATGTCATGGTTGACCCTGTCAAATGCTTTTGAAAAATCCGTTTAAACAGAATCAACTTGGACACCTCGATTCTAAGGATAGTACGATGAAATAGTTATAATCGACTACATTTGTACAAGTAAACTATCCTTTACAAAACCCCATGTTGTTGGTTTAAAATCAGATGTTTACAATTGAATTTTGAATACTTATTGATAAAATAATCTAAATTTTTAGAAATTTCAGATTGTATACAAATTGCACGGTAGTTTTCGACTTTTTATTTTGGTCCAGATTTGTAAATAGGTCTTAAAAAACTGCTCTTCCAATAAACAGGAAATTCACCTCAAGAAAGAGATAAGTTAAAA
>OV651820.1:66023460-66128460 GCA_927349885.1 Psylliodes chrysocephalus | reverse complement strand
ATGCGTATGCGTATGCGTATGCGTATGCGTATGCGTATGCGTATGCGTATGCGTATGCGTATGCGTATGCGTATGCGTATGCGTATGCGTATGCGTATGCGTATGCGTATGCGTATGCGTATGCGTATGCGTATGCGTATGCGTATGCGTATGCGTATGCGTATGCGTATGCGTATGCGTATGCTTGTATGCGTATGCGTATGCGTATGCGTATGCGTATGCGTATGCGTATGCGTATGCGTATGCGTATGCGTATGCGTATGCGTATGCGTATGCGTATGCGTATGCGTATGCGTATGCGCTATGCGTAGCTATGCGTATGCGTATGCGTATGCGTATGCGTATCGTATGCGTATGCGTATGCGTATGCGTTATGCGTATGCGTATGCGTATGCGTATGCGTATGCGTATGCGTATGCGTATGCGTATGCGTATGCGTATGCGTATGCGTATGCGTATGCGTATGCGTATGCGTATGCGTATGCGTATGCGTATGCGTATGCGTATGCGTATGCGTATGCGTATGCGTATGCGTATGCGTATGCGTATGCGTATGCGTATGCGTATGCGTATGCGTATGCGTATGCGTATGCGTATGCGTATGCGTAATGCGTATGCGTATGCGTATGCGTATGCGTATGCGTATGCGTATGCGTATGCGTATGCGTTCTATGCGTATGCGTATGCGTATGCGTATGCGTATGCGTATGCGTATGCGTATGCGTATGCGTATGCGTATGCGTATGCGTATGCGTATGCGTATGCGTATGCGTATGCGTATGCGTATGCGTATGCGTATGCGTATGCGTAGGTATGCGTATTGCGTATGCGTATGCGTATGCGTATGCGTATGCGTATGCGTATGCGTATGCGTATGCGTATGCGTATGCGTATGCGTATGCGTATGCGTATGCGTATGCGTATGCGTATGCGTATGCGTATGCGTATGCGTATGCGTATGCGTATGCGTATGCGTATGCGTATGCGTATGCGTATGCGTATGCGTATGCGTATGCGTTATGCGTATGCGTATGCGTATGCGTATGCGTATGCGTATGCGTATGCGTATGCGTATGCGTATGCGTATGCGTATGCGTATGCGTATGCGTATGCGTATGCGTATGCGTATGCGTATGCGTATGCGTATGCGTATGCGTATGCGTATGCGTATGCGTATGCGTATGCGTATGCGTATGCGTATGCGTAGTATGCGTATGCGTATGCGTATGTATGCGTATGCGTATGCGTATGCGTATGCGTATGCGTATGCGTATGCGTATGCGTATGCGTATGCGTATGCGTATGGCGTATGCGTATGCGTATGCTTTGCGTATGCGTATGCGTATGCTATGCGTATGCGTATGCGTATGCGTATGCGTATGCGTATGCGTATGCGTATGCGTATGCGTATGCGTATGCGTATGCGTATGCGTATGCGTATGCGTATGCGTATGCGTATGCGTATTGCGTATGCGTATGCGTATGCGTATGCGTATGCGTATGCGTATGCGTATGCGTATGCGTATGCGTATGCGTATGCGTATGCGTAAGCGTATGCGTATGGTATGCGTATGCGTATGCGTATGCGTATGCGTATGCGTATGCGTATGCGTATGCGTGTATGCGTATGCGTATGCGTATGCGTATGCGTATGCGTATGCGTATGCGTATGCGTATGCGTATGCGTATGCGTATGCGTATGCGTATGCGTATGCGTATGCGTATGCGTATGCGTATGCGTATGCGTATGCGTATGCGTATGCGTATGCGTATGCGTATGCGTATGCGTATGCGATGCGTATGCGTATGCGTATGCGTATGCGTATGCGTATGCGTATGCGTATGCGTATGCGTATGCGTATGCGTATGCGTATGCGTATGCGTATGCGTATGCGTTATGCGTATGCGTATGCGTATGCGTATGCGTATGCGTATGCGTATGCGTATGCGTATGCGTATGCGTATGCGTATGCGTATGCGTATGCGTATGCGTATGCGTATGCGTATGCGTATGCGTATGCGTATGCGTATGCGTATGCGTATGCGTATGCGTATGCGTATGCGTATGCGTATGCGTATGCGTATGCGTATGAGTATGCGTATGCGTATGCGTATGCGTATGCGTATGCGTATGCGTATGCGTATGCGTATGCGTATGCGTATGCGTATGCGTATGCGTATGCGTATGCCGTATGCGTATGCGTATGCGGCTAATGCGTATGCGTATGCGTATGCGTATGCGTATGCGTATGCGTATGCGATTATGCGTATGCGTATGCGTATGCGTATGCGTATGCGTATGCGTATGCGTATGCGTCGTATGCGTATGCGTATGCGTATGCGTATGCGTATGCGTATGCGTATGCGTATGCGTATGCGTATGCGTATGCGTATGCGTATGCGTATGCGTATGCGTATGCGTATGCGTATGCGTATGCGTATGCGTATGCGTATGCGTATGCGTATGCGTATGCGTATGCGTATGCGTATGCGTATGCGTATGCGTTATGCGTATGCGTATGCGTATGCGTATGCGTATGCGTATGCGTATGCGTATGCGTATGCGTATGCGTATGCGTATGCGTATGCGTATGCGTATGCGATTGCGTATGCGTATGCGTATGCGTATGCGTATGCGTATGCGTATGCGTATGCGTATGCGTATGCGTATGCGTATGCGTATGCGTATGCGTATGCGTATGCGTATGCGTATGCGTATGCGTATGCGTATGCGTATGCGTATGCGTTATGCGTATGCGTATGCGTATGCGTATGCGTATGCGTATGCGTATGCGTATGCGTATGCGTTATGCGTATGCGTATGCGTATGCGTATGCGTATGCGTATGCGTATGCGTATGCGTATGCGTATGCGTATGCGTATGCGTATGCGTATGCGTATGCGTATGCGTATGCGTATGCGTATGCGTATGCGTATGCGTATGCGTATGCGTATGCGTTATGCGTATGCGTATGGTATGCGTATGCGTATGCGTATGCGTATGCGTATGCGTATGCGTATGCGTATGCGTATGCGTATGCGTATGCGTATGCGTATGCGTATGCGTATGCGTATGCGTATGCGTATGCGTATGCGTATGCGTAGCGTATGCGTATGCGTATGCGTATGCGTATGCGTATGCGTATGCGTATGCGTATGCGTATGCGTATGCGTATGCGTATGCGTATGCGTATGCGTATGCGTATGCGTATGCGTATGCGTATGCGTATGCGTATGCGTATGCGTATGCGTAAGCGTATGCGTATGCGTAGCGTATGCGTATGCGTATGCGTATGCGTATGCGTATGCGTATGCGTATGCGTATGCGTATGCGTATGCGTATGCGTATGCGTATGCGTATGCGTATGCGTTATGCGTATGCGTATGCGTATGCGTATGCGTATGCGTATGCGTATGAGCGTATGCGTATGCGTATGTCGTATGCGTATGCGTATGCGTGTGAGTGTGCGTGTGCGTGTGCGTGTGCGTGTGCCGTGTGCGTGTGCGTGTGCGTGTGCGTGTGCGTGTGCGTGTGCGTGTGCGTGTGCGTGTGGGTGTGGGTGTGTGTGTGTGTGTGTGTGTGTGTGTGTGTGTGTGTGTGTGTGTGTGTGTGTGTGTGTGTGTGTGTGTGTGTGTGTGTGTGTCTCCACCATAACTCATGAACCGATACACAGAAAACACCAAATTTTAAACTTAAGCTTTGTTCATCGTCCAATGAACTGATTAGTTTTTGGGCAGAGTCGGAATATCTGAGGGGTACTTTATAAGTGGTCATTTTTATATTTTATGGAATATATCTGTTATTTACGTTTGAAGAAGAAAATTCTTTAAATAAATGTTACTTCTAATATTATTATCATCTATAATTTTTGTTCTATACAAAATTTTCCTAAAATGGTCCGTATTCGAGAAATTTAACAAAATGAAAAAAAATATTTTTTTATAAAAATTGTTCAAATAAAAGTTGTTTGTTATATAATTCTCTATAATTTTTATTCTATATATAATTTCTTTAAAATAGACCGTATTCGATATATTTGAGAAAATGTGTAAATTTCGAATTTTGAAGAAAACTCAAAAACGGATAAAGAAAAAACGGTAAATTTTAAACTTAAGTTTTATTTCGGCCTGACGTGAAATGATTAAATTTTGGACAAAGTCGGAACATCCGTGGGGGTACTTTATGGGAGGCCGTTTTCATATTTTATGGAATATGTCTCTTATTTATGTTTGTAGAAGAAAATTGTTCAAATAAAAGTTTTTGTTTTATGTCAAAATTTCCTGAAATTGGTCCGTATTAGAGAGATTTTAAATGTGCAAAATTCTGATTTTTATGAAAATGAATATCTATAGAAAAATTTTTCGAGGTAGATGTATGGAAAAATGTATTTGTATATATTTAGTTTATCCTCTAAATATTTATAGAGGTACTGCAATAGGTTGTACAAAATAACCGAAAAAAGCCTATAATAACTAGATAGGAAAGTCATGTGTTGAACACATCAGATTTTTTATATTAATGTCAGTTTCTCTATCATAGTTTTCATACAACTGACTGCTTAGTTTCGCCATTTAATTCACCTATTTAGATTGTATAGAAAAAAATCATATAGAATTGTAATAGATTATCGTAAGCTAAACGAGAAAACAATTGATGATAAATTCCCACTTCCAGTTATAACAGATATTTTGGAACAGATAGGGTATGCTCAGGTATTTTTACATTAGATTTGGCCATTGGTTATCACCAAATTGAAATGGACCCTGAAGATGTCTCAAAAACTACATTTTCGACATGAAACAGGTCATTATGAATTTCTTCAACTCCCTTTTGGTTTAAAAAATGCCCCAGCTTTTTTTCAGAGAGTAATGAATAATGTTTTAAGGGGCTTTCAAAATGAAACCTGCTATGTATACCTTGATGACATAATTATTTTCTCTTCTTTACGTTAAGAACACTTAGAGAGACTAATGTCAGTTTTTGAACGTTTAAGACAATCGAATTTAAATGTACCAGTAGAAAAATCTGAATTTTTGCAGACAGAAGTTATGTATTTAGATCATAAAATTACTAAAGCGGGTGTTTTACCGAACCCAGACAAAATTATTGCAGTAAAAAATTTTTCATTACCCAATACGGGGTTAACCGGTTATTATAGGCGCTTTATAAACAATTTCGAGAAAATAACAAAACCTCTCACTGTATGTCTCAAAAAGAATTTAAAATTAGTTCATACGCCCGAATTTATAAAAGCCTTTAATTACCTTAAGGACGCTACAATATTTGCATATCCAGACTTTCAAAAACATTTACACTAACCACAGATGCTTCAAACGTGGCTTTAGGAGCTGTTTTTTCACAAGACGAACCCCTTAATGATCATCTTGTAGCTTACGCTTCGCGAACCCTAAATCAAACAGCGCAAAAATATTCACCTATCGAAAAATAATTATTGGCAATAGTTTAGGCTTGTAAAATTTACCGACAGTATTTATATGGTCGAAAATTTGAAATTTAAACTGATCATCGCCCTCTTGTGTGGTTATTTAACCTTAAGGAATCAAATTCTATACTCTTAAGATGGCGTCTCAAATTAAAGGAATTAGATATAAACCAGGAAAAATAATATTGCTGATCCATTATCTAGAATCACCCATATCGCATTAGAGACCCAATCTAATTTTAATAATCCCAGAGATATTGATCTCGAGATAAGACATTTTTTGGAAGAATTTAACCCTGGTAATATAAATTCCATACAGCTTGATAATACCTTAAAAGAACTTGAAAATATCAAAGTAAATAATAACTCACAACAATTAATAAATAATAATTACGAAAATTCTAAAATTCAACATCAAGAAAATAATTCTGACATGGCCCATAATGGAGAATCCTCTCCAGAGGCATGTTTTACATTGTTAGATGATATGATAAATCATATCAACTAATAGTAAACAAATTCCGTACGTGCCTTATCTTAAAAGCGACTTTGACGGCCAAAAAATCATTCGTGATACAATCCCAGCTGATGAAAAGGTCATTATCCAGTTTCTTAGAGAAAATGCTTGTAAAAATACGGTATATTTTTATTCTAAAGAACTTTGACAGATTTTCCAAAATGTTTTGTCTAAATATTTTACAAAATTAAAATTTAGACTGTACTAAAATAGCTAATAATGTACTTCCAGAGGAACGCAAAACCTCCTGATAAACTTTTAGTTTTAATAGATACACCTTCAAAACCTTTCGAAATCATTCACATCAATAAATACAAAGTAGGATCTTATAGATGTTTGACAATTTCAAAATTTGGACAAACTTTACCATATTTAGGTACTTCAATTTCAGCCTGTCAGCAATTAGTACAATTTTTTTTTCCTTTTTTGGTATCCCAAAACAAATTGTATCGGACGAGGATACGGAATTTAAAAACGATACTGTAAAAGAACTGTTAAAATCCCGTAACATCAATATACATTTCACTACGCCATATCTTCATGAATCAAATTCGCCTGTAGAAAGATTTAATTCCACTATAACCGAACATTTTCGGCTTCTAAAGGAAAAAGACAAAGATGCAGATATATTTCCTTTAATGCCTTATGCAATTGTAGCTAACAATAGCACTATTCATTCTAGTACAGGCTATACTCCTTATGAATTAATATTAGAACATACAAATAGCTGTGATCCAATGGCACTCATACCAGCACAAGCTTGTACGCAATATATAAATTCCCATCAAAATAATACAACGGCCTTATATAATAATGTACGAGAAGAATCTCAAATTGCCAAAGAAAAAATATAACACATGGCAATACCAATAAAAAGACCTTAGATCCAAAAGTTGGTTCTCAAGTTTATACGAAAATCGAAAATAGGGCTGGTAAATTAACTCGGAAGTTTAATGGACCCTATATACTAATAAAAATTATGAAAACGGAAAAATAGAAATAAAAAATCCTAAAAAGAAAATAATAGTACATATCAATGAGACTAAAATATTACCTAAAGTTTCAGACGGCTCGCCGGATTTGCCGGCATCGTCGTAGTCCAGTTCCACAATTTAAACGATTATCCTAAACTCCTTCCTTACAAATTAGGTACAACTAAAATAGTAAATAGTCATTGGTCTTTTATTCATATGTATAACCTAACTTCTTTTGTATCAGAATTTTCGATAATTAAAAGATTCTTTTCTTTTTTTTGGGCTGTGTCCATGAGACAATTGACCCAGCTAACTCTTGAGGGACTGTTTTAAGTCTTGCTCGAGGCAATTAAACAATCCCAAATTGCACTTTATTTAAATTAAAGTCGCATTCAAATTTTCAAATAATCTTCGGGAATCTTTTTTCTTCACTCTTCCTTTAAAGGTTTGGTAATTAGTAAGGGTAAACAATACAACAAAGGAATTAACTCTTCTCGCTTAGGGATAGCAGCTAAGCATTACACACCCAGAAATGCTACCAACGGTAAAAGTAAGAGCACCCAGGACTAAAAAGAAAGGAAATTAGGGTGATTTGGTTTTATAGGTTAATTTTAAAAAAATTGAGGAATTTCATTATTAATTTTTAATCTATCTTTTATTAATATTAGAAAGAATTACACATATATGTCAAAAGGAGTGGGAAGTTTGGTTTTTGTTAATTCTAAGTATAAATCAAAGTCTGGAGTTGAGTTGATTGGACATTGTAGAATAATATGGTTTAGTGAGCCAACTTGGCCACACTCACAATATGGGTTATCTTTAATACCTATACGAAATAGGTGAAAGGGAGTTAGACAGTGTTCTGTTCTCATTCGAACTAATAGTAGTCTTCTATTAATTCTTTAGAAGCAACTTTGATGAAAGATATTCCCTTCTATATTTCAAGGAAATCTCTGCTGATTCTGATAATAAGGCTTGAATTGGGGTGGATTTCATGCACCCTAGGATTATGCGTAAACTTTGGAATTGAAGTAGATCCATTTTTTTCTTTAATATTTGTGGGCACGGGTATAAAATTTGACATCCATAGTCTATATGACTTAGCACAAGAGATGTAATATTTTTAAAATTTTTGGGTCACACCCCCACCATGTACCACATATGGCACGCGTAACATTAAAACTTTTCCCTATTTTGTTCTGTAAATGATCAATATGGGCATTCCATTTTAAATTTTTTTGAAAGAAAATACCAAGATAATTAAATTTGTCTACCCATTGAATAGTTTGAGATCTAAAGGTGATATTGGGAAAAGCAATTCTAGAATGACCTTTTGTGAAAAATATTGACTTTGATTTATTAATAGAACGAATAAAGTTATGAGATTCCAGCCAAAGTTCCAATTCAATTAAAAAGTGGTTTATTTGGTGGACTATGTCAATTGCGTTCCCTCCACTAACCAAAATGACAAAATCATCAGCATATTGGATCATTTTAATTTTTTTTGAAAGTAAATTAAATAAGATAGGACTAAGAGGGGATCCTTGAGGAAGCCCCTTATGTGTTGTATTAGGACCATGAATCTTGCCAGAACTATCTTTTATAAATATGGATCTGGTACTCAAAAAGGCATAAATTAAGTTAGCTAGATCCCCAGGGAAACCAACTTTTAGTAGAACAGAGTAAAGGAGATTTATATTTACATTATCATATGCAGATGAGATATCTAGGAAAACACCTGCTATATATTTATTTTTCGAGAAAGCGATTTGAATTTGGGATGCTAGCAGGGAAATACATTCAGTACAACCTCGACCTTTTCTAAATCCTAGTTGTAAGGGGTTTAGTATTTTTTATTTTCAATGAACCAGTCTAATCTATTTTTATTTAAAGATTCTAGAGTTTTTCCCATAGAAGAACTAAGAGCTATAGGTCTATAGCTTGAAGCTATTGTCTTATCCTTATTTGGTTTTATATTGGGGAGTTTGCTTCCATTGATTAGGGATTACACCAGAACTTAAACATTTGTTAAATTATCTCTAATAAAATTTGAGATCCTATTGGGGATAAATTTTTAATCATAGAGTATGAGATCTGATCAAGACCAGCAGCAGAATCTGATTTACCAATTAGGACATTATTGTATTCATTTTGAGTGAAAAGAGGTCCATAGATTACTGGATCTCTAATATCAATATTAGGAATTAGAGAAGGTGGAGAGAGAGAATTTAAAATTTCTTTAGAGACATTAGTCAACGGTAATGAATTAGATAAGTTGGATTTAAGACCTGATATTTTTTTAATATTATCCCAAATACTTTTGATGGAAGAATTTCCATTTAATTTACCACAAAAATCTCTAAAGTTGTTTTTCCTTTTTGATTTAAGAAATTTTGTAGCAGCAGCACAGTTATTTTTAACCAATAAGTAATTTTGTAGATTAGGGGTTAATTTAAACATTTTAAGATTATTAATTCTATTTTTAATAATTTTAGAGCATGAGTAATCCCACCAGGGAATGTGGTATTTTTGGTTTGATGTTGACTTGTATAAGGGGATTGTCAAATCTGCAACTTTATTATTGATATCTATAAATGGATCGTAATTTTGATTAGGAAGATCTGCCAATAGTGAGTCAAGGAAATCATAATATTTATTCCAATTCGCTTTACTAAGGTTCCATTTTTAAAATTATTAGAATAATTGGGACAGGAGATACCAATTTTTGTCATTGTAGGACAGTGATCACTGGATCCCAGATCCAAAATTGTCTGCCAAGAACATTTAGAAGCTAGGAGAGTAGAAACCAGGGATAGATCAACAACATAATTTCTTTGATTTGGACCAGATAGGCGAGTCGGTGAGCCATCATTAAGAAAAACTAGTTCAAGAGTATCCAGAGTTTGGAAGATATTTTTGTCATTCACACTATTAGAAGAGCTGCCCCAAGCTTGATGATTACAATTCATGTCACACACTATAATTAAGGGTGTATTAACAGATTGAATAAGCTTAACCCAGCTGAACATGTTAACAGTTTAGACCACAGAATGTACTATGATGCATCTAAGATTCTTGACACAGAATCCAATTATACCAAAAGACTCTTCTTAGAAATGGCTTGGATATACCAAAATCAAAATTGTATTAATAAAAGGACTGACATAAAACATCTAAGTGCTATTTACTCATACTTACTCAACACCAATACAACCCTTCATCACAATAATAGTGACAGTATTATTACAGATGAAATCTAACTTTTAAATGACCACCTTTTATGATACAAGTCTGATTAAAAACTTTTATTATTCAACCTTTCATCATAACAATGGTGACAGTATTGTTTTTGATGAAATAATTATACAACATCCTTTCATTCATCACAACAATTAGTGACAGTTTTGTTGATGATGAAATAATTAATCAAACTACATTCTCAGATGAAACATTTATTAAATAATAATTTAGGTACATAGTAATCTTCCTAACTAAGTTCCTTATTAGTAATTTCTATATTTAATCTAACACACTTGTATACATAAACAACGAATGACATAAAATTTGACATAACAGTTAAATTTCAAACTTGACATATTTCTATGTAACTGAATTTTAACCACAATAATTTTAACTTATATTGTAAAACTGTGTAATAGAAGTTTTATATGTGCATCACAATCATAACTTTTAACATATTTAACATGATTAGTAATTCATCCTCACAAAGATGTAAGTAACTCACTCTCTTAATAATATTAAGTTCTTATGAAGACACACCACATCTTTTATAGATTCCCTGAAGATGGAAATAAGTAATTAAATTTCCGAAAGCTTGGATCATCTTTAAAGAGTTTTCTTTATTACATATTTCTGCTGCCCCCAATAAATTAGTTTGAATTTTACGTTACTATTCAGCAAAGACTACCCTTCCACTCTATATATATATATATATATATATATATATATATATATATATATATATATATATATATATATATATATATATATATTTACTTTAGCGCTTACACATTCCCATTTTGCTACATACTACCGACGTTCTCATTCCAAAACCTACGTTGTCAGTCCCACTTTCGGGCATGACAACGTTTTCCATGCTAGATGGGCTAGAAAGGGTCTATAGATCACAGGGATGAAATATTAGCTGGGCCTGAAAAGTCGCAAAAATGGTCATTTTTATACGGATTTAGTTCCGGGACCAGATGGCTAGGTGGCGCTCGAGTTAGAAGTGTATATCGTATATATTTCGTTCCATTTTTACAACGTTTACAGGCCCGAAACTTGGCAACAGCGCGGTGGTTTCATGGAAACAGTTATTATGAAACAAGGCAAATATAAGAAATAAGCCGTGATGGGAAGGTTTAAATTCAATACGTATTTTCGTAATAATGTGTAGTGTTGGTAGCGAAGATCTTAGCGGTATAAGTTTGGTATTTTTTGGACTCAGGTGTTTTGTTTGTTCGAATTCTGCCAGGGCCAGAGTTTTTCTAATTATTATTCGTGTGATGTTTGGTGTTACAATATCAGTATAGTATTTCGTTTAAAAATAATTAATTGGATTATTTTAAAGAAAAACACTATTGTTTAAGTTACCTATTCATGATATTTTAAAAAATACATATACATATGCAAGTAAGAATTATTTTGTTAAATAACTCAAAAACATGGAATTCAGAAAGTATCGCTCAATCAGTGGCGTACAAAATTGACGTTTGACTTTTTCCGGTTTTATGAATTTATGAGAGCTAATAAATATACAGTATGTCTGAAAAAGTTGGCAACATATGAGAAACATTTTTTTTTGTAATGTTTTATAAAAAGTTCTGCATGGCCCGTAAAGTAAAACGCAAATGTCAGATGTCAATTTTTTAAACCGTATACGAGGTTTGTCAAAAAATATGAATTTGAACAAGAGTAAAGTACCTTTATTTTTTACAATATCGAAAACTTTAATTATGTATTATTTATTTCTCGAAAGCTTTTACTAGGCTGACTTTCGGTAAGAGAAATGTGTATTACATTAGAAAATACATTATTTTGTTGGGTATTACTTATTTATCACTGATTTAAGTTAATTGCTAAAATATTGCAAATCAACAAATAAACATTTAAGATGTGTTAAATTGTTAAATAAGATAAAAGTTGACGTGTTTTACAACTAAAATTTGGAAAATTTAAGTTGAAATTGAAGTTGTCAAAACATTCCTATTAATCTTTTGCAATGTCAAATGTAAATACAGTTCATCAAATTTCTAGAGGCTTTCGACGGCTAGACAGAGAAAGCACTAATGACAGGCATCCCGACGGATTTACGCAATGAAAGTACACTCTGCGCATCAAGTATTTCACTATTTCATTCAGACGTAAATGTCAGATGTAAATTTCGCTAAAACATTTCTTTTATTTTCGTTTGTGTTTTTTGCTCATTACAGTTTAATACAACCTAAGTATGGAGTTTAATATCAAATTAAGAGGCCGCGTGATTAACAGTCAATCTCGCGAAATAATAGCCAATGTTATAGAGTTTATGAGAAGAGAAGGAAACTTTAATTCACCTTCAATACCATTTAAAAATGTAAATGATCGTGTTGCTGCAGCCACAGGAGTATCTAAAAACACTGTCGTCCGCATTTCTGGAGAGAAAAAAAGAATCGATAACCGTGAGATATCGGAATTTTCATCACCAAGAAAAACCATTAAAAAACCAAAAACAGTTAATGATATAGATGAAGCTGCACAAGAATCAAATTTTATTTTTTTATTATTAGATAGCTATTTTTGTTTCTGAGTTGTGTTCATTTACAGGCTCAATTTTTTTCCGTTTCTCCTTTTTGATTTTATATGGGGTTTCAAGTTGTTTTTGACTTATTTCGACGTAAATCACAACAACACACTTTTTTAATAAAGCAAACAAGTGTTAAGAGGTATATGTACGTGTAAACTACAATTACAAAAAATTGATATGAAACCCATGAAACCACCAACAAAAATGTAAAGCTAGCTTCCGTACTAGAACATGGTGTCATTCGTCGAGATAATTTATCGTTTTGTTTAATAGATCAAGAAATGTAAATATTCCCCTGTTATTTTTTATAAAATTATAAGAGAAATAAATTTTTTTCTAAATAGTATAGTTTATTATTTTGTAGAAAAACAAAATTTCGAAAATTTTAGTAATGTTTCAGAAACAACCGTTATTAATAATAGGTACCATTTTCCTTAATAAGGTAGAAATAAAATATAAACTATTTCCACGATTTACAAAGGCCTACAAAAAAATTATAGGTATTTTCCGCTATCCTATAAAATTTATATTTTCTGACTCAATTTCAAAAGGTTGAAAGAATTCCAAAACACCTTTTATGGCATAATAATTATTTTCAATTCTACATACTATCTTTAGCTGCTTTTAAAAACGTTCTAAGAAAGTCCAATCAGACCAATTTAATCCCTGAACTATTCCACACTTTTAAAATTTAATTACCTAAAAATATTAAAAACTATTTAAAATAACTTGTTTAGCAGACTGTACAATAGCTGTCTTAGTCACACGTAGCGCGTTCTCTGTCTGGGCGTCGAACACCTCTAGAAATTTGATGAACTGTACCTGAATATTATTATTTTCGCAAGCAAAGATTTTCATAAAGAATAACTTTTTTTCGTAAAACTTACAATTAAAAAGTTTCCCATATGTTGCCAACTTTTTCAGACATACTTTATAGTGTGTCTACCTAAGATCACATGGAAAACTTTTTATTAATAATTTTAGGAAAAAAGTGAATTTTCGTAAAAAGTTGTGCATGATCAAACCTTAAATACAAACATCTAATACTAAATTTTATCCGTCGTATACGAGGTGTGTTTAAAATAAAAGTACTTTATTCTCAAGCAAATTTTCTATTTTTTAACGAAACCCGTATACGACTGAAAAATGTGATATCTGATGATTTAATTTTACGTTTTAGGTAATACAAAACTTTTTATTGGAAATAATTTTGATCCTAACATTTTTTATAAACTCATCCGCTTATATTACATGTCGTATATACTATATCGTACATGTAGATATCTTTTTTCCTAAAGAAGGGGAAATGATGCACAATGTAGAAATAAAATGTACCTACAGAAAGTTAAAAAACTTGTATCTAACAAAGCAATGCTAACTGGCATTACACTTACTAAATACGGCGTGGAACAGCCAAATGGAATAATTCCAATAGCTCCATTATTATGCGTTTTTCTGAAAAAATCTTAAGACGTGTCAATTTCTAATTCTAAAATGACATGTTGCGACGTAAAAATGGCATCCCTAAATTTAATCCTCTTCAGATGACATCTTTAACCTCCTATATTCTCAAATTGGAAGTAGGTGCCTGTGATACTTCATTTGAAAGGTCATTTCATTAACTCTTTAAAGCTGCTATGGTTTTAAATTTTATTGAAGAAAATAACATTAAAAAAAGATAAGTATTTACGTCTGGGATGCTGCCAAGATGTTGGAGGCATGCATTTTAAACATCTGCTGGATGGATATTTACTTTTTTTTATATTATTACGTTATCATTACATCATGGTATTATTTATCCACACCTCCAAAATCTTGGTAGCATCCTAGACGTAAATACTTATCTTTTTTCCTGTTAATTTCTGCAATAAAATTTAATACCGCAGCAGTTTTAAAGGGAGAATGAAAATGCCCCTTTCAAATGAAGTATCATAAGGCCTTACTTCCAATTTAAAGATGTATACAGGTGTCACCTTAGAATTAGAAATTGACGTGTTTCATGATCTACAAAAAAAAAACTAAAACCGTCCATTGTTACCTTGTTGGGGCACTAGTTACCGCTTGCAGGAGATAAAAAGCATGGCAAAAAAACCTTGTATTTTTGTCTATTGATCACTTAGGATATTTAGTAATTGGCCTTCGCTCTTTGCCTAATACTCCAACACCTCTGGACTAAGATACTTTATAATAATGTACAGTTGATGTATGTTTTAGTAAAATTGATGAAATTAAAGCTATATTCTGTTGAGTTTAAAATTTTTATTGCTTTAAAAAAACACATAATAAACTAAAAAAAAATAACGTATTTTCTATCATATTTCTCGAACTTATTTACTCTAACAAAAATCTTTATAAAACAAGTTTAAAAAAAACATTTTACTTATTTATTACGGTATGTATTATACACTAGGGTTTTATAATTCGTACCCAATCCCAATCTTTAAAAGCTGAATAAACGTTCATTCTTCCTTGCTTCGTCTTATTTTAGGGATGGTATTGACTTGCTCTTTATATTCTATGAATTAACATATCCAGAAAGATAAGACTAAGTCTTATCTGAGAAAAAACTGTGTGAAGTATATTGAATGAGTCTTGATGATAATTCACTGGAAAAAGCTCACGAAAACATTGCAGCTTGTATGCATGACAGTGTTTCTGCGTGAGTATTTGCTTTAATAAGACAAATTTGTTTGTTGGGGGACTACTGAAATCGATATTTCTGAATTTTCATCGGTAACATCCGAATAGTTTTAATATTTTTAGCTGTGTATTTAAAAGGTTTTTTGACCTACCAATCTCTCTGAATAACTGCACATAATTTGTCAAAGGATTGTAAAACCAATTGTAGCCAAATACTAACTAACTTTTAATTAAACAACAACGTATTATCGATGGCCATCGAATGTTTGGTAACCAAAAGACAATTATGTTAGTTTTCATTCGTTGGCGCGGTCTGTACGCAGCTTAACACAAACGTTCAGTTTAATTTCAAGGTAAATATATAATTAAGTGAAAGTGGCTAAAGTATCAAATAAACATTTAAATTTTGGAGTCAACAGGGAAGCATGGAATGGAAGCGTTTATATTCACGCAGAAATCACCTGCAATGCATATGGCTCCAAAACCAATAAAAAAAAAATTATCTCACTGAAACTAGGTAAACATGCGAAAATATTTCAGGTAATAATAGCAACAATACACACTGTGCAAAAGAGGTATTAAGTATTTTCAAATACTATGAAGCACTGTTTGGTAGCCCTAAAACAGACTAACCTTACCCTAGGTGCCAGGCCACAGAGGGCACAAGGTCGAGAAGTAGCCTAAAAGTTGCTTCTGGGCTCAGCACTCATTTGTGGTGTTACAAAAACGCCATCAGATCATGCGCAAAGCAGCGGGTGTTCAATGAATCTCAGGAACGCCAAGTTAGAGGCAGGTCAGAAAATAAAAGGGCCATCGTCAAAACTGAGTAAGAATAGGAGAAGTACTAAAATACTTGTCCTATTAATATGGCATTGTAAGTTTTAAAAGACATAATATGTACAACTTCGCACTGGCAAAAGACACCTTTTTTCGATTATGTCACGAAGAGGAAGCAACTGCAGTATTGGGCAACTGCCATGATATATGAAGGATGCGATTCCATACACATATAAAAGCAAAACCAAGAAAAAAAATTTTTTTTATATGTATTCAAAAGTATTTATTTTTTATTTTATAGTCACAACATATGCTTCTGAAAACACTTTTTCCATCTTCTAGTGTCGTCAAACAATTTTAAGAACATGGTAGACAAAAACAAACAAAAATTGAAATTTTAAAATAGTTAAAGTCACATCTTTTTATTTTACAGCGTATGTAGGTGTATTCGAAATACTATAATTTGGTTTAACACGATATAGTAGCGAAACAAAAACATGTTTAGTTTTTATTTTTGTTTCCATACTATCTTGTTAAACCAAATTATAATATTTTGAATACACCTGCTGTATAACAAAAAGATAAGCCTTCAACTGTTTTAAAAAGTATTCTTTTTGTCCCCATGTTTTTAAAAATTATTTAACTGCACCAGAAGAGGGAAAAAGTGTTTTCCAAAATATATTTTGAGCTTATCAAATAAACAAAATAAAAACTTATGACCAGATAAACTAAAAAATATTTTATTTATCTAAAATTATACTACGGTACTACGGTCAGGAAAGTGTCCCTATTGAAGAAAAAATACCTACACCGGAAAGCTACAACCTAGTTTATTCAGTCTTGTACAAATGATCAAACTAGACAAAGTACCATGACCAATTATTAATAGTTAAGCATAAAATATCTGAGTAGTACGAGGTGGGCGAAAGGCCACCTGGCCCGCAATCCTAAATCTGAAACAACTCCAGCGTTGATCTAATTACTTGACAATAACACATAAAACATTTTTGTTTCGTGTAAATAATCGGGCGGTTGTTGAATATTGGTATTGGCAACGCCGCAGGGTATGTAAACGTCGGTAAAATATACAAAACTAGTATATGATGGCATGGGAAGGCGGCAAATTGAAATGGCTTGTGATCGTTTATTGAACAGAATGTATAATTTAATTTTGTTTTTTTCTTACCCCTCTCAATGTGGATTAATTCATTGACATAAAATATGTCAAAAGTGACATCATTTGTTTTTATATTCTTAATATTTCTGGTAGGTCTGAGGTCGTCTTATAATTGACAGGGCTTGGGAACGACGCATAATACAGTATATATATATATATATTGTTATAAAACACTCTGCATAAAAAGCTTTATTTTATAATAATAATAATCATAATAATATTAATATGTGAAAAATCTGTTAATTTGCCAAAGATATGAGTAAATAGTAAAATAACACCCTATATAACAAGTTTTAGTTAAAAAGAAATGTCAAAGATGAATGACAAATTAATTAGAAAATTTTCGATTTGGTGTCAGATACAAATTTGAGAAACCTTGTCAGTCAGATTTAATTTATTCTCTAAAATATATTAAGTAAGCAAATTTCATAGGATTTTGTATATGGTAGTACCAATCATGAGTATAGGTCTCATTTTATAAATTTGTGCGGAGCTAAACAGAAATGTGGTTCAGTACCTTGTGGCAGCAGTAGCATAGCATCGATTTTCAGTATGCAAATATTAGCATACTCATTGGACTGAAGTTTTCCGACTGTGAGTACTTTTTAATATTTGTGAAAACGGAACAACTGCTTGAACTGTTACAGAACAAAGTAGTAAAATAATTTCGAAATTTGTATAGATTAATTTAATTTAAATTTGAAAAGTATAGAACTGTAAATACTAGTACGGTATTTTTTCTGTATTTAATTTTTAGATTATATTTTTTCTCATAAGGTGTGAATGTGAGGTATGAAAGGATAGTAGTTATTATAAATTAGTAGATATAGAGGTAAGCAATTTTGAAACTGTTTCTAATGTTACATTGTGTTTGACAAATAAAAATATATTTGAAAGATTTGATTTAAAAAAAAATTGTCAATTTGTTTACTTAATTATACAGGAAGGTCATATTTTTCTTTTTAATAGTGAGTTGGCAAAATTAAATATTTCTAAATTTATTTTTAATTTATTGGTTAATTTACATGAACCACATGAACCACCCCTGGGAGCAAGACAATCCGCTCTAGTGACAACATACGGGCTAGCCAAGGTAAATAATAATAAAGTAGTTTTTTTTTTAAACTGTAGTGTTAAAAACAAATTATAACATTACAATTTGGCACCTAGCAACGTAGGGCGGTAAAATTAAACAGTGGCGTACAGATAAAAAAAAAAAGTGTCCTGTAAATATTAAAGTAAAGTTGTGTTTTAATTTATACAAAGTATCAAGTGTTTGATAGCTAGGTTGTGATTGTTTTTTTCCAAAGAAGTGATTTTAATTAGTATTTAGTGTTAAAGTAAATAGAAAAATGGAAGAAGAAAAGGGTAAGAAATTAAGCGAATTAAGAGTAATCGAATTAAAGGTGCAATTAGAAAAAAGAGGCCAGGAATCAATAGGACTGAAGAAAGAATTAATGGAAAAACTGTATGATATATTAATTGAAGAAGGACAAGATCCTGAAAAGTATTTATTTACTGTACAAGTGAAACATGATGGGAAAACAGATATGTCAGAGGAAGAGGAAGTGACAGAAATTGAGAAACAATTAAAAAATAATGAATTTCAAGATACATCAGATATACCAGAAAAAAAAAAAGAAGTGCAAGAGAGAAAAGAAAAAGAAGATAACAATGAAATAATTAAAATGTTAAGAATAATGGAAGAAGAAAGAAAACAAGAAATAAAAAAAATGCAAGAAGAAAGAAAACAAGATATGAAAAAAATACAAGATATTGGGAAAGAAATTAAAAAGGAATTTAAAGACGGAATAGAACGAATGGAAAAGAAGTTTGAAGAGATGGAAAGGAAACAACAAAATATAGAACAGAAAGTGACAATACAAAATACAAAAATTGAACAGACAGAGAAGGAAATTAGAAGAGTTGACAAAAATGTAATAAATAACAGTAAAAATATCAATTCAATAGAAAAACGTATGGAACAAATGGTTCAAGACAATTGGAAAATAGCAGAAGAAGAGAATTTGAAGACAAGAAAACAGGCAGAACAAAATTTTAAAGAAATGAAAAAGGATATTCAAGTGAATGAGAAAGAAATTAAAAAGTTAGAAGAACATATTAAAGAAGGTTTTAAATTACACGAAGAAATAATTACAGCAGAGACAAATGATACAAAGTGGAAAATAAGAGAAATTGAAAAGAAATTAGTTCAAGACAAAGATGAATATAAAAAAGAAATGGAAAGTAATATAGGAAGAAATCAAATTATAATGACAACTGGTGGAATTGATAACATGATGAAGTTTGATGGTGATATTAACAAAATGCACCCGAAAGTAATGTTGCAGATGTTGAAAAATAAAGTTAAATTGATTCAGAATATTGACGAATTGAGGGAAACAATAAGAGCACAATTATCTGGACATGCATTATTGTGGTATTCAACCAAAGTAATGGAAATTAAGAATTTTGAAGAATTTAAAGAATTATTTTTAAGATATTTTTGGGGTGAAAATAATCAGTCTATTGTTCGTGAGAAACTTTATTTTGGGAAGTTTGATTATAATCGAAGTTATAATTTGAACCATTATGCTTTGCAGTTATATACATCGGCAACATTTTTAGACCCTCCCATGTTAGAGGAAGAAATCATAATGTACATTGCTCGGCATTACAAAGTTGAAGTTGCAGAAACAATTTCGTTGCAAAATATAAAAAACTTTGAGCAATTTTCTAGTTATTTAACGAGGATTGAGAGAAGTTTAAATAATAACAAAAGGAGTAATAATAATTATCAGAATAATTATCGTGATGGGAATCAAAATAATAGACAGTATCCTGTATATAGAAACAATAATAATTATTCCAACAATAATCAGAATAGTAGATTTAACAATAGAATGAATAACAATTATTATAATAATGGTCAACGAACTTACAATTCAAATAATAACAATAATATCTACAGAAACAATAATTCTCGAAATTATAATGATAATGAAAATTATGACAATCAAAATTACAATAGAAATGGAAACAATAGAGAAGATAGATATGAAAGAAGAGTGAATTTTCAAAGAAGAGCTAGTAGTTTAGACAGAGTACAAGAGGGAAATCATGAGCATATACATGAAAGTACAGATAATATGAGAAGGACCTCAATGGATGATGGCTCACAAAATGCATCAGAAAATCCAAATTTTTAAATATGCGCTCTGCAACTCATAACCTAAATATTTGTAGTTATGAGCACCCTAGAGAATTTATTATATTAGACGACGATTTTAAAAATGAATTTAAATGTAATCTAGTTGTTATTAAAGGAAATTTAATGGCGAATAAAATTAAAATTTTAATTGATTCTGGATCTGAAGTATCTTTAATAAATAATAAAATTATAGATAACAATTTTAAAATTAAAAGTAGTATAATTACAGTTCCAAAAATAAATTTGATTGGTGCAAATAGTAAAAAATTATATAATACTAGTAGAATGGTTAATATGAATTTAGATTTAAATGACAAACAGATCAATGTAGAGTTGTTAATTGTGCCTGATATTGTTACTCGACAGTATTGGGATCAGATATGCTAAATAAGTATAACTGTATTATTGATTATGAAAAAGAAAAATTTTATATAGATCAAATATGGATTGACTTTGAAAAGAAAGTAAATGAGGAAGTTGATGATAAAAGGGTATTAAGCTTGAGTTCAAAAAAAAAGATGATATAAGAATAAATTGTGAAGAAGAGTATTATGAAAAAGTTAAAATGATTATTATGAAATATGAAAATTTAATAAATAAAGAGATGAGAGTCGCAGATTATAAAAATAACAAATGTGCCAAACTACAATTGCCATATTCTGGACCATATGTGATTGTAAATGAAATGCCTGTAAATAGTTATTTACTCAAAGAAGTCAATAGCGGAAAAATCCGTGGGGTGTTTCATATCAATCAGATATACAAATATGAGGAATAGACTAAAAAAAAAAAATCAATAATTATGAAATATTGCCTAAATAAATAATAATATTATTAACCAATGAATTATTTGTAAACAGTAATTTTGCAGAATTGTACATATGTAAATAATATTCTAGGAACTTGCAAACAATAGATTTATCATAAAAATTGTGTGTTAATAAAATTTTTCTATAACAAATTTTAATTAACACAAAATTTTGGGAAATTGTTATAAAACACTCTGCATAAAAAGCTTTATTTTATAATAATAATAATCATAATAATATTAATATGTGAAAAATCTGTTAATTTGCCAAAGATATGAGTAAATAGTAAAATAACACCCTATATAACAAGTTTTAGTTAAAAAGAAATGTCAAAGATGAATGACAAATTAATTAGAAAATTTTCGATTTGGTGTCAGATACAAATTTGAGAAACCTTGTCAGTCAGATTTAATTTATTCTCTAAAATATATTAAGTAAGCAAATTTCATAGGATTTTGTATATGGTAGTACCAATCATGAGTATAGGTCTCATTTTATAAATTTGTGCGGAGCTAAACAGAAATGTGGTTCAGTACCTTGTGGCAGCAGTAGCATAGCATCGATTTTCAGTATGCAAATATTAGCATACTCATTGGACTGAAGTTTTCCGACTGTGAGTACTTTTTAATATTTGTGAAAACGGAACAACTGCTTGAACTGTTACAGAACAAAGTAGTAAAATAATTTCGAAATTTGTATAGATTAATTTAATTTAAATTTGAAAAGTATAGAACTGTAAATACTAGTACGGTATTTTTTCTGTATTTAATTTTTAGATTATATTTTTTCTCATAAGGTGTGAATGTGAGGTATGAAAGGATAGTAGTTATTATAAATTAGTAGATATAGAGGTAAGCAATTTTGAAACTGTTTCTAATGTTACATTGTGTTTGACAAATAAAAATATATTTGAAAGATTTGATTTAAAAAAAAATTGTCAATTTGTTTACTTAATTATACAGGAAGGTCATATTTTTCTTTTTAATAGTGAGTTGGCAAAATTAAATATTTCTAAATTTATTTTTAATTTATTGGTTAATTTACATGAACCACATGAACCACCCCTGGGAGCAAGACAATCCGCTCTAGTGACAACATACGGGCTAGCCAAGGTAAATAATAATAAAGTAGTTTTTTTTTAAACTGTAGTGTTAAAAACAAATTATAACATTACAATATATATATATATATATATATATATATATATATATATATATATATATATATATATATATATATATATATATATATATTGTAATGATATTCAATCACTACTTCACTTTTTATAATGACATAAACACTTTTATTATGTTATTTACTTTACTTACCAGCTTTTCTCTTTTCCCAGGGGCGGTTCCTTATAAACACAAACACAATAATATTAAGACACCTTAATCTTGTTTTATAAGCTAAATAAAATATTTATTTTATTTATTATTTATTTATTATTTATTTATTATTTATTTATTATTTATTTATTATTTATTTATTATTTATTTATTATTTATTTATTATTTATTTATTATTTATTTATTATTTATTTATTATTTATTTATTATTTATTTATTATTTATTTATTATTTATTTATTATTTATTTATTATTTATTTATTATTTATTTATTATTTATTTATTTATTATTTATTTATTATTTATTTATTATTTATTTATTATTTATTTATTATTTATTTATTATTTATTTATTATTTATTTATTATTTATTTATTATTTATTTATTATTTATTTATTATTTATTTATTATTTATTTATTATTTATTTATTATTTATTTATTATTTATTTATTATTTATTTATTATTTATTTATTATTTATTTATTATTTATTTATTATTTATTTATTATTTATTTATTATTTATTTATTATTTATTTATTATTTATTTATTATTTATTTATTATTTATTTATTTATTTATTATTTATTTATTATTTATTTATTATTTATTTATTATTTATTTATTATTTATTTATTATTTATTTATTATTTATTTATTATTTATTTATTATTTATTTATTATTTATTTATTATTTATTTATTATTTATTTATTATTTATTTATTATTTATTTATTATTTATTTATTATTTATTTATTATTTATTTATTATTTATTTATTATTTATTTATTATTTATTTATTATTTATTTATTATTTATTTATTATTTATTTATTATTTATTTATTATTTATTTATTATTTATTTATTATTTATTTATTATTTATTTATTATTTATTATTTATTATTTATTATTTATTATTTATTATTTATTATTTATTATTTATTATTTATTATTTATTATTTATTATTTATTATTTATTATTTATTATTTATTATTTATTATTTATTATTTATTATTTATTATTTATTATTTATTATTTATTATTTATTATTTATTATTTATTATTTATTATTTATTATTTATTATTTATTATTTATTATTTATTATTTATTATTTATTATTTATTATTTATTATTTATTATTTATTATTTATTATTTATTATTTATTTATTTATTTATTTATTATTTATTTATTATTTATTTATTATTTATTTAAAATTAAATTCTGCCAATACTCTAATCTACTCCTCCAAAAAATAGAAATTTTTATATCCACCCTGTATATTTAAATAAACAAATTTTCATAGCAGAAAACATTAATTAAATGTATTTAATAAACAAATATATCAAAGACATACAACATTTAATATTTCTAAAAAATTTCCTATTTACTAATTAAACCTATAACTTTTTAATATTTTACATTCATCCTTCACATTCACACATAAATGTTCTTAATTGAAAAATAGAAAAGTATGTACCTCAATTTTCTAACTATCTATGTCTACCTCTAGTTATTGGATTATTTTTCTCATCCCGTACAATTTATTATGACATGTCACAGATGACAATCATGTTCTAGAAAATTGAAATTCCTATTTACTATCTATTAATTTTTAAGATTAACGCATTTATTGTATCTCTAATACACAATTTATGCAGTTTGTTAATGTTATACCCTCATATCGCACTTCAAATAAGTTTATCATAAACAATTTGTTTTTACTCACAGTTATTATATAACTTCCACTTTTCTGACCAATATGCTCACTGTGTTTGTTCAGGATGTTGAAGATTCATGTTTTTGTACTACAAAAACCTCCAGATAATGATTAATGTCTTTCTCCTACGGCTCTGCAAACTTGTACCGACGGACCTGTCAAACTTGGACAGCGCTCCTCTTTTAAATTGCTTACATACAATGTCGTTAATAAATTTGCTTATTTAAACTTTAACTACAATGCTTGGACCTCGATTTTGGGTTGGATTTTTCCTTTTATACTATTATTTTAAATTTTTTATATCAAATTGACAACTCCAAAAACTGCCAACATTTCTGTCTAACAAAAAACTGTCTTTTTTTTTACCAAGGAGAAGCTTCATAATGACAATGAGAAACCAATTAAAACCCTTAATGGTTATGGAGTTAGTGTTTTGGTATATTGATCTCGATATTAGCAGAATTTAACTAATTGAAAGATTATTCACATTTTTATTACAAAATCTAAGTTTTTGACTCTGGACATGAATTTTTCATTTTTAATCGTAACTTCCATTCAAATTAACCTTACCAAACAACCTTTGACTTTGGCATTTTATTTGATCCGATATTTTTAATGTACTGGGTGTTATTTTGTTAGTTATTATTTAATATAAGTTAGTATATAAAATTCCCATAATAATAATGTTTATTCTACGTTGGGATATACCAATTTCGTTACAATTTCCCAAATTTATATTTGAAATTTTTCTAAAACTTTTTAGTAAAATTTTAAATATCAATTTCAATTCAATTATTTACAATACTTGTGATTAATATAAAATTCTACTCCCAAAATCTATATAATTGGTTAATATGAAAGATTCTTCGAAAACCTGTGTAATCCCGAGAATCTTTATGTAAAGGAATTAGCCAGAAACTATGTTTCAAATCTAATTTTAAAAAAAATTTCTACTAGTGATTCTTCCTAAAATTGCCTCTATCGGCATAGGAGCTTCATATTGCGGTATGGTGATATTATTTATTGTTCTGGCGTCCAAACAGAGTCTTATCTCATTATTTTTCTTTTTAACAATAACTATTGGGTTTATGTATTGAGTGTTACTATATTCTATAATGCCATCATTTAATAGTTTCTCAATTTCAGTTCTTACTTGATCTTTATATTTATACGGAATTGGGTATGTCTTAACTTTAAAATTATTATTACTTTTAACTTCTATTCTATGAACATATTCACTTGCTACTCTAGATTCTTTTGAAAATAATCTATAATATCTCTCTACTATTTCCTTTACTTTACCTAAATATTTTTCTTCGCAATCCATAATAATATTTTCAATTAATTCATCATCATTAATATTTAATTTATTTATATTATTATTTTCACCTTCTTCACAATAAACATTCATATTCCTTATAATTTTATTACTATCAAAAACTTCTTGACTATCTATGTTCACTTTTACCCAATTCTCCTCTATTTTTAATAATTTATTTTTATAATCAATGATAGCATTATATTTTAATAGTTGATCACTGCCCAAGACAATGTCTGTTTCCATACCAGGAACAATAATTAATTCAAAACAAACATTTTTATTATTTATAATAATATTTAAATTAATCATTTTGTTTACCTCGCACAATTTCTTTCTATTCGCTCCTATTAATGTTAATTTAGTAATTCTCACCACCTCCTTTTGTAATTCGGGCAAGCTATTTATTAAATTTTGGTTTATTAACGAAATTTCCGAACCTGTATCAAGTAGTATTTTAATTTTTGAATTATGAATTTTAGCCTGAAAAGTTACTAACCCTACATTTTGATCATTATTAAATGATTCATTTACATTTATAAATTCTCTGGGATGTTCATGTGTGCAAATATATAGATTTTTGTTCAAAGTGCTATTTATTAAAAATTTTGAGATTGTTCAACATTTTCCTGACCACTAGTATCGACCATTTGTTCACAACAGTCTGTGCCAGAAAAACTTCTTCTCCTGGGAGTTTGCTCATTGTCAACTGACATATAATTGACATATCTTTCCCTATTCAAAGAATTAGCCCTAGGTCTGTTATAGTTATTTTGATTTGCATTATAATTATTATTTTGCCTATAGCCTGGTTGGTTTCTATTATTTTGATTGGTACGCTCAGCATTAATATTATTATTATTAATTGTATTTTGACTATTTCCATTATTATTATTATAATTTACTCTATTATTAATATTATTATTATATCTATTGTAATTATTATAATTTCTATTATTATAACCATTATTATTAGAGTTAAAGTTCCTATTATAATTATTATTATTGCCATAATATTGTTTGTTATTCTGATTGTTTATTAAACTTTGATAATTATTTTCCCCATAATTCCCTTTATTTTGTCGACTTTGCGATATTCTGTCGAAATTATAGTTGTAATTGCTTTGTGCCGTCCTGTTTGTATTATATGTACTTTGTTTTGAGAGTTCTATTCTTTTTAAATAGTTTCCTAGATGTTCCATATTTTTAATATTTTGAATGGCAATAGTTTCGGAAATTTCAGCCTTAAAATGTCTGGATATGAACATTACTATTTCCTCATCTCTCATTCGTGGTTCCAAGTACTTGGCTGTGGTGTATAATTGTAAAGCATAATTACTCAGACTATTACTTCTCTTTTCATCAAATTTCCCAAAGTATAATTTCTCTCGGGCTACAGTCTGTGCAGTGTCACCCCAGAAATATCTCATGAATAACCTCTCAAAATCTTCAAACTCTTTAATCTCTTCTTCGATACTGTCATACCAAATTAATGCTTGATTGTCCAAATTTTCCCTTATCATTTCTTTGAAGTCTTCAGTACTTCTAATATTTTTGGTTTTATTTCTCAGACTTTTAATAAAAACTTTGGGATGGATCCTTTTAATATTTCCTTCAAATTTATGCTCTCCTTTTGCTACCATGTATGTATTAATTATTCTTGTCTCGTTTATTGGATCTCTTGTTGATATATCTTTCTTTCCTTCTTCGTATTCTTCTTGTAGATTTTTAATTCTTCTCTCCATTTGTTTCAACTTTTCATTCATTTCTTCCCTCATATTTATCTGATTACCTTGTTGTTTCATCTGAAATATTTTCCCATTTATAGACTCTATTTCTTTTTTTATTTTGTCAATTTTTTTATCAATTTTTTGTTCTCCTATCTGTTGTTTTTCAATGATTCGCTCTTCTGAAACTTTTATATTTTGTTTTATCCCATCATCTATTCCCGTTATTGTATCCATCCATTTATTTTCCAAAGTGGTTATTCTTTCTACGGTATCTTGTTCCTTTACTTTTATATCTTTTAAGTCATCTTCAACTATTTCTATTTTCTTTTCCATAAGTTCTTCTACTTCCAATATCCTTCCCACCATTTCCTCTCTAATTTCCTTCTTTGTTTCTAGAATTGTATTTTTCATGTGTTCTTTCGATTCTTCTATTCGTCTTTGAAACTTCTCTAATTTTTCTTCTATTTCCTTACTATTTTCTTTTATCCGCTTAATCATGTTTTCTTCCATTTCATCCATTTTATTTTCTAGTTTTGTATTATTTTCCTCCATTTTCTTACTTATCATATTCATATTTTCATTCATCATTTTACTTATGTTTCCCATCATCTCACCTAACATTTCAAATTTATCGTTATTTATCCCCTCATGTTGTAATTGTGTTGCCTTTCCTTGTCTGTCTCCTTTATTTGTTTGTTCATCTTTCTCTTCTTCCTTATTCTCGCCATTCTTCCCTTCTTTGCTTCCATCGCTTTTGTTTGCAAGCGTTATTTCTAGCACCTTCTGTTTTTCTATTTGGGAAATGTCTCCTTGTCCTATATCCTCTCCAACCTCTTCTTCTGTCTGCCCAACCTTCTTTCCTCCTCTCAAATCCATTTTATTTTCTATGATAATAAATTTTCTTTTAGTCAAACTAATATTGTCACACTTTCACTTTAACTATGTCACTTATGACAGTTTTACAGCATAACAAATAACACTTTTACTGTCAATTGTTTTTAACGCCCCACGTTGGGCGCCATTTGTAATGATATTCAATCACTACTTCACTTTTTATAATGACATAAACACTTTTATTATGTTATTTACTTTACTTACCAGCTTTTCTCTTTTCCCAGGGGCGGTTCCTTATAAACACAAACACAATAATATTAAGACACCTTAATCTTGTTTTATAAGCTAAATAAAATATTTATTTTATTTATTATTTATTTATTATTTATTTATTATTTATTTATTATTTATTTATTATTTATTATTTATTTATTATTTATTTATTATTTATTTATTATTTATTTATTATTTATTTATTATTTATTTATTATTTATTTATTATTTATTTATTATTTATTTATTATTTATTTATTATTTATTTATTATTTATTTATTATTTATTTATTATTTATTTATTATTTATTTATTATTTATTTATTATTTATTTATTATTTATTTATTATTTATTTATTATTTATTTATTATTTATTTATTATTTATTTATTATTTATTTATTATTTATTTATTATTTATTTATTATTTATTTATTATTTATTTATTATTTATTTATTATTTATTTATTATTTATTTATTATTTATTTATTATTTATTTATTATTTATTTATTATTTATTTATTATTTATTTATTATTTATTTATTATTTATTTATTATTTATTATTTATTATTTATTATTTATTTATTATTTATTTATTATTTATTTATTATTTATTTATTATTTATTATTTATTATTTATTATTTATTATTTATTATTTATTATTTATTATTTATTATTTATTATTTATTATTTATTATTTATTATTTATTATTTATTATTTATTATTTATTATTTATTATTTATTATTTATTATTTATTATTTATTATTTATTATTTATTATTTATTATTTATTATTTATTATTTATTATTTATTATTTATTATTTATTATTTATTATTTATTATTTATTATTTATTATTTATTATTTATTATTTATTATTTATTATTTATTATTTATTATTTATTATTTATTATTTATTATTTATTATTTATTATTTATTATTTATTATTTATTATTTATTATTTATTATTTATTATTTATTATTTATTATTTATTATTTATTATTTATTATTTATTATTTATTATTTATTATTTATTATTTATTATTTATTATTTATTATTTATTATTTATTATTTATTATTTATTATTTATTTATTTATTTATTTATTATTTATTTATTTATTTATTATTTATTTATTATTTATTTATTATTTATTTATTATTTATTTATTATTTATTTATTATTTATTTATTATTTATTTATTATTTATTTATTATTTATTTATTATTTATTTATTATTTATTTATTATTTATTTATTATTTATTTATTATTTATTTATTATTTATTTAAAATTAAATTCTGCCAATACTCTAATCTACTCCTCCAAAAAATAGAAATTTTTATATCCACCCTGTATATTTAAATAAACAAATTTTCATAGCAGAAAACATTAATTAAATGTATTTAATAAACAAATATATCAAAGACATACAACATTTAATATTTCTAAAAAATTTCCTATTTACTAATTAAACCTATAACTTTTTAATATTTTACATTCATCCTTCACATTCACACATAAATGTTCTTAATTGAAAAATAGAAAAGTATGTACCTCAATTTTCTAACTATCTATGTCTACCTCTAGTTATTGGATTATTTTTCTCATCCCGTACAATTTATTATGACATGTCACAGATGACAATCATGTTCTAGAAAATTGAAATTCCTATTTACTATCTATTAATTTTTAAGATTAACGCATTTATTGTATCTCTAATACACAATTTATGCAGTTTGTTAATGTTATACCCTCATATCGCACTTCAAATAAGTTTATCATAAACAATTTGTTTTTACTCACAGTTATTATATAACTTCCACTTTTCTGACCAATATGCTCACTGTGTTTGTTCAGGATGTTGAAGATTCATGTTTTTGTACTACAAAAACCTCCAGATAATGATTAATGTCTTTCTCCTACGGCTCTGCAAACTTGTACCGACGGACCTGTCAAACTTGGACAGCGCTCCTCTTTTAAATTGCTTACATACAATGTCGTTAATAAATTTGCTTATTTAAACTTTAACTACAATGCTTGGACCTCGATTTTGGGTTGGATTTTTCCTTTTATACTATTATTTTAAATTTTTTATATCAAATTGACAACTCCAAAAACTGCCAACATTTCTGTCTAACAAAAAACTGTCTTTTTTTTTACCAAGGAGAAGCTTCATAATGACAATGAGAAACCAATTAAAACCCTTAATGGTTATGGAGTTAGTGTTTTGGTATATTGATCTCGATATTAGCAGAATTTAACTAATTGAAAGATTATTCACATTTTTATTACAAAATCTAAGTTTTTGACTCTGGACATGAATTTTTCATTTTTAATCGTAACTTCCATTCAAATTAACCTTACCAAACAACCTTTGACTTTGGCATTTTATTTGATCCAATATTTTTAATGTACTGGGTGTTATTTTGTTAGTTATTATTTAATATAAGTTAGTATATAAAATTCCCATAATAATAATGTTTATTCTACGTTGGGATATACCAATTTCGTTACAATATATATATATATATATATATATATATATATATATATATATATATATATAGGTAATCGTACGTTGAGGCGCCAAAAACGCATTTATATGGACGAAGTGGCACCTATATTTACGTTGTTGCACCATTGCAAGGTGCTAGAACGTTTTATTGCATATTTGGCCTTTTTAACACCTTACTAACCCCCCTACCAAATTTCAGAAAGGTGCCTTTTCGACCATTTTTCTATAAAAACACGATTTTAGTTGAACCGTATACTCCCCAGAGGTCGGGCCAGTCGCTAACAACGCTCAGACTTTTACGACGTAGTGGCACCTCGCGTGTAAAAATGCTTTCTTACTTTGTGGCACCTCACTTTGTATACATTTTCTTACTTTGTGGCACCCCACTGGCACGAAAGAAAAGTGAACGTAAGAGCACCTTAGGTCCTTTGGTGAAAATATCCCAAATACCGGCTAAAATATATGTCGACGAACAAAAGAATATTATAATATGTATGATTCAATTTCAAATTTGACAATATAAATTTAATTTTCGAGTGATAAAATTAATTAATATAAATAAATTAAAATAAATTAAAATAAATTAAAATAAATTAAAATAAATTAAAATAAATTAAAATAAATTAAAATAAATTAAAATAAATTAAAATAAATTAAAATAAATTAAAATAAATTAAAATAAATTAAAATAAATTAAAATAAATTAAAATAAATTAAAATAAATTAAAATAAATTAAAATAAATTAAAATAAATTAAAATAAATTAAAATAAATTAAAATAAATTAAAATAAATTAAAATAAATTAAAATAAATTAAAATAAATTAAAATAAATTAAAATAAATTAAAATAAATTAAAATAAATTAAAATAAATTAAAATAAATTAAAATAAATTAAAATAAATTAAAATAAATTAAAATAAATTAAAATAAATTAAAATAAATTAAAATAAATTAAAATAAATTAAAATAAATTAAAATAAATTAAAATAAATTAAAATAAATTAAAATAAATTAAAATAAATTAAAATAAATTAAAATAAATTAAAATAAATTAAAATAAATTAAAATAAATTAAAATAAATTAAAATAAATTAAAATAAATTAAAATAAATTAAAATAAATTAAAATAAATTAAATTAAAATAAATTAAAATAAATTAAATTAAAATAAATTAAAATAAATTAAAATAAATTAAAATAAATTAAAATAAATTAAAATAAATTAAAATAAATTAAAATAAATTAAAATAAATTAAAATAAATTAAAATAAATTAAAATAAATTAAAATAAATTAAAATAAATTAAAATAAATTAAAATAAATTAAAATAAATTAAAATAAATTAAAATAAATTAAAATAAATTAAAATAAATTAAAATAAATTAAAATAAATTAAAATAAATTAAAATAAATTAAAATAAATTAAAATAAATTAAAATAAATTAAAATAAATTAAAATAAATTAAAATAAATTAAAATAAATTAAAATAAATTAAAATAAATTAAAATAAATTAAAATAAATTAAAATAAATTAAAATAAATTAAAATAAATTAAAATAAATTAAAATAAATTAAAATAAATTAAAATAAATTAAAATAAATTAAAATAAATTAAAATAAATTAAAATAAATTAAAATAAATTAAAATAAATTAAAATAAATTAAAATAAATTAAAATAAATTAAAATAAATTAAAATAAATTAAAATAAATTAAAATAAATTAAAATAAATTAAAATAAATTAAAATAAATTAAAATAAATTAAAATAAATTAAAATAAATTAAAATAAATTAAAATAAATTAAAATAAATTAAAATAAATTAAAATAAATTAAAATAAATTAAAATAAATTAAAATAAATTAAAATAAATTAAAATAAATGAAAATAAATTAAAAAAAATTAAAATAAATTAAAATAAATTAAAATAAATTAAAATAAATTAAAATAAATTAAAATAAATTAAAATAAATTAAAATAAATTAAAATAAATTAAAATAAATTAAAATAAATTAAAATAAATTAAAATAAATTAAAATAAAATTATTTTTATGTTTTGCAATATTATGTAAAGAGAAAGCTAGTGATCATTTTTTTAATATCTATTATTTTTATTTATCTTAGAACTGACAAGTATTTGTTATAATAAAACTTTCCCTAATTCAATCTCACGAGTAAATTTCCTGAAGCCGACTGAGCCTGTGACGGCTATTATTTTTATTTGCCGTGGCGCTCAGTGACTTAGAGATGATTTATAGGGCTATTTGACCTAAAGGTGAAGAAAACCCGAAAAACCTCAAGCATTATCATCGAGGCGGTAAAGCATAACAAATTTGTAATATGGATGTCATATTAATAAAAATTAAATTACTGAATACGGCATACACCAAATTCTATAACGAACCATACAAATTATTTACAAATTCACCTGTTTTGCCGTAGAATTCGAAGCCGTTTGTCTTTCAATTATAAAATTGCCTACAAGTAAATATAAACGCCTTAAGCCTTGGTTTCTTTGAACACTTCGTCGCGGTGAGCGGACAGTCCGTCGACCGCTAAGGACAGCAATTTTCGCCCGAGGTGGTTTGTTAAAAAATATAGAAAATGATACTTTCTCTATGTCTGTACGTGCTGTTTATGTATTATGAATGTAAACGAAAGGTACTAAAATGGATGCAAATAAATTGTTTGCGTTGTTATTATTGTTGGAAGAGGAAGAACAAGAGGAACTGGCAATTGCAACCGTCAAAGTTTCCAATAAGCCAGTGGATGAGTTGTTTTTATGGCGCGATACAGAAGGTGCCTTTAATATCACTGTGCAGCGGAGGCTTTTTGGAAATGAAACCAAATTTTGGGAGTATTTTAGACTATCTACAGATCTTTTTGAATTCGTGTTGAGTTTTATAAAGGACATAATTTCCAAGAAACTTAAAAATAAAGTCATGATGTCATCTGTATGTGTGAATTTGTCACTCATTGTTTTAAAATTAATAACAATATAGTCTCCGCACACGCCGACGATTCCGCTGATATCAAACTCAACAGATATCAACCGACTCTTCGCGACAAATCAGCGGCATGACGCCGTCCTGCTCAGCTAAGCGGATTCAAGAAAACCATTTCCATTTAAATACTCTGGTTGGATAAAATCGTCAAAACGCGACGGTTGACGGACTGTCCGCTCACCGCGACGAAGTGTTCAAAGAAACCAAGGCTTTAGACAACTACGCTACCGAGCCAACTTTGTTGTTTTTGTATTACTTAAACTGATATGGTGTATTACATTACGAGTATGAAAATTGAAATTTTTTACTCGAGTGGGACACAAGTGTATAAAATCACTTTTACACAAGTGATTTACAATATATTTTTCCTACGTCTGCACATTCATCATAAAAAAAATCAGGAAATCTGGCTATAAAGTTCAATCAAAATATGTCTGGTTTTTTATATGCTTTAATAAATAAGTTTTATAGCGTTTTACCTCTTGTGTTTTGTCGTAATTAAAAACTTAATTTCATTTATAAACACTTTCATAGGATAATAACGGTGAAATAACATTAGGTATAAAAAAATATTAGTTCATTTTTTTTACAATATATAATAAGATGAACAATCGTGAACAAGAACTTTCTTATAATTCTACTTTAAATTTTTTGCAGAACAATAATTAAAATGGTACAAAATAAATAGCGAAAAGAAAATATCGGCCATAAGATTATTGAAAAGTACCTATTTAAAATAAATAACAAAACACGTATTTTTTCAATTTTCATATTTAAAAAAAAAGACGTTGCTTCCATTGCGCCGCGATATGGTCGAAACATGCAAAATTAATAAAATTGAGCGCTCTGTGAACTGAGCTAACAAGTTTGTCGCATAAATTATCTAATCAAATATATAAATAAAAAATAAATAAAAACATTACTTTAAAATTATTTTAATAATTTGTTAAAAATAATTATCTAGAATCTAGATATAGAAATCAATATTCACGATTTAAATTTACTATCTTGTGGCATAATAAATACGTCAATATTATTTATGCAAATATTAGTAATGACCTTAAATCCTTTAAAACATGGTGTACTGCAAATTTTCTTTCATTAAATTTAAAAAAAAAACAAAAATGCTAAACTTTAAATGTAATATTCCTGATATTTTAATAGATATGGATACTGTAGAAGCCACAAACTGTACAAAATTTTTGGGTTGAAATATCGACACGGATTTTAAATTCAAATCACATGTGGATCCACTTTTAAAAAACTCGCATCGGGTTGTTATGTCATTAGAACTACCTCTCATGAATTAGGAGTTTGTGCAGCAAAAACTGCATATTATACGTTAGTTGACTCATTTACGTTATGCTATTCAGTTTTGGGGAGTCTGTTCTGCCGAATTATTTGGTAGAGTCTTTATAATGCAGAAACGGACAATAAGGTTCTTATGTGGAACACACCGATTAGTTTCATGTAGACCGCTGTTCTTACAACAAGAAATATAAACATTACCTTCTTTATTTATCTTAAAAACTTGTTGCATGATCCATAACAACAAGTCGAAATATAAATCAAATTCCCGTGTAACTCGCCAAACGAGTAACTTGAAATTGCCTATTCCCAAAACTAAACTTATAAGAGACTCCCAAGTACGAAAGCATCTCCATATCATGGGGCTGTCAGGATCCGCACTCTGCAGAGGGTGCAAACAAGAAGATTAGACCATCGAGCATATCCTTTACGATTGCTCGACGCTCTTATTTATTAGAATATTTGTGTTCAGCGAGTATTGGTTAACCCAGCCGATATAAGAGAAGCAATTCTTGGCAACGTTTTCAACTATATTAAATCTGCAGGCTGGCTCACGAGCTAAGAGGTGCCTGTCGTCTTAGGAGGATGCACAATAGGCCTAATGAGGCCTAAGTGCTGTGGAAGTAACCCACCCTCCACACGTTACAGATTATAGATGCCCTTAACGTTTGTACTTTCTTAAAATAAATGTATAAATACAACAGTAGCTATAATTAATTCATATCAAATTAACTACGATTTTTAGATGCTTTCATACTTATGTATATCACTGGTAATTCCCACTATTCCAGTATCGGTTCTTTAGTTTAATTTTCTATAAATTGAAACCATACATTTTTAAAATTGATTGCAAAAAATAATGCTTAATATCAACGGTGACACACGGTACAGAAGTCACCTCAACCAAACTTATCACATACCAAAATCCTGAAAATTGGCTTGGAAGCCAACGTGTTAAAAGCAAACGTTACACCATCAAGTTCTATTCATTCTCAAGCTAACAAATTTGTTTTTCGTCAACTTTTATTTAATATGATATATATGGGGCCAGAAGGTATATATGTACTAATTATATATACATATATAGGGTGCTAGAATGTATATATGTATAAACCATATATAAGGAGCCATTTAGTCAAATTAAGTGCGAAAAATTCCGGGTGCGAGAACGATTAAATAGTTTTTGGTGTTACTTCGTCGTTTTACCTGTATATATATATATATATATATATATATATATATATATATATATATATATTAATAATATTCAGGTCAAATTTAGGTAAAAAGATACATTGAATCTGGACATTATGTCCAAAATTCGTATTAACTGGAAATAATTGAAATTCAATACCATTCTTGATGAGAATAGCAATACCACCATACCCATCCTCTCTATCTTCTCTAATTATTTGGAATCCTTTAAATCTGACATTATAATTATTATTTAACCAAGTTTAACCAAATTTACGAGTGGCTGCTGGGGATAACACATGGAAAATTCGATTTTTCCTAACAAAAACGAAAGGTTATTTGTAGCCCATTTTTCCACGCAAGCCGTTTTCACTATATGATTAATGAATAGAACTAGGCTTCGGATAACCAAAGGCTTTAATGTTGCAAGTGGCTAAAGTGTTGAATTAAGGGCATAATCTTCTAAGGAAAAATCGAGATTTTGTCCGATTTTTCCACACAAGCACATTGAATGTATGAAAACGTACGTCGTCACTAGTCCGAAAAACATATTTTCTTGAATGACGCGAATGTATAAGTGCATTTTGGGGTCAGAAAATTTTTCTGATAAGGAAAATCGAATTTTCCATGTGTTATCCCCAAGATCCACTCGTAAATTTTCTTTTATTCTACTCAACATCGATGTATTTTTTAACCCTCTTCGAGGCTTATATGCGAAAATGGGGCAACTAAATCGGTCACTATCTGACGGTCTATTAGACTACACAAATAGACGGTATATAAACATGTTAAGCTGGTTCCCATTAAACGCAGAACCGAATCAGCAACACGTAAGAGGTCCGAATCAAGGCGTTTTACTTTGCCACAAGAAAATTATACAGAAATCGAGGTGTGTAGATGTACTTTTTTGAATACCTTAGGGTATAGCAACGATTATGTCATAACAGAATTAGTTTCAGTGCTTAAACAAAGTCGTTGTGGAGATCAGGTTAAAGAACGTAAAGGTGGCGGCAGTCAGACGTCAAATCGAGACCTAATAAGTAACCATATTGAGTCGTTTAAGCCATCAGTGAGTCATTATCGCAGAAAGAATGCTTCAAATATAAGATATCTGCCAAGAGAGCTAACGTATAAGAAAATGCATGATGATTTTGTATAAAAGCATCCATCCGTTTGTAAAATTGAAGTATATAGGCAAGTTTTGAAATAAATGAATATTTCACTGTGCCAACCCAAATCAGATTGCTGTGAAGAATGCAAAATGTTAAATATTATGTTAGAAAATAATGGCGATGATACAACTCAAGAAAATTTAAATTCTCCCCGTGCTAAAGTCGAAAAGGCAAACCTAGAATACAAAAAAGACTCTCAAGAAACAGCTAGTCTAACAAAACGTATCTATTCTATGAACTTGCAAAAGGTCATTATTTTGCCAATTATGCCTCAAAGTAAAACTGCCATATTTACAAGTCCACTTGTTGTCTTTAACCTAACGTTTGCTACTTTAAATAAAGTATCCAAAAATAAAAGCTACTGTGTACTGTGGCACGAAGCTTTAGGCGGACGTAAAGCTGAGGCTATTGTTGACGCTCTTTTAGAAGTTGTAAGAAAAGAAAGAGATGTTTCTCATTTTGTATTCTGGGCTGATAACGTGATAACTGTACGGCCCAGAACAAAAATTGGGTTTTATACACTTCCTTGATTACCGTAAATCGTGCTGGCGGACCAGAAGAAATCATTATAAAGTACCTAACAAAGGGACACACCCACATGACTGCCGATGGCATACATGGAAATATAGAGCAAAAAATATTAAGAAAGAGAAATGTTTATGATTTCGAAGAATTGACTAAACTTATTAAATACAGTGGAAAAAATTTGGAGGTCCTTAAATTAAAATAATTTCACATGTGGCAAAATAAAAAAAGGACAACAAAAAATCCAGAGGATCCTTTAAAGGGTTTTATATAAGGACATTTGATAGAGGTTCGCTTTACAAGGGGCAGTACGGAGATAAAATTTAAAACCGATTTTGCCAATGATTCCAAAGAATTGAATTTTCTTCAAAAAAGTTTTGCCCAAGTACTTTTACGCCAAAAACTTTAAATGCTCGTGGAATTTCGAGTGATAAAAAATTATTTTAAAAAATTTGGTTCCAATGATGCCAGAGAATAGAAAGATATTTTAGCAAAATTTGGAAGAATCGCAAACTTCTTTGGATTTAATCAATCACGAACAAATGGAGGCGGTCGATTCCGATTTTTAAAGTTTATTTTTCGTTTTTTCCATTAGTTTTAGTTTTCGTTTTGTTACCAATATAAGTTAAAAAATTGCTATCTATAGGTATACCTATATTTTTTGGTTTTAAGTGTTACTTGTTTTTATAATCCGTCCATTTTGTATTAGTTTAGTATTAGGTATTACTTATTTTAATACAAAGTTTTGTCTGTATTATTTGCAAATAATAAAGATTTTTTTGCTTTCTTATATTTTTATTTTACTTTTCCAAAACCCACTAATGGCAGTTAACAAATTTTTTTTGTCTTCCTATATGTTTAATATACATTCTCAAAACACAGTAATGGCACTTACTGTTTTTTGTAGAGTATTATTACAAAAGTAATTTTTACAAAATCCAGCAAGGGCAGTTACTGTGTTTTGATATGAGCTAAGTTGTATATTTATCTAAAAAAGTCTTGGTTCAATTAGTTTTTTGACTGCCGACCTACTGTGAAGTCAAATTACTATATTTCATTACATAAAAAAAATGTAAGTAGGGTTTCTCTCAGGCACTATAACTTTTTTATTTAATTTATTTTAATAATTTCCTGGAAATTTTAGAAAAATTGATTTTTCTACATTTTTAAAAAATGCAGTTACTGTGTTTTGAAATGGGACAGCCACTATGTTTTGACAGATTTTTTATCAAGACTCTTTCTTTTATGGCAACTAGTAGGTACATCAATAATCACCAGAAAAAATATGCCAAAATTCACTGTAGACAAAAAAGAGAACGTGGTGAATCCCAGTTTATGTGCAATCTACAGCACATATGCAGTTTCATGGGAAGATACTAAAAATGCTTTCTAATTGTCATACGGGTGAAATTACTAAGATGGTACTCGAAGAGAAATTTCTTGTCTGAAGAAGATTTTTATGAAAAAATATATGGGAGGAGTTGATCTTTCAGATTAACTTGTTGGCCTCTAGGATACAATCATAAATAGTGCAAATAAGTTTTCTATCTATTGATAACAGCTGCTGTAAACTCTTGGATCGTATTTACGGAACTAAAGGGACGAGAAAATAAAAAGTTTTTTGGATTATTTAGTTCCTTTGGTTGAATCTCTAATAAGATATGGTCGACAGCATGTAAAGGTGGACGCCGAAGACAATATGGTAGGCCATCATCAAGTCCCAGGCTTATGAATATAGGGGATCATTTACCAATCGAAGCGTCCACTAGGATAAGGTAGCTTCGCTGCACTAAGAGGAAGCAGGAAAAAAGAACCACAATAATTTGTACCATTATGCAAAAGCTGTTTTACTATCTATCACACCTAGTTTATAATAAATTAAAAAATGTCCATAGCTTTTTTGCGTTGTTAGAATAACAATTACCAGTGGCATATCTATGTCCCACTTGTCAAACCCATTGGGACAAATATGGCCCGAGCTCCAAAAAATAAATAAATAATTAATTTTTGAGTTTATTGTTATCAATTTTATTGGCACATTAAAAAATTAAGTTATTTTAACTAACGAAACAAATTGGGATTGAAAGGGTTAAGGTCTAGTTCCAATGTAACTGGAAGTGTCCAATAGATGAAAATATTTTTGCTGAATGAATAATACTTTATAGAAAATGTAATAAAAATGCGCAAATAACTTAAGACACTTTTGCTGTAAGGTAACCAGACAAACCCCATTCATCAATAATTTTTTATACGACAATTTTTCATTTCGATGATTACCCAATGCCTTTTATTTAACCACCAAGAACTCTCGTTTTTTTATGGGGGCTATATTAAGGTCTATAAAACTCCTTTAACAATTAAATAAAATTGCCAAGAAAGAGCACGACCACCATTCTATTTGAAACATTTCCAATCAATTGCTAGCGCTTGTACAAATACATGGCCTAAGATAGACAAATGTTTAAAACAGGATGGAAAACCATTTGAACAATTTTTAAAACTTATCGGTTTACGATTTTAATTTTCTTACGTTTCTATTTTTTTTAAATGCATGCATGATAAAAATATTAAATTTATCCTAAAAATTGGTATTTAAATGTTCTCGTTCTTATTTATTTATTTATTTATTTAATTTCAAACAGGCATTTAGCCTAATTACATGAAATTTACAAAATTAAATAGTAAAAGTTTTATATATATTATCGACTGTACAAAGATAAATTAAGGAGAACAAGCAGGTACACATTTATGAGAACTGTTCTAAGTAAAATTTTAAAACTCTATTTTTAAATTGCGTATGACCCAATGAAAAATCTAAGTCAGTTAAAACGCTGATTTCGTTTGCGGTTCTAAGCATAGAAGATATGGGGGAGCGGGCTGTACAGGTTAACGTAGAGGAGGTTATTCTGAATAGCTGAGGAGATCTGATTCCACATCTTGGAACATTAAAATTAATTAAATTTAGAATATAGGGATCATAAATAGCTCCATTAATTACTTTGTGTAAAAATGATAATAAATTTATATTTCTTCTCAAGGATAGATGATTAATTTTAAATAATTTTCTTAAATCGGTAGTTCTCGTTACTGTATAATCCGGCCAAATATTATGTTTTTTGTAATAAAGATATCTTAAAAATTTATTTTGAATTTTTTCTATTCTAATTAGGTATACGGCTGGCTGTGATTGCCAAATAATAGAGGCATATTCCAAAATTGGTTGCACAATTGTGAAAAATAAAATTTTTATTGCATTTAAATTTGAAAAACATTGTGTATTTCTCATTACAAAGCCTAATGCCCTATTGCCCCTACTACAGACTTCTTCAAAGTGCTGTGCAAAAGACAAAGTCGAATCATAGCTTACTCCTAAATCTTTTACTTCATAATTTCTTTTAAGACTTTCTGTTTGCATAATATAATCAAATAATATCAAATTTCTTTTATGAGTAAAGGTTATTACGTTACATTTTTTTGTATTGAAAGGCAATTTATTCACTAAACTCCACTGTACTATTCTGTTTATGTCCCTTTGTAATCCAACACAGTCCCTAACTGTTAAAACTTCTTTGTATATTTTAAGATCATCAGCAAATAGTACACAAGCCGACTCTTTTAGAACATTTGGTAAATCATTAATAAAAAGCAGAAAGAGAAGAGGAGCGAGATTTGAGCCCTGAGGAACTCCGGAGTTCACATCACATAAATTAGAATTGTGGCCCATATATGTAACAAAGAATTTTCTATTTTGTAAATAAGTTTTAAATATTTTGTGATTTATCCCAAAATGGCGTAGCTTAAGCAATAGTAAGTCATGATCAACTTTGTCGAATGCCTTTGCGAAATCTGTGAAAATTACATCCAATTGGTTTCTGTTTTCAAACACTCTGTAAATTTCGTTTGTAAATTGTAGTAGGTTCGTATTAACCGATTTCTTGTTAATAAATCCATGTTGCCATATAGTTATGCTATTTTCTACATGGGAATAAAGTTGTTGATATATTATTTGCTCAAGTAATTTTGCTGGCGCTGACAAAATTGAAATACACCTATAATTTGAGATATTAGTTTTATCTTCTGATTTGTAAATGGGGATACATTTTGCAGTTTTCCATTTTTCTGGAAATGTTTCCGATTTAATGGCTAAATTAAAAATATGCAGCAAAGGAATTTCCAACCACTCTGCGCAACCTTTCAATATGTAAGGAGGGAGCTCATCAACCCCGGCTGATTTTTTAGGTTTTAACTTTTTTATTGCATTCTTGTAATCTTTTTGAGTCACTGGATTTAAAATAAAAACATCTAAAGCACTATTACTATCACTTATAATATCGTAATTACCTTTTATATTATTGTAAACGCTTTGAAAATAATTAGCAAAATTTTGTGCAGGTTGAGTACTTGATAAATTATAATTGTTATTAAGGTGAAATTGATCACTATTTGAATTATTTTTCTGCCTTTTCTTATTTATGTAAGACCAAAAACTATTTATATCGGTTGCTATGTTGCTTTCTATTTTATTTATGTAATTTGCATGTTCGGTTTTGGTTAGTTTTTTAATTCTCTTTCTAATCTCTATGTATCTAGTTGCATATTCATTTGATACCATCTTTAGTTTTCTGAATTTCTCTTTTTCACCAAGCAATTGTTTTAGCTCCATCGTAAACCATGCAGGATAACTCCTTCTAGGTCTTTTATTTTTAAATTTGACAACACATATATCAAAAATATTATTTAATGTTTCATAAAAAAATTCTGTTGTCCTATTTACATCTTTTTGAGCTAAGACATTACCCCAGTTAGCTTCTCTCAGTTTTTCTACTAATAATTCAAAATTGGCTTTTTTAAAATTGAACTTCTTACTTAAATCCCTATTGTCACAGCATTTTTTACATACATCTTTATTAATCTCAACGTATATTTCTAAAGTCGGATGATACTCACTGTCCTCTTTCACTAAAGCTTGGTGACACTTTTCAACAACGACCTTAGTGGAATCTGATGACATAACCAGATCTAGCATTTCCCCTCTGTTATTTTTAACAGTATTTTTTTGGGTCATAGAAGTGACAGATACAAATTCCGATATTGCAATTATTTTGGGATTTTTAATATTTAATGAATTTATATTATTACCCGATATTTGAGGAATATTAAAGTCTCCGAATATATATGCATTTTTATTTAATATATGCTCCTGCAAAGTATCAAACATTCTATTATAAGAATCAATTTTGTTGTCTGGCGGTATATACACTAAGACTATTACACAATTACTAGAATTATTAACTTTAATGTCTACGATAAGCATTTCGTAATTTTTTGATATTGAATTGACATTTAAAACTTTAATTTTATTTTTATTAATACACATCAAAATTCCACCACCTTTACTTTTACCTGTGTAGTTAAAATCGCGGTCAGCTCTGACCACATTATAGTTATTTAAATCAATTAACTCTCCTTCCCCTACGTTATCCTTTAGCCACGTCTCAGTTACCAACAATATATCATAATGACAATCCGCAGTATTATAATAAAATTCTGTAAGTTTTCCATTGAGTCCACGGCAATTTTGGTAATATATATGTAACGAATTCATAGAAATATACCAAAATTAATGAATATTGCGACCTGCTCAGCTCCCATGAAATTATTACATCACATATCCATGGTAAATAAACTTATCATTTAAAATTACATATTTTTTTTTTTAAATAAAATTATTGCTTAACTTAATTCAGTTAATCGACTACTTGTATACTTAAATAGAGAAAGAATACTAAACCAACTCAAGAAACATTAAAATTATTTAATACATAAAAAAAAAATTAAACTTTTATGCATCTACATATGCCATTGCAAAAGCACAGAGAGCTTAACTATAATAAAAAAACCACGAAACTCTTAATATACATTAGGATAATAGGACTTTTCTCGATTAAACATTTTTTTTCTTTTAAATAAGAATATTCAATTGTATCTAATACGATATAACTACTTAGATAAAAAATACTGAACCAACCTAAAGATAATATTTAAATTAAAAATAACAAATTGAATTTTATCGATTCTGGAGAAGTTTAAAAAGAAAAAAAAAACATTCAAACATGCATCCATGCTATTGCAACAGCAGAGAAAGCCATTTGTGAAGCGAAAACAAATAAAATATTATTTATAAATTAATACTAGTAAATTTCTTTGATTATACTTGAAAATCGATTAATCTTTTTAATATAAACGAATATCTACTATTTTAACCTTGAAAATATTAGTCTACCTAGTAAACACCTAGAATTTGAACAAAAAAAGTAATAAACTCAACTTTTGAAAAGATAACTACAAATTATTTTTATAGAGAGATTAGTCTAAAGGCAATCCCGACCAGCGCGCAGCGTACTAATTGTTAATTTTTAAAGGAACATTTCGTATACCTTGATCTGTTCTAGCCATGATTTTACCAAACTGTGCCCAGACATTTTTCTTTCCATATAATTGACATGCATCTTTATACGTTTCGTACTGTGGCTTGGTGAGATCTTCATTGATATAAATTTTTGTATTCCTTAAATTTCTTCTTGAGTAATATACTTCCTTTCTCTTTATATTTGTTACGAATTTTACAATAATAGTTCTTGTCCTCTCTATATCAGTGAATTTACCTAATCTGTAAACATCATATAAGTCCCTTTCCTCAAATTTTATTTTTATGACTTCGTTGATGAGTTTTATGATTTTAGTGATTAAGTTCTCATTGTCTTCTTCAGCAACTCCATCAATTCTCAGGGCATTACTTTTCTGAGTTCCATCATATTGTTCAAATTTTTTATTTAATACAGCTATTTTGCTTTCATTACTTTCTATTTTGTCAGACAACTTGTTAATATTACTATCCATTTTATTAAGCGTGTTTTCAAGTTTATCCAGTTTAGTTTCTAGTTTATCTAGTAATTCTTTATTTATATTTCTAATAGTGCACTCTAACTGACCTTGCTCCACAACTAATGGTTCGACTTGCGAGCTTTGTGAAAACTTTTTCGATCTGCTTCCCATTGTATATTTTCCACTATAAACTAATGTTTTTCCAGATTTTATTTTACTATTTAATGATTCTTGTTCTTACAACACTGTAGTCCAACTTTCGCGCCGGTTTTCCTTGAATTTACCACTTAAAACACTTATTATTTTGGGAGCTCAACAAACACGTGCTTACAGTCGAAGTATCATCACAATATTGTCAAAAGCTATTCAAGATGAGTATGGAAAATACACACCAATTCCACTTATTTTTGGAATTTAATAAAATAATAAAAAACAAAGTATGTACTCATTATAAAAATCAAAATTTAAATATATTTTATCTAACCGCGTATTACAAAAAATCTCTTCATGTCATATTCTAGTTAATTTTCATCATATTTCAAATAAAAAAAAAAAACTTTCAAAAATTAACTAACTTTTGCGAAAAGTAAATACACAATAATAAACTGTTTTTTGAACAAAAAAATGTTTTTCATAAATTACAAATTTTAGCTACATACTTTAGTATACAAATTAACACATTTCTTATTTTATTGGAATCCAAAATAAAAATAGAGGTGTTCCATTTAAGATAAGAAAGTTGACATCTACTTTCGATGTAAGTGGAAATGATAGAACAGTCAGATGGAAAGATCATAAGATGTTTACTATTCTTACAAAATCCGTCTATTTGTTTGTAAGATAAAGTTAATGTCCTTCTGTCGCTGAACAAACTGTACAGTTTCAATAACAGAGCATGTAATACGTTAATTTTTATTAAGAGAAAAACAGTTACTATACCCAGTTTTTGCAAAATTTGCATATAGACTCGTCAGTTTTTTAACCATCTCAACTTCTTTCGGGGTGTGTTCTTTAAATAAGGGGAATGCTGTTGAAATATAGAACAAGTAGATCAAATCATCATGATGGACCACTCCTAAAAGTTAAATAATTATTGTTAACTACCTTTCTAACCATTGAACTAATACTATATTACGAAACAAGCGTGGAAAGTGCCTTTTTGAGCATCATCATATACTAGTATATAATACAACGAGTGCAATCGGGACTATCGATAATCACATAAGCTAATGCATGAAACATAGGCATTAATTTATTTGATAGACCATTATTTCGGAATTTATTTACGATATTTATGAGAGACTTATAATATGGCCGATCTTCAAGTGGTATTTACTTTGTGGTCAGATCTTCCGTTTTTCCGATAATATAATAATTAATAATATTCTCCATAATTCACGACTGAATTTCAACTCCTGAAGCCGACTGAGCTTGTATGGGGAAGAGAGGGCTATTATTATTTACCGTGGCGCTCTTAAAGATGATTGATGGTGCCATTTGACTAACAGGTGAGAAAAACCCGGAAAACTCCACCCACCGTCATCGAAAGGGTAACGCCTGGCGATTTTTATAATCTGAATGTCATGTCAACAGAAATCCATCAAATCCTATAGTGAACCATGCAAATAAATTCACATGGTGTTTTGTAGGATTCGAACCACAACATTTTGATATTTCAAAGAGATCACGTTCTATATTTTATGATTTTTAGATTACTTAAAAAATTCTGAATATTTTTTATGTAAATGTTTCCTATACCTTAATGTAATAATTTTTAATATTGCTCCAAATTTAAAAATTGTTTTACCGAAATCCTTTTCATCAAATTTTAAATAGCTTTTAGAAATATTCGCCCGTCCGAAGTCACGTTTTTGTCCGCACGATAAGCCAAAACGGAAAGGGGGTTTGACATTTAAAAAATATTAAGTCAAAAACGGAAAACGATATGAACTTAAAATTTTTATTAAAGATCAAGTTCTATAAGGGGACGAACCCTATTGATTTTGAAAAAAATGTTATTCAAAATGGAGGTTAAGGGGATAAAATTTAAAAAAAGGATAAATCAATAACGAAAAACAATATCAAAATTACATTTTTAGTATAAATCAGACTTTATAAGGGGATAAAGCCTGTTGATTCTGAAAAAAAAAAAATCGGAATAAAAATTGTGGTTAAAGTGGGTTGAAATAATAAAAAAAAAACAAAAAATTATCGACTTAAAATTTTTAGCTATAAGCCTATTTATTTTGGAAAAAATATGATTAAAAATGAAGGGTTGAAATTTAAAAAAATCATAAATCAGAAACGAAAACGATATCAATTTGAAATTTTTAAGAAAAATGGGGATTAGGGGGTTGAAATTTAAAAGTAGTGATAAATCACAAATAAAAAGCGATCACATAAAATTTTTAGTAGGGGATAAAGTATATTTATCCAGAAAAAATCTGATTATAAAAATGGGAGTTTACGCCCCAATTCTAAAGAGTATAATATCGAATGCCTAGTATTATATATCTTTATTCTAGTTTATTTAATAAGCTTTTCGGAAAGTATTCCGGAAGTTCAGAAGGCTACACTGTTTAAACGACTTAAAAAGGGAACAAAGGAGAAAAATATTCTTCTCAATTGAGATGGTTCGCCCTAACATTAAACTTTTATTCGGCATCAGCATATTAATATGTAAGAAAGGTATTCGAAAAAAATCCAGATTTACCGCCTACTACAGTATACCATTTTTCCAATGTGCAAGGGTAAGGTAAAGACCCCACCTTCGCAAATTGGAAAAATGGTATACTGTGATAGACGGTAAATCTGGATAAAGTGTAGAATAATCGAGAGCTGTAAAAATTAAAGTTGGAGTAGAAAAGGCAAAAGAACGAAAGCTTGTTGCTGGTCTTATGATGGATGAAATATCCATTCGTCAGCATGTTCATTCGACTAATAGAAGGCATGTTGATTATGTTGATTTTGAAACCGGCAGGCAGGATAGTGATCAATTGCCACTAGCAAAAATGTCTTGGGTACAACAGTAGGTGAAAGGTTCATATAGCTTATTTTTTAGTAGATGCATTGTCTGTCCAAGAAAAACCTTTGATTATTAAAGGTTGTATTCTTTAGTTGGAATCCACTGGGGGTGCTAGTTAAAAGTCCCGCCAACACTCGGTGAAAGTTGTTTAAAGCAACAGTAATAGAGGGTAATTGGCGACAAAATTGTTTAAATCAACATTGTAGCCAACCCAATAGTTGCAGTTAAGAGGGTTCTATACCCATCAGCTCCGTCAATTTCATACATAACCTCGAAATCCTCGTCCCTTACGTCTTCGCCATAATCCTCCCCTTTAAAGAAATTGTTAGGTAGCCTGAAATACATTTCTGTGCATTTGTGATTGCATAGTCTACCAATTCTCGGATAAGAACATCTAGACGTAGCATTTTCGGCCGTTTATGACTGACAAAATTAGATTTCTATATATATAACCGGTTTTTCTTTAATAAGTTTAACACATTCATAAATAGAAAAGCGTATAAATATATGTAGGTAAATATATTATTTGTTTTAGTTTTTATTTTGGAAATGTAAAATACTGTATTGAACAGTCTTCGTCCAATGATAACCTAATTATGCGGCCCTTAAACGCTCAATATATATAATCGTACAAGTTTAAGACTTGTACAACACAAAACATGACGTAATCCAACCAATCTTTTGCTGTTTTGTTATTTGTACTCGACCCATAATAAAAACCACTTCTTTGTCGATTTTTTAAAGTCACAGTGATTATTCTCGCGCAATTAGATATTCCAAAGACCTGTCATACAATAGTTGTCAGTGGGAAGGGCTCATAAATCTAAGGGGGTTGCGATATAGTCTTCCATCTTGGGCGCATTTCTATTTGAAATAGTATTCGCCAAGCCTGCCAATTTATAGAAAATGCATAAACGGTTTCTATAAAAATAATATTTTCATTGTGTTTGACATAAAATATTTAAATTTTATTTATTAATTTTGATTTCACGTATTATAAATAGACTATATCGTATGTCGCAACCCTTTAGACATACCAAACCTTAGAACCGCGTTTCATTTGTTTGGAATGCCTAATTTACTAATAAACACACGTGTATTTGTTATTTGATTCGCATTCGCAATGACAATCACAGACAGATCACTTATTTTGATGACAACACATAAAATTACAACGTTGCCAAGGGTGACATCCTTTCTTTTTATTTGCACAATACAGAATAGAAAATTATTTGTTTATAAATGGGGTTTTAAACTTGGATTTCACATAATGAACTCAAAGCCTTGTCGAAAAGTGCAATTTTATTAAACGCCATTAGCGCCCTTGATTTTTGCTATAGGAATTTCTTTTTCTCCAGCAAAATCGGTACCTATTAATTTTTTCCCACTGTAAAATTTTCGGAGCTGAACTTAGGATAATTTTTTTAGAAAGTGTGTTATGTTATAATTTCGGACCAAAATTGACAAGCACGTTTCAATATTTCGCGCTCGGATTTTGTATTTATTTTGTAACACTACCCATTTTATAGCAATTTTATGTACACCCTATTCATTTTTCTGTGATATTGTTTTGTATTGTAATAAAAACAACTTTCATTGGGAATAAATTTTTTGTATAAATGTATTTTAAAAACGGACTATTTCCGACGCTACTTGAGCTTTGTCTGTGTATTCACAAACTATCTGTAGAGACACCGAACCTAAAAGCTGGAACTGAATTTAAAATTCGTCAAATGTGCCAAATATACACAATATTTTTATTGTTTGCCCAAGATACACATACTAACCACTAACGGTATGCTGACTTTCGATTCAAATTTCGTCCAAACCGAGCAGTGACGTAATTCTGGACGATCTTTCAAGTTATTTTGACACTTTTTGATTGAATAGTGTAAAATAATTTAATAATTTATTTGTTTTTGTGTTAGCAGTGACTATATTTTCCTATATATAATAGGAAAGAACTGAATTAATATTTAAATGGCCGGGCTGCGCGGTGGAGACTTGCAAAATCCATAATGCGAAATCCAAAAATACTGTAATGTAAGATATTTTCGAATGCCACAAAATGTGGATAAATTCTTATCAAAGAAATGACAAACTTAATTTAAACAATAATGGTTAGTAAAATGCACAAGTGTAATATGTTTAGAGACAGTGAAAAGTTGCTAAAATAAAAAATATATAAATACTTTTTATTTTAGCATGAAGTTGCCCTATCCACTTTGAGGAAAGTAATAAACATAGACGCAAGAGAAGAAAACTGAATTCCACCAGGTGCATGGGGCCACATTAAGCAAAGAAAATAGGTAGTTTAAAATTTTAGCAGATAAAATAGTAGTTTCCTGTCTCAATACAACGGTCCTTTTTCAAGAAATACTATGCAAGAGCAAGCTAGGAACATGTATAAGAATAAGATACATGAATAGAAAAATTGGTTTTGATTATTTTCAAAGTAAACTTGACAAAAAAATGTTTAAATTTATCAAATAAAAAATTATTTTTTGTGTACTTACTTTTTATAAATAAATAATTTGTTTCTGCATACTAAAGAAATAAATTTAAAAAGAACTACCACGCCCAGAAAGTAAAAATTTCAGTCAAACTTATATTTTTAGTCTATATTTTTTATTTATCTTATCCAGGTTATGGATTTTGCCACAAAATAACTTAGAATTTATGAGAAAAATTAATATTTTTATTAGTATTATTTTCCTTAAACCTTCATATTTGTAAACGAATATATTACAAAATACCAATAAAGCTTAAGTAACTGCATAAAATCTAAAACCGGCGAAATATCGAATGTCAAACACTATTTCCCATTTAATACTAACAATTCTATGTCCCACGTGACGTCACCGTCAGTCAGCTGCATGCGCAGGAACATACCGTTAGTCTGTGTATCGTGTTGTATGCAGTTCTATACATAGATCGGGAAGCAACTCAGTAATAGTTATTGGTTTAGGCAACTGAACATACTTTTCGCGACTGGTGCGCCATCTGGCATAGAAAATATTGATTATCATGGTATCCAAATGTAAAAGAGGACCGTTGGGGGCAGCACCTCCCGGTGCCCTCTGAAATTTTTTAGCAATGTTCAATTTTAGAAAAAACTACTTACTTTTTTTAATAATGGTAAATACACAAGTTGTTCAGTGGCAAATGAACTTTTTTATATTTTTTTTTCATTTTATTTTTTATGTTTATAAAAAAAAGTCATCATGCGCCAATCTACGATGCATACGAAGCTCGGATACAAAAAAAGATATTTTTTTTGGTGAGTATTAAGCCCGCAATTTGAACATTAACATTTCCAATATGGCGGACTGGTATAGAACCCTCTTAAGGTGTGGATAAGGGTGAAATAAAAAATAAATCGATTGAAAAATTACTAGATTCAAAAATACTACACTTTTTTCGCTTGTGAATAATGGTTATTTAATATAATTTCGTAACAAAGTGCCTTTTGTGTTTACTTTACAACAAAGTTTAATAAGTAATTTTTTTATGGAAGTAAAGCCTAAGAGATTTGATTTGCTATTGGTAAACATAATTGATATATACCACTTATGTCGGTAAAGACATATTTTTTATAGCTGATTTGGAATGATGCATTTGGTGTCTTGTCAATATTACACGGGTTGCTCGAGAGAAGAATTCCAGGACAGTAACGGACCATATTATTATACTAAAGAAATTAAGTGTTTTTATTATTACGTTAAACTTATAAGTAAAAAAAATAATAGTAGATTATATACCAAATGAACACGCGAAAACTTTGGATGGGACAAAACTTTAGTTAAAATTTTGGGTATAAGACGGTGCATAGGGGAGCGAAATTTCATTTTAAAAATAACTTATGTAACTTGTAAGAGGGCGCCCATTAATTACGTGGTATTTTTGAGGATTTTTTGGTCTATATTTTTTATTTATCTCCGGTGAGATTTCGTAACATTTTCCCCAACTCCCTCCTCCCTCCCCTAATCTCACGTGAGATTTTTCAACATTTGTGTTTTGGGTGTAAATGCGTTGGATTATTAAAAAAAAAAAAAAACAAGAAACAATATGTTTTACTACTTTTATTTAAGACTAGCAAAGACTAGTATTTGAGAATATTGCCGTAATATAAAATTTATAGAAATAGTCCTTACTTTAATTTAGCTTTACTTTCATGCAATTTTACACCGTTTTCTACTAGAAAAAAATTGCGTCAGATTTTCAAAGAACCCCTTCTCCCCCAAGTGAGATTTGGAAAGATTTATCTTGATCCCGTCTCCTCTTTGAACATCCCACGTAATTAATGGATGCCTCCTAACTTTTTTACTGTGAATGAAGTGAAAAAAGTGCTCTTTCATAACACTTCAGAATAAATACAGGATGTCATTAAAAGTTTTAAGCTTGGAACGAAATGGGGAAAGATTGTGAGATAAAAAGTATGTAAAATTACGTCCCTAATGCACTGTTTATAGCCCTAAGGGTCAAAATTCCAACATAATTTTTACTAGAATAAAAGAAACCAGTAATGTTCTTACCGTAAGGTACAGTATTATTCGTGTTAGGTAAATATCGATGACTGTATCGTCCTTTATAACTAAATCTGTAGTAATATACTGGTTCTTTACTATGTTCTGCAATCAACTTCGCGGCTCTATCTACCGCAAACCCAGTAATGGAATCTTCATAAATCTAAAATTCCATTCACTTTTGTTTCATCACTTTCGATAGCTCATCATAATATGAATACGAACTAAATGAGTTTGGCAAATAAACTAACTGGTAAATGTTATCAAATAATTATTATCTAATTTTATTTATAAAAATAGATACTTACATCTGCAAAAGCTTTTTGTTGAGAGTAGTCAATTGTTTTATTGATGAAATAAAAATTCTTAATTGCATGACTAACAGATCTAGAAAAGTTTGTGTCTCTTTCATAAATGAATATAATCGGTGCTATTTTATCAAAATTTTCATTCAGCTGCTTTGTTAATGTCTCGTTCTCCAACACTCCTAAAAATATTGACAATTTGTAACAATAAATTATAATTATTAAAATGGATTAAAATGGAAATCAACATTGAGGAAACAAAGAGTGCTTTCGGCTTTATGATTATATCATCACATCTTTTGTCACAGTATCTGGAGGTAATTTGAAAATCAAAGTAGATAATGAAACTACATATAGATCTTTTACACAAGCGCTAAACAATACTGAAATGGAATGATTTTTATTTCATCAAAGAGGACCTAAAAATAAAGGGTTTAATATTCTTGAAGTAAGTCAGCTACTGAGCAGTAAATATAAAAGACCGCTTCCACTATTCACTCTAGTCTGGGATTAAACAAATAACCTATTTAAGAGTACTAATAGAAGCCTAAAAAAATATTATACTATTAACCCAATGTAAACGATGTCAAGAAAGAATATGGGCATACTCAAAACTACTACAAATGAACCAATAAGTACAGCTGTAACGGTTGGAACCGTTTTCGTTATTTTGACACCAACATCTCTACACAAATGTCATTTGTTGTTTATGCCTTGCGTCAAAAGTTGGTATTTGATTTCGATTTTGTATCTGTCAACGAATAAGTTGATTTAAATTTTTAATTATCTTGGACATCCGATGTACTAATTGTCTTTTAATATTTTTATTGGCCGTCTGATTTTATAAATTAAGCTTTTATATCGATATTTTGTTGAAAATATATATTTTCTACAATGATTTCTTAATTAAAATGTCAAATTTGAAACATAACCTCAACATGAATAACACATGGATAACACGTTTTATAAAATTTTATATATTGTTTTGTTTGGAATGAGATAATATGCTTTACTATATTTAAATATGTTAAATAAGAATTTTCCTTTTCATATTAATTTTAGTCTCTGTGAAACTTTTCACGTAATAGTTTAAATTGTTCAATTATTAGCTAAAGGCATTTTATCTGGTTCCTCTGCAAATTTCCTAGTTCCTTTCTTAATATTTTTACCTTTTTTCCTTGTAGCATGGCTATATCTAGACGGTTCTGTTCGAGTTATATCTAAAGAAGTTCATTTTGAGTCATCTCTAAGAAGTTTAATTCAAATATATCTAAAACTGTTTATGATAGTTATATCAAGAGGTTTAGTTCAAGTTACATCCAAAGAAGTTTATTTCAATTGATATCAAGAGGTTTAGTTCGAGTTACATCTAAAGAAGTTTCTGGAGATTTAGGGTCATGAAGATTTATACCTAAGAGTTTGGTGCTATCCGAAGAACTTCGTTCAAGTCCCTTTGAAGAAGGCCTATGCAAATCTCCTTGTATACTACCTCCTGTTAAACAGATAAGTCGATTTTTTGAATAAATCATCTAAATTTGAATAAGTAAATCTCTGTGAATTAGAATTTGTTACTGCCTTATCTAAAACTTTGTTTAAATATATTAACTTAATGGTTAGTGATTTTCTATATTTTTATCACTAATCTATAGTCAAGTATAGTAAGTTTTAAATATAGTGGTGCCCAACTTCTTGTTCAAAGTAATACGAGTTATTTAATAACCTAACCCACTCCCAAAATCATTTGAGCTTAAAACACTATAAAAAATAGATAAAATAACAAGTATCATATTACAAAAATAGCGCCTCAAATACTGGGTTAAATAGCTCGTTACTTTGAAATAGATTTCTTATAACTTATCGTTCTAATTCACATAGGTATTTCACAAAGATTAACGATACTAACTGCATGTCTTTTATATTCTTACTAATACTTTCTTACATATTATTTTAACCTTTCCTATAAATCTGTGTATCGTATCGTCAAGTTTTATATAGTATCTGCATTTTGGTACTAGATTTCGTGTTATTTATACATATTTTTACATATTTACACAAATTTATTTACACATATTTATTATATTGCTAGTGGTATATCTATATAATCATTATATACTGATAAAAGTGTATAGTTTTTGAATTTTTACCTAAAGTTGTTTTTTGTACCTATTGAGTAAAATTTTTTATTGTTAGTGATAAAACTTTGTGCCTTTAATTAATTAAATATCTATATTACTTTTTACATTTATCTGAAGATGATGATAATGAAGTTATACGTAGCATTAATAATGATACCTCTAACAGTGAATAATATATTCTGCAATTGTCTTAATTTTCATACCGTTCCTTTTCATAAGTTAAAATATTACTAAATTTTTCATAAATAATGTCAGGCCAGAATAGTAACGATTAGTATCTGGCTTTTTACTATTCTGCTATTACCTACACGACCAAGTTATACTGCCTGTAGTCAATTTTTTCCTTTTACACCAATGGAATATTTAATGTCAGGCCAGAATAATAAAAATTAGTAGTTGGCTTTTTATTATTCTGCTATTACCTACACGACCAAGTTATACCGCCTGTAGTCAATTTTTTCCGTTAACACCATTGGAATATTTATGAGTCAGACCAGACATTACCTTTTAACTTTTAACTGTCTGCTACTGCTTATTTTTTAAAGCAATACTGTCTGTAATAGCTACCTTAATTTTTGTTAATATGTATTCAGTTACTAAGAGTATTTATTTTATTAAAAAATTTCTACATAATTTTCTCTTTACTTTTGTCTTTGTTTTTTTTATTTTCTTTTCGTTTGCTTGCTTAGCACTGTATCTAATTTCTGTACACTGCGCTAAAATATTGTATATACTGGTATTAATTTGGGGTTACGATTAGCCCTTAGGTATGTAAGTAAAATCTAGTTCTTCTAGTATATGAATTGTGTTTGAAGTCGCTAATAGCGCTCTAATTGTAAAGGGGCCATTAACTAAGGGGGAAGACAAGCTATCTTCCAATTAGGAAATAAACAAGGTATGAGTTAAGGTTGTTTTTTATTTTTCTATTTATTTGGTAGGTTTAAAAGTAGGACTCTTCTGATTTGTAGTGGCTTGGTATAGTAGATCTATCTGGCGTCCAATTCAACAGAACAGCTAAAATAATATATTTTTCCCTGATTACGAAGTAATCACCCAGTCCCTTCTCCACTTGAGTGAACCGGAGCTACAAGGTTGACATCAGGGACAACCGAACTTAAAGTAACGTTTTGGGGGTTACAAAGGCATTCGACAGAGTATGGCACGCTGGGCTGATTTTCAAGATGAAAGATCAAGGGTACACAGCGGGAACGACAAGACTGCTCAGGTCATACCTCGGCGGAAGGCAATTCCGGATCAAGATGGGACATGTCCTATCAAGATCTGGAATTCCAGAAGCAGGAGTACCCCAAGGGGCGGTACTGTCACCACTGTTGTATACCATTTACACAGCTGACATCCCGAAAACCCAACATACTACCATGTCCCTCTACGCGAACGATACAGCGATATCGGCTACGAGCACACAGCAAGGACTCATATCAAGATATCTACAAGACGCAGCGAAAGACATAGAAGATAGGTGCATAAGATGGAAGATAAAGATCAACGCAGAGAAGAGACAGGCTGTGCTGTTCAAGAAGAGGCATCAGGAGAAGTAACAATGAATGGACAGGACATCCCATGGACCGATTCAGCCAGGTACCTAGGAGTAATAATGGACAATGGACTCACCTTCACCAAACACGTGGACATAGTAGTAAATAAGACGAAACAGGCAAGATCCAGACTTAACTGCCTAATCGGACGCAAGAGCAAACTCCTACTACAGACAAAAATGAAGCTCATACAGGCAGTCATAATACCCATCCTCATGTACGCCTCGACGGCATGGGGATACATCTGTAAAACAAACAGGAAGAAGATCTAGAGTCAGCAGAACATCAGCTTGAGCTGGGCCTCAAATGCCTATAGATACACTAGAAAGGTCGTACTCATAAAGGATCTAGAACTCAAAAGGGTCCTAGACCCAATCCACAAGAAGGCTACTGACACCTTTAAAAAACTAAGAACTCACCCGAACATGGAATTAAGAGAAATGACAGAATACGAGAGAGCGGACTACAGAAGACACGCCACCACGCAAGGTGCTGGAATATGGCGGAGAGTGACCAAACCTTGGGTGCAAAATTCAAGACGCTCATAGATTTAAGACTTTCTTTCATCGTTCTCTTTTAGCATACTCTTTCAGAATACTCGACAGAGCGCAGCACGCGAATCAGACAAGGACTGAGTAACTGACGACTAACCACCTGGGGGAAGAGGTCCCCCAGTCGGCAAGTAGGAGACTGGGGGTGTTTTTACAGGTAGCGACTTTCACAGAACGTTCACACACAAGACAAACAAACGGACGACCAAACAGGGAAATGCCCTCAGCAAACCCTGTCTAAGTGCTGATAATATGTTATCCTTCACAGCCCTTTAAGAAGGATGGAAATTTGAGGCCCCCTGTAACGAAGATGTCAGGAGGGACGGTGGTGTCAGGAGGGTTCCGATCCAGTCTAACAGGATGGGGAACCTTCCCGACTTGGGCTCAATTGCTATTACTGTGTGTGCACGTGCGTGTGTGTGTGTGTGTGTGTGCACGTCCGTGTGTGCGTGTCGTGTGCGTGTGCAAACTGGCAGTTCCATCTGGCAAGCTTAGTATTGCCAACCGGAGGGAAATTTCCCATTTTGCGGGAAAAAAGTTAACTCAAAACGGAATTCTTAACTCCAGTCAAAATTGTGAAATATTTTTAAAAATTATTCAAAAGATTATTAGAAAGAATTTGAATGAATTCAAACTAATAAGTGGTTTACTGTTTGTGGCCATTCTTTTAGTTTAATTAAACATATCTCCCCCACTCGTAGCATTTGAAGTAAATAAGTTAAAGTTATTCTTTCTTTCGGCACGAGCTTGAGTTAAACCGGGACTGACATGAGGGTATTTCAGCGAATGCAATAACGACGTATTTCGAGCAATCCCTTTTCTGTTCGGGGAATCCTTTTTCTGTTTTCTATGAGGGAATCGCAGTCGAAAATCGAAGTAAGAAATTGTCTTTCATTATATCTAAGTGTTAATTATTAATTATTATTAGAGCTAAGAGCGAAGGGTGTATGTGACCATAAACATGAGTAATAATACTGACAATGAAACTGAAAGTAGTCAACTAGTAAAAAAATTAAAATAACCAAATGAAAAGAAAAAAACATTTAATGTTAAGTGGTTCAAAGATCCTACTTTTAAAATGTGGTAAAGGCTTTACCAAAGAATAATAAAAGTTGTATGTACAAAGTATGTAACACATAAATTTTAAGTGATAAAATTGAACTGCTAAAACATGCAGAAAGTAAGAAACATTTAAAAAATATGACTGCTATTAATTCTAGTTCAAGTTTTTCCTCAATTTTTGCAACTAGTAATACTCTAAAATATTAGAATGCCGTGAAAAGTGCCGAAATAAGACTAAGTATCTTTTTTGCCGAACAAAACGTAGCTTCGCATACAATTGATCACTTAAAGATATTTTTTTAGAATCAAAAGTGTGCCAGGACATACAATTAGGAAGAACTAAATGTACAGAAATTATAAAAAATGTTGTTGGAAATTACGAAACAAATTTGCTTGTCAAAGATTTACGTGATACGACTTTTTCTGGGAATGGGACGTTTCGGCGTGGCCAATTCGGCGTGGCCATTTGGACGTCGCGCGTCGGCTGTTTGGACGTCGGCCATTTCGGCGTTGGAAGTTTTGGCAAACTTAATAATATCATATTTATGAATTTCAAATAATTGATATATTTATTATAATTAGGTTTATTATAATTAAATAATAAAACTATTTTTGTATCGAAAGGAAGACTAAAATAAAATGTCTACTCGTATATAGTACTACTAAAGTATAAATATTTACGAAATTACATATTGTAGTTATTGAGCAAGTCCTCTTAGATATTCTAAAATATCCTCGTTTACTTCAAAATTTTGAACAAGCCGTAAAATGCGTTCATCTGCATTCCTGTATTTTTTAACTTCAATGGTGGGAGATTGCCCACCACAAGTTGCTCGAAATATAAATCTTGAGCTTTCTGCACCTGACGCAAGCCATCTATAAATTTCCAAATGGTTGGATGATCTGCTCCCAATTCAAACTGTAGTCTTGTATGTGCTACTTCTGCATGGTTATTAAGCTTGAGCTCAGGTATGGTTTAAATGTTGGATTAACGGATTAGTAGGGACGAGTTATTCCAGTAAATGCCTTAAACTACATCTTAACTATTATTATACTAATGTTCATTTAAATATTAATTACACTACAAATATAATTCTGATAGGTACTTGAAAAACAGATTAAAGCATTTATCCCAATCCTATGCCATACCTAACTTATTTCAACACTTATTTCATAAAAAACATTACAGCGGTTTTAACATACATACTCAAAAATAGTATTCCCGACGCCGAAACGGCCGACGCCGTAACGTCCGGCGTCGAAATGGCCTGACGTCCAAATGGCCACGCCGAAACGGCAACGTCCAGATGTCCTAAACACTATTTTCTGTTCTTGTTGATGAGACCACCGATATTAGTGCAAAAAAATCCATGTTTGTTTTAGTTCGCTATTCAAAACAATTTAAAGTAGTGACACAACTTCTAGAGCTAGTCCAGCTTAATGCTGCTGACTGTTTTAATAAATATGAAATACCATTGCAAATATAGTTGGTGTGGCTTCGGATAGAGCAAATGTGATGGTGGGAAAAACAATTCTCTTTTCACATTTAAAAAGTGAAATTCTAGACATAATATTAATGCGCTGCATTTGTCATTCTTCAGCTCTAGTTGCGAGTGCTGGTTGCGCAGAACTACTATCATCGGTGGAAAATTTCATTAGGAGTTTATCAACTTATAGTTCTGGAAGTGCAAAAAGATGTACCATTCTACAAGAAATACAAAAATTCATGCCATTGGAAACTACAAAAATCTTAAATTTATCTACAACACGTTAGCTTAGTCGTAATGCCTGCATTGTAAAAATTTTGGATAACTGGGAAGCTATGAAACATTTTTTTACTTTGGCAGTATTTGAAGATAAATTAAAGTCTGTAGAAGATATTTTAAATGAAATGCAATACATGCGTTCAAAGGCTTGTTTACTGTTTCTTAAATATGCTTTAAATTTTTTGAATAGTTTTAATGCGTTATTTCAGTCAAGAAAACTATTAATTCATAAGCTGTTTGATTCTTCAGAAAAATTATATAAACAAATTTGTAGTAACTTTTTAAAACCTGAAGTTTAACTGCTAATCGCAATCTTTGCGAAATTAATGTAAAGCATCCTTATAATTTTGAACAGTTGGAAAATATAAACTAGGGTATTGGATGTCAAGAATTCATTCGTAACTTACCTCAAACTGAAAAAATAATATTTTAAAAATGTGTTTTCAATTTTACGTCACTGTTGCAGCCCAGATACAATTAAGATTACCACTCAATAATATTTTTTTTAGAAACCTACAATTATTAGATCCCAAAGTTACATTTAATTTTAATAATCGAACTAAATTTAACGTTGATATAACAGAAGTGTCAAAAATATATCCTAATCACATTAATCTAACACAATTAAGTGACGAGTGGCAAAATTTGCCAAATGCATTTAATGAGTTTGAAATTATAGATTTTAAAAATATGCCAATTGAAGAAATGTGGCTTAAATTAATTTATTCTAAAAATTTTAACGATGAATATTTATTTCTCAGTTTAAAACAAACAATAAATATTAAACTTTCTTTGCCTCATTCTAACGCTGAGGCTGAAAGAATATTTTCTTTGGTTACAGACATCAAATCGCAGTAGCTTACAAAATAACAATTTAAACTTTACCGAGTATGCAGTTATTGATAAGCATTTAGAGTTACATAATACAAAAATGTATGATTTTAAAAATAAATAAAATTTAAATTGTTAATTCTTTAAAGTATTTTTATTGTTTTGTTAAAAGATTTGTTTTTTAAGTTATACTTCTTTATAGTTTCTTACTTATGTAGGTTCGTTCATTTTTCTTTTAATAAATATTTTTTTGACAATATGTACATGCTTGTATTTCTGGTATAAAACGATTTTGTTAACGGGAGGAATATTTTTCCATAAAAGTGGGAATTTTTAAGGTAGGTGGAGGGATAAAGCTTACTTCAAGGTTGAAAACACTGGGCAAGCTGAGCTGGAAAGAACTCACCACCTCCCCCGAGTAGTACATGTTGAATACCTTTCGGTTTCTGACCGCTCCCAGAAAAAATTACATTGACGCCGGCCGTAAAAGCCTATATTCTTTCAATAAATGGAACAATTTTAATAATTTTCATTCTATAATATTCCTGTAACATTTTACCAGATACGCGAACATTAATTTAATATTTTTATTATTAACACAATATTATATAGCTCAACTAATAAATAGTACTACTCCAAACGATGTAATTAAAAATCAATGATAACACTGTTATTGAATGGCAGCCACTGAAAATAAGAAGTAGAGAGACGACCAAATATTAGTGGTGTATCCAGAGTTTACGCTTGGGGGTAATTTATGCGAATGTGTTATTCTGACTTTTATTTATAATATAAACACGAACCCAAGAAACTTTTAAACTCAGATAAAATTATCCCCACTACCTCCCACGCCACTGCCAAACGCCATAAATATGGATTAGTAGAGACCAAACAATAATGTCAGAAGAAGATCTGTGATAGTGATAGGGCAAATGGTCAAACAAAAAGACAAAAATTAAGATTTCATAACTGTAGTGTATGTAATACTTACTTAACGAAAACCAACCGAATTCATCTCTGGTCCTGCCAGTAATAAAAGGAACTTGTTTAAATTTTCCGTTGGTAATTAAACGAATTGGATTTTCTGGTAAAAATATAGGTTGACCTACGTCTGGCTCTATTACTGGAGACCATATCAACACAGGATCGTTTCCGAATTCCTAGATATGAAGAAAATTAATCACAAAATGTTTTTATAAAAAAAAATATTTTTTGGAAAAATAGTATTTATGAGTAAAGTTACTAATTTTAAAATATTTGACCTTTCATGCATGATTTTTGTTTCAATCCAAAAAAAATAAAATAGCTAAAAATCTGATTAATAACTATTTATTGGTTTATAACAAACTGATAGAAATGAAAAAAGTTACATTTTTGTAAACAAAAAAAATGTCCTCATATGAGGACTTAGTGTGTATTACTCATGGTAGTCTTCAAAATATTCCGAACACAATGCCACCTTACAACGGCTACAAGAATACCGTGTTTTCCGTTTACATTTTGCTTTCCTGTACCGAGAAGCATTTTTTGTTCACTTTTTGTTGGCTAGTGGCCAATATTATCCAACCTTCTTTCGTTTGGTACGTGAATTCTAGGTCGCCTAATGTGAGATGGAATTGGTGGAATTTCGCTACGTGGCCTACCTTTTTCTTTTCATCTGCCCTTCTCCTTTACAAATTAGAGATGTAGCAATTTGGCTTTTGAATGACTGTAATTCTAACGGTTCATGTTTATTAAACCTCCAGATTAGCCACGCGTTCACAATTGTTACCTACAGTTAACAAATTGTAAAAAACTTGCATATACCATCTTCAATTTTTTGTGTCGTTTCTATAAAGTGCTACCAGCATATCCATGAGATCGACACCTCCTACGTGTTTACTATAAACAGTTTAGCTCGAGCTCTAGTGATTTTTATGTTTTGTCTCTGCTTTCGACAAAATCGGGTGGCTTTCTCATAGGGGGTTAGGCCTACATAGTTAGATACTGTTGCACCAAGGAGTTATCCAGCCAGCGTACTATGAACACTCCATCAGCTATTACAATTGAAGAGCTACCGCGACCATCAACTTTTAGATCCTTGTGGCTCTTTAAAACTTCACTAGCTCCCTCGAGTCTATTAATTCTGATCGTTCCAAGGTACCACACCTTTTCTGTTTTAACAGCAAGAACTAATGGAATGCTGGAAAAAAATTGTCTGCGAAAAATCTTGTAATCTTTTATATCATGGCATAATCACATTACGACGTCACCACCTATACCTAATTCGGTGATACTTTCCCTATTTCCAGAAGCTCCCTGGTATGTTTCAAAACAGTACATATAACCCAATGTTCCTGCACGTATTCAAATTTTATAGCTCCATTTCTTTGGTTTCTTCACAGATGAACGACCCTTAAAATGTATCATCATTTCATCCAGAGACATGGACTCTCCGGATCAACAGCTTCGTGAAATTTTGAATGTAAGTGATCTAAAACTGGTCGTATTCTAATAAATGTATCTGTGTTGTTCTCTGGAATTTCTTCGGAATCAGTAAATTGCAAATAACACCTAATTGCTACATAACGGTTTACCCTCCATGGCATCTACGATAAAGTTTATTCGGAGACCACTATCTGCACTCCAATAAGTCCTAATTCTTGGATATTTTATGTAAGTCATCATTATTGTAATACCTAGGAAAATTTTTAATTCCGGTACCGTTAAGTTGAAATTTGGTTTTCCATTTTGGTGGGCGTACAAGTTAGTTTAATATGCGATATCATAAAGTAAACTATCACCGAAAAAAAAAAAGAGAAGTAGTCACCTGGAGATTAAAAGTTGATATTTACTTTATGTTTTTTACTGCATTCGGGAAGATTTGACGCTAAATGGTTTTCAGTTTCCAAAATCCACCTTCTAGTAATTTCTTGCTCGTTTTGAATCTTTTATTCTTAGATACAATTGATTTTGCTTCTTTTCGTTTCCTTGTTTTCGTTTTCACTTTTAACAGATCTTCTTGAATCGTGGGCTCTGATGTTTCTTCTGTTACTTCGTCTTCGTCATAATTGGAATCGGCAGAGTCTTCGTCTTCTCCTATACTTTCTTCCTCATTAAAGTCTGAAGGAATATATTCCGATCCATCACTTTCAAAAGGTTCTTCGTCTTCATCTAAGAGTTCAAATCTGTCTTCAGACCCCTCTGCCACCTCTTCTAATTCTTTTATAGTAAACGGTCTGCGGCGATCATATGTGTATGAATAAGCAGTAGCTGGACGTTCTTCAATTCTTATTTTGTGCATCATTAGTACATTTTGACGTACTCAGTTGTGCCTCAAGACTTTTTGAAGGTTATGAATCCGTACTTTTTGAAATAATTTGGGAAGACGGATGTATCAGGTATGTGGAATGAATATGTTGTGAAAGACTTTCCTTCTCGATTCCAAAATTATCTTCAAAAAGTATACCACTTTCTACGATTTCTTCCAATTACTTATTTCTTAATAAAGGATCTTTATATCTCTACATTTTTAGGCTGAAAAGTAAAAAAAATATATTTTTGAAGAAATAACAATCGAAATAATACGATAATAACTTGAATACACATTGTCCTCAAATGGGGACAAATAAGATTGATGTTCTCCATGTTGTTCCCATATGGGGACATCCGTATTTTGTCAAAAACTAAAATAAATTTCGCTACTTGTGTAAATCAAACTAATCTAATACCCACTAGACCCATTCTAAAAACAATTAATTTTAACTTACCAAAATTTGTCGGTATTATGTTGAAACACGATAACAAAAAGTTGTAAAGACAAAGCTGTTTATACACTAACACGAGTCGGGATATATTTTACGCGCGAACTCAGTTTTCAAGGTTTACGACTGCCGGCGGCTATTAACGATTCGATTACTTACTATTATGGTTCTCATATCAGGACAATAAGAACTAACTGTAGTGAATTTGAGCGATTAAGTATTTTTCATATATTTTTAAAGTTATGTCCTCATATGTGGACAATATGCATCAAAGGGTTAATTTTCCTTAAAAAAAATAATATTTAGTTAAAAAAAAATCAAATTATTAGGTCTTGAAAAATTATTAATTAATAGTAGTTACTACAACAAGAGTGGATATGATGGCCATATCGCATGAAGTGCTCAATCGTGCGATGCCGACAATCAACTCTAGTTATTTTTTCTACAACCCACTAACGAAATTCCATGAATTTTAAAAATTATTTTAGGTCATTAAGATAAAATAACTAATTCACAAATAATTTATGATCTTTACTAATTTATAAATTAAGGTAAACTTGAAAAAAAATATTTTAAAAGTTTTAATTTTATTTAATACAAGATTTGAACTTGGGACCTTTCGCATTGCAACTCAAAACACTACAATAAGCTAATACTCATTATTAAATGGATTTCATTAAGTTTTATTCAAAATTATGATTTATTTATAAATATCTTGTGAACTGCTATTATTTATCGATTCTTCACAAGAATAACTAATTTTTAATTATGTTTAATCTCCATATATGACAAAAAAAACTAATAGTAGTTGACCAAAATATGAAAGGTGATTTAGTGGATAGTGGATTTCATCATATATGGATATGAAATATATTTGTTCAGTTAAACGCAATGGCCAACTTTTTTATTTTATAGTCTGTGCGTAGAATAGCTAATATACATGTGGGTGCAGTAAAAAGTTATTTTTGTTGTCTTTGTTTCTAAATCTTATTCGCTTAAGTCAAACGTGTTTTTTAAAATGTTATTTGTTTTCTTACCGCGAATTTAGGAAGAGAATCGCCTAATTCTTGAAACGATTTTGTTTTTAAACAATTAATGATATTTTTAGAACAATCGTCAGGGCAGCCAACAATTCTTGCTTGTTTTCTTGCAATCTCTAACTGATCATGTGGTATGGGTCCAATATTTGTTGGTGAACTAGCTATTGCTTTATGAAATAAACCTTAAAAAGGATTTAAAAATAACAAAAAGAAAAAGCAATGTACTGAATTCAATATAAAATCTAATTTACAACGTCATAGAAAGCCTCAACAATCAATTTCAAATCACTGTCAAGTCTGGAACTTATGTACTAGATATAAAAAATAAAAGAATGCAATTAAAATTCACTAGCAAACCTATATTAAAATATACTTGAATGATTCAAAATTGAAGAATTTCGACCCTGCAACTATGTGTGATTTGGAGTGAATTAGATTTTATATTAAATTCAGTATACATCTTTTATTTTTTATATTCTATGAGACGATTCTACTAATAAACTCTATAATTGTTTTAATAGTTTAATAAATAATTAGTTACCCTGAGACATGGGTGAAACCATATGTAACACAACACTTGTAGCACCAGCACTGTATCCAAAAATCGTTACAGAATTTGGATCACCACCAAATGAATGAATATTTTGTTTAATCCATTTTAAAGATTGCACTTGATCTTTTAAACCATTATTACCGGGAGCCAATTTATCACCAGTACTAAGAAAACCTTAAAAAAAAAATATATATATAGGTATTACCTTAATTAATAGCTTTACAGGCTAGCCTATTTAATACCGGGAGCCAATTTATCACCAGTACTAAGAAAACCTTAAAATAAAATATATATATATATATATATATATATATATATATATATATATATATATATATATATATATATATATATATATATATAATCTATAAAAGCGAACTAAGGCTTAGTCTTTGCCGACTAGTTAGGAAATTTTTGGGGAATTTGGCAAATTACTTCACTAGTGTACTCTTTTAAATTTATTTCGAGCTTTCGAGTATGGTTATACTCATTATCAAGGAGCTACATAAGTTAATAAAAGTTGTTAAAAAGACAAGTTAATTGATTAAGAAAGTTAAACTTACAACTCATTGAGGATGGTGTGTAAAAGGTCATCAAATTAAAATTATTGGACATCACAGTTTACAAAGACGAAAAATATTTTAAACGGACAAACACTTGATACATTATTTGTATTAATTCAAGAAAAAACATCGATGTTTTATAAAATTTGTGGAACACAAAGCAACATGGCTAACGGCGTGGGTGTCACATGGTTGTGAACCCCGCGAAAAATGAAGTAAAATGTCATGTGTCAGTCAACTATCAAACATGTCATCGGCAGAAAAGAAGAACGCAAGTGGCCTATGTCACCTTAGCACAAAGGGTACACCATCCAGCCCATGAAAAGCTTGACTGATGACTAACCTATGAGAATAATAAATTTTATTATATTTATGTGTTTTAATTATTATAAGACTAATAATTGTACGGAGGAAATTCTGATTTGTTTTAAAAGATGTCACTAACTTTGCAGGCGACGTTGCCCTCTGAGTAAACAGTACGATGCCCTTGTTAGGGTTGCTATCCCCTACCATGGATCATACTGATCACTGACCTGACAATATCACGAGCATAATTAGTGCATGTGGTTTTAATCGCAAAATTTGAAATTAAGTGTTAAATAGTCAATATAATAATTATTACACAATGACTAACATTAGGAAAAAAATTTTGTAAAATTATACTTGAAACAGTAAGCTGAAAATTGAAAAATTAAAGAATATACAACAAATTATACGGGTGAAATTTTGATTTGATAATTCTATGATACTAGTCTATGTCTGATGTCACCAAGTGAGTGAGGCTCAACAATTAAATAATTGAAGACCCTCCCTCACCTATTCTGACATCATTCACAGAGCTAGTAACATTTGGATTTAATGCAATTTGAAAAAAACTAAGTTTATGAAAACTACAACTCAGACAAACTTGTGTTGTCCATACCGACATCTCTATGTTTATCCAAATATAAAAGATAGGAGAAGATTTCACTTAAATGTTTAATATCTGATCTTTTATTAATGCTATTGTCGTGTTGATAAATGTGTGACATTTCTAAAAATTGTCTTTTTGAGATGTTGGTTTCTCTTTCTAATATCGTTGCATTTTCATAGTCCATAATATGGTCATTTTTATGGACATGTTCAGCCAAAGCACAACGTTCAGGGTGTAGTCTACTGTCGCTCCTGTGGGATGTTATACGGTCTTTTAAGCATCTAGAAGTTTGGCCAATATATGATTTTTGGCATGTATCACACGGGATACAATAGACCACATCACTCAACGAAGTTATGGGTACTTCTAAATTGAAAGATGTTTGTCTTCAATTAATACAAATAATGTATCAAGTGTTTGTTTCGTTTAAAATAGTTTTCCTGAACGTTGTGCTTTGGCTGAACATGTCCATAAAAATGACCATATTATGGACTATGAAAATGTAACGATATTAGAAAGAGAAAATAACCTCTCAAAAAGACAATTCTTAGAAATGTCACACATTTATCAACATGACAATAGCATAAATAAAAGATCAGATATTAAACATTTAAGTGAAATTTTCTCCTATCTTTTATATTTGGATAAACATAGAGAGGTCGGTATGGATAAAACAAGTTTGTCTGAGTTGTAGCTGTCACAAACTTAATTTTCAAATTGCATTAAATCCAAATGTTACTAGCTCTGTGGGTGATGTCAGAATAGGTGAGGAAGGGTCTTCAATTATTTAATTGTTTGAGCCTCACTCACTTGGTGACATCAGACATAGACTAGTATCATAGAATTATCAAATCAAAATTTCATCCGTATATATTTTGTTGTATTTTTTCTACTTTTTCAATTTTTAGCTTATTGTTTCAAGTATAATTTCAAAAATTTTTTCCTAATGTTAGTCATTGTGTAATAATTATTATATTGACTATTTAACACTTAATTTCAAAATTTGCGATTAAAACCACATGCACTAATTATGCTCGTGATATTGTCAGGTCAGTGATCAGTATGATCCATTGATGGCAACCCTAACAGGGGCATCGTACTGTTTACTCAGAGGGCAACAACGCCTGCAAAGTTAGTGACATCTTTTAAAATAAATCATAATTTCCTCCGTACAATTATTAGTCTTATAATAATTAAAACACATAAATATAATAAAATTTATTACTCTCATAGGTTAGTCATCAGTCAAGCTTTTCATGGGCTGAATGTTGTACCCTTTGTGCTAAGGTGACATAGGCCACTTACGTTTTTCTTTTCTGCCGATGACATGTTTGACAGTTGACTGACACATGACATTTTATTTCATTTTTCGCGGGGTTCACAAACACGTGACACCCACGCCGTTAGCCATGTTGCTTTGTGTTCCACAAATTTTTTATAAAACATCGATGTTTGTCTTCAATTAATACAAATAATGTATCAAGTGTTTGTTTCGTTTAAAATAGTTTTCGTCTTTGTAAATTGTGATGTCCAATAATTTTAATTTGATGACCTTTTACACACCATCCTCAATGAGTTGTAAGTTTAACTTTCTTAATCAATTAACTTGTCTTTTTAACAACTTTTATTAACTTTTGTAGCTCCTTGATAATGAGTATAACCATACTCGAAAGCTCGGAATAAATTTAAAAGAGTACACTAGTGAAGTAATTTGCCAAATTCCCCAAAAATTTCCTAACTTATTTCCTAACTAGTCGGCAAAGACTAAGCCTTAGTTGGCTTTTATAGAATATATATATATATATATATATTTACTTTAGCGCTTACACATTCCCATTTTGCTACATACTACCGACGTTCTCAGTCCAAAACCTACGTTGTCAGTCCCACTTTCGGGCATGACAACGTTTTCCATGCTAGATGGGCTAGAGGGGGTCTATAGATCACAGGGATGAAATATTAGCTGGGCCTGAAAAGTCGCAAAAATGGTCATTTTTATACGGATTTAGTTCCGGGACCAAACGGCTAGGTGGCGCTCGAGTTAGAAGTGTATATCGTATATATTTCGTTCCATTTTTACAACGATTACAGGCCCGAAACTTGGCAACAGCGCGGTGGTTTCATGGAAACAGTTATTATGAAACAAGGCAAATATAAGAAATAAGCCGTGATGGGAAGGTTTAAATTCAATACGTATTTTCGTAATAATGTGTAGTGTTGGTAGCGAAGATCTTAGCGGTATAAGTTTGGTATTTTTTGGATTCAGGTGTTTTGTTTGTTAGAATTCCAGGGCCAGAGTTTTTCTAATTATTATTCGTGTGATGTTTGGTGTAACAATATCAGTATAGTATTTAGTTTAAAAATAATTAATTGGATTATTTTAAAGAAAAACACTATTGTTTAAGTTACCTATTCATGATATTTAAAAAAATACATATACATATGCAAGTAAGAATTATTTTGTTAAATAACTCAAAAACATGGAATTCAGAAAGTATCGCTCAATCAGTGGCGTACAAAATTGACGTTGGACTTTTTCAGGTTTTATGAATTTATGAGAGCTAATAATTATACAGTATGTCTGAAAAAGTTGGCAACATATGAGAAACTTTTTTTTTGTGTTGTTACGAAAAAAAGTTATTCTTTATAAAAATTTCGACATGGCCCGTAAAGTAAAACGCAAATGTCAGATGTCAATTTTTTAAACCGTATACGAGGTTTGTCAAAAAATATAATTTTGAACAAGAGTAAAGTACCTTTATTTTATACAATATCGAAAACTTTAATATTTATTATTTATTTCTCGAAAGCTTTTACTAGGCTGACTTTCGATAAGAGAAATGTCAGTCAGAACCGCCTAAATTTTAAATTATTTCGTTTATTTTTGTGTATTACATTAGAAAATACATTATTTTGTTGGGTATTACTTATTTATCACTGATTTAAGTTAATTGCTAAAATATTGCAAATCAGCAAATAAACATTTAAGATGTGTTGAATTGTTAAATAAGATAAAAGTTGACGTGTTTTACAACTAAAATTTGTAAAATTTAAGTTGAAATTGAAGTTGTCAAAACATTTCTATTAATCTTTTGCAATGTCAAATGTAAATACCTTGTTACGGGTTAATTGTAAAAATTTAATTAATTTAAATTTAAATATCTTTTCTGGGCATAATTTAAAATAAATAGTAAATTTACCTGTTTTCCAATAAGCTGACACAAAATAAATTAAGGCAAAATAAAACTATTAACTTAATTCGGGATATTCTTCTAGTACAATGTATAACAATTTATTTCAATTATTCTACTTCCATCATAATTCTTCTTAGTTCACTAATAGGGTCTTTTATATCTTCTTGACTTTCCTGAAAGAAAAAAATAAATATTAAACTCTGAATAAATTAATAACAATAACATAACCTTTAGAATTTCAAAGGTTTAAACTTAAATGATTATTCTTTTCTTCTCATACATAAAAATTGTCAATTAGGAAACTAAAACTTGTCAGGTAAACCTACAACCAGATCTTTTCTATAGTCTTACCTCTAGACTAATAAGACCGGCTAAGGTCAATAACAAAAAAAAGGAACTTTTTTTTAAAAAGCTTTCTCTTTAGAACGCACATTTTGGTTCGTGAAGAACGTGCTCGCATTATTGCGGATTTTTACATAAATCTAGAATAAATTTAGTGAATATTTTAATATTTACGAAAACTAGTAAATATGACATCACTGTAGATATAATTTTCATAATTATTCTTAGATTTAGAATTTAAAATACTTCGACTTTATCGAAGCCACTTGGAGGCCTCACGCCACGCCAAGGTGAGTCTTATAGAAATAACTTATTCAAAATATTCTATTTAAAATTTACTCTGGTTGTTAAAATGTAAAATATTATTTTAGGTCTCTTTTCTTAAGTTATCGTGTAATAACTTACCTTATCGTATCGCATCAGATTGTCTTGTTCTCCAATCTTTATTCACCCTCTTAATTCATCTTTGGGCTCGAAGAAACCCTCACGAATATTCCTGAGTAGGTACAGGTTACGTATATCCAATAGAGGCTGACATGACTAGGCTAAGAAGCAGTGAATGCACTTTTGAGGAAATCCTGAGTCTCCGAAGTCCACTGGAACGCAGCTAAGTAGTAGCAATACAAGATATACCACTTTATTATTGATTTTCATATATTTTTCGTACTCATAACCATAGCCCATAATGCTTAGAGAAAACTAAGATTGTTCTTTTTATTAAATAGGAAGTAGTCTTCAATAACCTACAAAATATATATAATCAATATAAAACTTATAGATTTGCTATCTAAATTAATAACTGGCTTTTTAAATATAATATAGGTTTACTTACTTTGTATGGCCCAAAAGATTAGTTGTGAATCTTCACGTATAGTATGAATACCACACAGAAGACCGGGGCTTGATTTTATTGTAAACAATATATTATTCTATAATATTAATTGTAAATATCTTATAAACAACAAACTCCATCTATTTGCTGCAGATAATAAAATACTCTAGAGAGACAACCCTCTTGTTTAATTAAAAATATAAATTTGAGTGCCAGAACCACTTCACAGAAAACCCTGGAATCGGGAGATAATTTAACCAACAAGGTTAAATCCCCCATTTAAAGTAACAACCTGAATATTATTATTTTCGCAAGCAGAGATTTTCATAAAGAATAACTTTTTTTCGTAAAACTTTTTCAGACATACTGTACAGTGTGTCTACCTAAGTTGAAATCATAAAAACTTTTTTATTAATAATTTTAGGAAAAAAGTTAATTTTCGCAGAAAGTTGTGCATGATCAAACCTTAAATACAAACATCTAATACTAAATTTTATCCGTCGTATACGAGGTGTGTTTAAAATAAAGGTACTTTATTCTTAAGCAAATTTTCTATTTTTTAACGAAACCCGTATACGACTAAAAAATGTGATATCTGATGATTTTATTTTACGTTTTAGGTAATACAAAACTTTTTATTGGGAATAATTTTGTGCCTAACATTTTTTATAAACTCATCCGCTTATATTACATGTCGTATATATACTATATCGTACATGTAGATATCTTTTTTCCCAAAGAAGGGGAAATGATGCACAATGTATAATTAAAATATACTTACAGAAAGTTAAAAAACTTGTATCTAACAAAGCAATGTTAACTGGCATTACACTTACTAAATACGGCGTGGAACATCCAAATGGAATAAATCCAATAGCTCCATTATTATGCGTTTTTCTAAAAAAATCTTAAGACGTGTCAATTTCTAATTCTAAAATGACATGTTGCGACGTAAAAATGGCATCCCTAAATTTAATCCTCTTCAGATGACATCTTTAACCCCCTATATTCTCAAATTGGAAGTAGGGGCCTGTGATACTTCATTTGAAAGGTCATTTCATTAACTCTTTAAAGCTGCTATGGTTTTAAATTTTATTTATTTTTAAATTTTGTTGAAATCGATATTTCTGAATTTTCATCGGTAACATCCGAACAGTTTTAATATTTTTAGCTGTGCATTTAAAAGGTTTTTTGACCTACCAATCTCTCTGAATAACTGCACATAATTTGTCAAAGCATTGTAAAACCAATTGTAGTCAAATACTAACTAACTTTTAATTAAACAACAACGTATTATCGATGGCCAACGAATGTTTGGTAACCAAAAGACAATTATGTTAGTTTTCATTCATTGGCGCGGTCTGTACACAGCTTAACACAAACGTTCAGTTTAATTTCAAGGTAAATATATAATTAAGTGAAAGTGCTTGAAGTATCAAATAAACATTTAAATTTTGGAGCCAACAGGGAAGCATGGAATGGAGGCGTTTATATTCACGCAGAAATCACCTGCAATACATATGGCTCCAAAACCAATAAAAAAAAATTTACTCACTGAAACTAGGTAAACATGCGACAATATTTATAGCAACAATACACACTGTGCAAAAGAGGTATTAAGTATTTTCACATACTATGAAGCACTGTTTGGTATCCCTAAAACAGACTAACCTTACCCTAGGTGCCAGGCCACAGAGGGCACAAGGTCGAGAAGTAGCCTAAAAGTTGCTTCTGGGCTCAGCACTCATTTGTGGTGTTACAAAAACGCCATCAGATCATGCGCAAAGCAGCGGGTATTCAATGAATCTCAGGAACGCCAAGTTAGAGGCAGGTCAGAAAATAAAAGCGCCATCGTCAAAACTAAGTAAGAATAGGAGAAGTACTAAAATACTTGTCCTATAAACATGGCATTGTAAGTTTTAAAAGACATAATATGTACAACTTCGCACTGGCAAAAGACACCTTTTTTCGATTATGTCACGAAGAGGAGGCAACTGCAGTATTGGGCTACTGCCATGATATATGAAGGATGCAATTCCATACACATATAGAAGCAAAATCAAGAAAAAAAATTTTTATATGTATTCAAGAGTATTTATTTTTTATTTCATAGTCACAACATATGCTTATGAAAACACTTTTTCCATCTTCTAGTGTCGTCAAACAATTTTAAGAACATGGTGGACAAAAACAAACAAAAATTGAAATTTTAAAATAGATAAAGTCACATCTTTTTATTTTACAGCGTATGTAGGTGTATTCGGAATACTATAATTTGGTTTAACACGATATAGTAGCGAAACAAAAACATGTTTAGTTTTTATTTTTGTTTCCATACTATCTTGTTAAATCAAATTATAATATTTTGAATACACCTGCTGTATAACAAAAAGATAAGCCTTTAACTGTTTTAAAAAGTATTCTTTTTGTCCCCATGTTTTTAAAAATTATTTAACTGCACCAGAAGAGGGAAAAAGAGTTTTCCAAAACATATTTTGAGCTTATCAAATAAATAAAATAAAAACTTATGACCAGATAAACTAAAACATATTTTATTTATCTAAAATTATACTACGGTACTACGGTCAGGAAAGTTTTCCTATTGAAGAAAAAATAGCTACACCGGAAAGCTACTACCTAGTTTATGCAGTCTAGTACAAAAGATCAAACTAGACAAAGTACCATGACCAATTATTAATAGTTAAGCATAAAATATCTGAGTAGTACGAGGTGGGCGAAAGGCCACCTGGCCCGCAATCCTAAATCTGAAACAACTCCAGCGTTGATCTAATTACTTGACAATAACACAAAAAACATTTTTGTTTCGTGTAAATAATCGGGCGGTTGTTGAATATTGGTATTGGCAACGCCGCAGGGTATGTAAACGTCGGTAAAATATACAAGACTAGTATATGATGGCATGGGAAGGCGGCAAATTGAAATGGCTTGTGATCGTTTATTGAACAGAATGTATAATTTAATTTTGTTTTTTTCTTACCCCTCTCAATGTGGATTAATTCATTGACATAAAATATGTCAAATGTGACATCATTTGTTTTTATATTCTTAATATTTCTGGTTGGTCTGAGGTCGTCTTATAATTGACAGGGCTTGGGAACGACGCATAATACAGTATATATATATATATATATATATATATATATATATATATATATATATATATATATATATATATATATATATATATATATATAGATATATATATATATTGTAATGATATTACACATATACTAATTTTAATTTTTTAATTTTAATTAAAGTATTTTTTTGTTTTTTTTTTTTTTTTTTTTTTTTTTTTTTTTTTTTATCTCAGGGGTGCTTCTAATTATAATATTATTATTTTTTTTAATTTAATTTATTTTATGTATCTATTTTGATTTTGTTTTAATTTTATTTAAATTTTATTTTAACAATATTTTAATTTTATTTTAATTGTATTTTAATTCTATTTTAGTGTTATTATAATTTTAATTTTATTTTGTCAATATTCAATAAAATAAAAAATGAAACTTATGAATTGATTATCTTTATACCCTATATATTTATTATTAGATAAACAAATTTTCAAAATCCGCATACAACTTTTATTTATAAATCAAATATTAATTCCCAACCTTAAAATTACAAATTATTAACATATCCCGCTATTTACAATCATGGGAATGTTACTATATTACTAAATCTACATTATATTCATTCTCTCTTCATTCACACAACTATCCTACATATTAAAATTAAGACTACAAAAAAAACTATCTTTTCTCGCACAATTATTGATCTAATCGAAAAATTAGTTCATAAAAATTACTCACTATTATGATGTAACTATCTATTTCCATTAATGTCTTTGCTTTATCTGTCCTCTATTCAGTTTCTTCTATGTATGTCTTGCCGGAACACCATTACAAATGTTTTCCCACAACCATCTTATTCCATATAACTTACAACTTTTAACTATATTTATATGAAATTTGTGAAAATTTGTTTATACAATATAACGTTATCTTATTATTTTTTCAATTCTTTTTCATATCTTTTAAAAATAAATTACTATTACAAAAATCTCTGACATTTTCCTTTTTTTTAATTTCAAAATTGATAATCAATCAATCATCCTTACAACTTAGAAACCCAATCCATTCTACATCCTTCACTTATGACTTTCTTATCAATTTTACTATACAGGGTATAACATTTCCAACATTATTTTATTTCTTAATGTTCTTATTATTGTTGTTATTATTATTATGATTATTATTATTGTTATTATTAATATGATTATTATTATTAGATTTATTATTATATTTGTATATAGGGTGTTTTCATTACAACTTCCCAAATTTACATTTTAAATTTTTCATTTATGTAAAATTTCAAATGCAAATTTCCTTTTATTTTTAAATTATTATAATTTTTGATTATTATTAATATTATTATTAGTATTTTGTTTTAAGTTTCACTAAGTTTTGTTTTACTTCTTTTTATCTTCTTATACTCTATTCTTATTCTACTATTAATAAATTATCTAATTCATTACCTATAAGTTCACTAATCTATTTTTTTACTAATCAATTATTTTTAAAATATTTACTTATTTTTAATTCATGTTTCGTAAGCTCATGGTCCTTCTCTTATCGTAGTCATATATTCCTTTTTTTATTGTCCTTTTGTTTTAACATTTCTGCTTCTCTTTAAATTTATTTCTCGTCTTTTCCTTTTCAGACAAAATTCTATTTTTAATTTTTCTTCTTAATCTTCCTATTTTTTCCCATATAATTTTAGCAATTTCTTTTTCTTTATTTTTATTTCTCCTTTGGTTATTATTAATTCTTGTTCCCATCTTATTTCCTTTTAATATTCTTTGTTCCATTTCTTTTACATTCTGTTCCATTTTAGTATCGATTTTTGTAATAGTATTCATCCATTTATTTTCTAAACTAATCATCCTTTCTACATCATCCTGTCTATTTAATTCTATTTTATTTAATTCTTCTCTTATTTCTCCTTTAAATTCTGTTTCTTTTCTTTCAAATACTTCAAATCTTTTCTCTTGCAAATTTTCAACCTCTGTTATTTTTACGTCCTTTTTAATATCTTCTATATCTATTCCTTTTATTTTCTTCTTTGTTTCTTCTTTATCTTCTAAATCTATCTTGAATTCGTCTAATTTCTTAATCATCTCTTTTTTTACTTGTTTTAACTCTTTCATGTCTTCTTTTATATCATCTATCTTCTGAATGTTTTCCTCCATTTTAGTCATCTTTCCCATCATCATTCTGATCATTTCGGATACACTCATCTCTTCAATCTTACTACTTTCTTTTCCTATTGTATTTCTTGTTCTCCTTTCTTCTTCTTCTTTCTGTTTCTCTTCATTTTTTTCTTTATTGCTTTCTTCCATCTTTTCCATAATATTAAAGTTTTTTTTTTTTTTTTTTTTTTTTTTTTTATAGTCACTACTATTATCACACCTTACTTTTATTCACAGATACTTTTTTTTTATTTTATTTAATATTTATTTTACAAATTTGATAATAATTATATTACTGTATCACTATCAAATATGACTTATATCATACGTTGTCAATATGACAATTTTTAACCCACATTTGTCAGTTTGACAGCTTTAACGCCCCACGTTGGGCGCCAATTGTAATGATATTACACATATACTAATTTTAATTTTTTAATTTTAATTAAAGTATTTTTTTTTTTTTTTTTTTTTTTTTTTTTTTTTTTTTTTTTTTTTTTTTATCTCAGGGGTGCTTCTAATTATAATATTATTATTTTTTTTAATTTAATTTATTTTATGTATCTATTTTGATTTTGTTTTAATTTTATTTAAATTTTATTTTAACAATATTTTAATTTTATTTTAATTGTATTTTAATTCTATTTTAGTGTTATTATAATTTTAATTTTATTTTGTCAATATTCAATAAAATAAAAAATGAAACTTATGAATTGATTATCTTTATACCCTATATATTTATTATTAGATAAACAAATTTTCAAAATCCGCATACAACTTTTATTTATAAATCAAATATTAATTCCCAACCTTAAAATTACAAATTATTAACATATCCCGCTATTTACAATCATGGGAATGTTACTATATTACTAAATCTACATTATATTCATTCTCTCTTCATTCACACAACTATCCTACATATTAAAATTAAGACTACAAAAAAAACTATCTTTTCTCGCACAATTATTGATCTAATCGAAAAATTAGTTCATAAAAATTACTCACTATTATGATGTAACTATCTATTTCCATTAATGTCTTTGCTTTATCTGTCCTCTATTCAGTTTCTTCTATGTATGTCTTGCCGGAACACCATTACAAATGTTTTCCCACAACCATCTTATTCCATATAACTTACAACTTTTAACTATATTTATATGAAATTTGTGAAAATTTGTTTATACAATATAACGTTATCTTATTATTTTTTCAATTCTTTTTCATATCTTTTAAAAATAAATTACTATTACAAAAATCTCTGACATTTTCCTTTTTTTTAATTTCAAAATTGACAATCAATCAATCATCCTTACAACCTAGAAACCCAATCCATTCTACATCCTTCACTTATGACTTTCTTATCAATTTTACTATACAGGGTATAACATTTCCAACATTATTTTATTTCTTAATGTTCTTATTATTGTTGTTATTATTATTATGATTATTATTATTGTTATTATTAATATGATTATTATTATTAGATTTATTATTATATTTGTATATAGGGTGTTTTCATTACAATATATATATATATATATATATATATATATATATATAATAGAGTGGAAGGGTAGTCTTTGCTGAATAGTAATGTAAAATTCAAACTAATTTATTGGGGGCAGCAGCAATATGTAATAAAGAAAACTCTTTAAAGATGATCCAAGCTTTCGGAAATTTAATAACTTATTTCCATCTTCAGGGAATCTACAAAAGATGTGGTGTGTCTTCATAGAAACATAATATTATTAAGAGAGTGAGTTACTTACATCTTTGTGAGGATGAATTATTAATGATGTTAAATATTGTAAAACTGTGTAATTATAATTCTATATGTGCATCAAAATCATAAAATTTAACATATTTAACATCATTAATAATTCATCCTCACAAAGATGTAAGTAACTCACTCTCTTAATAATATTATGTTTCTATGAAGACACACCACACCTTTTGTAGATTCCCTGAAGATGGAAATAAGTTATTAAATTTCCGAAAGCTTGGATCATCTTTAAAGAGTTTTCTTTATTACATATTGCTGCTGCCCCCAATAAATTAGTTTGAATTTTATATATATAATATATATATTATTAAGTTTAGTGTAAAAATACAAAGTAAAATGGACAAGCTGAAGTCAATTACAAAATAATATTATATACAAACAATAACTACGATACTTATACTTTAAAAATTAAAAAAATATAAATAACGAAAGGCTAGCCTATTTAAAAGGTAAAAAATAACATACCTATTAAAGCCTCTCGCATAATGTGTTACTTTTGTCCGATTAAAGACTAAGCGGCTGTATCTCAGAAATGATTTATGCTATAGCTTCGAAAAAAAAAAAAACAAAAAATATTTATAACAAAATTTACAAAATGGATGCAGATAGCAATAAGAGAAAAGAGACTCAGTTTCTCAACGTGCAGAAAAAAGTCATCTGGTCGACTTGGTTGAAAAGTATTACAACATTGTTGAGTGCAAAAAATCGACAAAGTTAGTGTGAAAAATGGAAATAAATTGCTGATGAGATCAAACTCAGCTTCTATATTTATACAAAAGGACTGGTCATACAATTACTATTTAAAATTAAATTAATTTGGAACAGGTGTGTTTATTTAAAAAAATTAACCAATTTATAGAGCATGTCGATAGCCCCGATGTTTAATAAAATATTATTTTTAGGAAGGGGGCCACCAAAAAAGTCAAACTGGATATAATTATTGATAGAATCATTCCGTTGCTTCGTCCAAATATGCATGGGCATAACCATACGTTTAATAATGACTCAAGTCTTCTTGATCAGACATCTAAGTTGATTCATTATGTGTGAGAGGAACTTCCTGAACTGTACATTACATTAGCAAAACAACCTCGAAAATTTTAGTTCAAACTCTCACTACTATCTAATTTTGTAGAATTATATTTGAAATATTTTGTTTAGTACCCGACACATCTTATAATGAGACAGAAGATTATAGTGAGACACTTGATGATTGGTCAAAGTATCAACCGTCTATGTTGAAAAACCAACATCTTCACCATTAAGAGCAACCAACCAATGATGAAAATATAATTATTGAATTCACTGATGGCTGTTTATGAAACCTACATAGACAAAAAGTCTATTTCACATATCCTTAAGCAGTAAAATGCCAAGTAGGCGGAGACCAGTCCTCTAAGAAAAACAAAATATCCTAGAAAGAAGCAAACTAAAAACACTAGAAATATAGTAAATGAACAGGCTGCGGAAGAATATGCCATAAAAATTAGAATATTGCTGCTATAAGAATAACTAGAAGAAGAAAAATTGGAACAGGAACAATATAGAACTTAAATTTTGAAACAGAAATTTGAAAATTTAACAAAATATGTATTTTCTTTCTTTTATGTTATATTAAAACACTATGTTCTGATTACAGTTGTTTAATTTTATTTTTATACTTGTAAAAAACAAAATACGTACAAAGTACAAAAAATATCAAAAACTAACAAAAATAAGAATAATTTCTTCTCTGCACTAAAGATGTTTTATGAATTTCAGTAAATCATCCAATCAAAAATTACAATAAAATCACTGCTGATATTTTTCGTTATATTGAGATTATTTCCAAAGTGAATTAATTATTGTTGTAACATCTGCAACTATTTTAATATTTCCCTTCATTGTAATTTGTAGAAAAAATTTTACGGTCTTCAAAATGATATTAAGTTTACCCCAGTCTAAAAAAACACAAAAAAACTCAAATGTGCAATATCATTACAAACTCTGCAATTTTTTTCACTTCGGCTCGAGACATACTGCTGAAAATACCGATATTTTACGGGCGGTATGACAACCGATAAATAGAAGAGCTCTAGGGCTCCGCTATTAAGTTTCTTTCGGACGTGCCTGCGCTAAAATTTGTGTGTATACCATAGTGAAATCTCAAGGGTTTCTATGTGCGAAAAGGGGTCAACGGGGCCCATAGACTCTGTTACTCGTATCAAAGTCAACGCGCAGACGCGAGAAAGTGACAATCGCTGTGACAGTGTGAAACGCGATATTTTGGTGCAGGAGGTAAAACACAGAACTAATAAGTCGCGCACTCACCAAGTGACGTAGTGAATAAGTTTAACCAGATTGGTCCTTACTTTAGGTACCAATCTGGTTTCTACAAACTTTCTTAATCATTGCTAAGAGCAACACCTGTAAATTTCCTTTTTTGTACATAGACAATTTTACACAAACTTTTTTACTTTTAAGACATTAAAAATACAACGACATAAAAGAAAAGAAAATAACACAATGACCTCAGACACGGACTCAGGCACCAAGCCGGAACATAAGTCGAACGTATTTTTCGCATTTTTACCTAAAAACAAGCTAAATCGTTCCAATAGCGACCCTCGCACCAAATCTAAAGACAAACGCACACGAACATAATCGGGATCAGAAAACGACAAAAACCCGAATACAGAGTTAGACAAAAGAAAAAAGCACCAAAGACACTATACATTGCATACTCAAAATGAAATAGGTGAAATTATTAACAAAGTACCAAAAGCATCCAAAGACATCGTGACATCAACAACTCGCGTCTCGGCTAATAAAAAGCTATATTTCAACAAGCAGAAACAGAAAACAGTGCACGTCAGTGTCAACGAGATAAATAACAATATCCAACTTCTCCTTGGTCTTCTATATACACAAGAAAGCAGAATCACCAGCCTATAGGATAAGCTTATAAACAGAGACCTAGAAAAAACAAAACCAATAGAATCGCAAATAGAAAGACTAAAGATCTCACGAACAAACTAAATAATACACAATTAGAGCAACAAAAGACAAAAACAAGCAACAACACAACGGAAAACACAGAGACCCAAGTAATAAAAACCGATGCCCAACTAGTTCAACAACCTATCAGGCCAAGAAATCCACCACAGGAATGGAAATCCCCTGTAGCCCAGAAAAAACCGGAAAACTTCGAACCAACTACGAAGGGATACAGACCCGAACATAAGAAAATCTTCAAGACTCAGAATTTGGACGGGCGACAAGTGAGGCGTTCTCAAACTACTGTAATTATAGGCAGCAAATCGAAAGAGGATCAAACCAAAATGCTGAAAAAAGACAGGAGTCGGAACCTCTCTCCAATGGCCCTGATAACAGGTGTACAAATAGGTTTGAATGAGAAAGCTGTTTCAGGCTATAAATCAAGAAAACGAGCTTGACACACTATTCGGGCAGAATTGGAAAGATAAAATGAAACGGGTGGACGGGTGGGCGGCAGGAACTGTCAAAATCCTTTCAATAAAAACATCACAATCTCGGGCCCCTTAGACATCATCAAAGCCATTCGGAAGAGGGGATTTGTACTTAGATTTGAAAAAATATTTTGTACAAGAACAAATTTCGGTGACCTTATGCTACAAGTGCTGCCGCTATGGTCACCCGGCAAGCAAGTGCCAAGATAAGTAGGACATATCGCTCCTTTCCTACAAGACTGTCACAACTCAAAAATTTGTCAATTTTGGTTTTTTTTGCACCAGTATTACTTAAAACACGACCTCTTCTACCAGCTAAACCGACACAAATTAATTTTGATTACTATCCAGTAGATATCACTAGGACCGTGCGACACTTCTCCGTATTCGCGAGTGATTAGTGTGGAAGACCGTACCAGTTTAGTAACGCCGTGACTTTTGCACAGGTGAAATCGTAAATTTTTGAAGAATACTGTCACAAATCAAAAAGTGTCAATTCCGATCTACATTTTCTGACCATTTTTATAGTAAAAATGTCGCAAAACGAAAAGTGACTGTATTATATCCTAAAATATTCTATCAAAATAGTGACATTTTTATTTGTGTCGTTTTAGTCCGAAAAAGTATTATTTTATATCCGCATGTTATATTTTAATTTGAGACAGTCTTTCTGGAAATATAAGTTCATTTTAATTCCAAAATGTGTTCCTATAAAGTAATATTCAATTTGAGACAATCTTCCTGGAAATTTAAGCTCATTTTAAATGCCTAATTTGTTTCTGCCAATAGTGTTTTTTATTAATTATGCCAGTTTTGTCGAATTATTAGAAACAAAATGTTTCAAAAAAACTTTCGACAAAGATATTCTACTATATTTCTTACTTTTAGCTATTTCGCATGCATTTGTATATTTTATTTATTTTTTAGCTTATTCATAATGGCAGAAAATGGAAAGAGATCTTCTTTAGTCTTACAATCAACAAAAAAAAATTTTGAAATCCACAATATTGAAGAGCCCATGTGGAAAATTCGTCGATACCTTAGCGATTCAAGTAGCGAATCACATCGAGTAATCAGAAATCTGATAAAGGTAAGTTACCAGCTCACAAAACTTGAACTATTTTTGTTAATTTTTGTACAGTACAGACGTTATTGTTTCTTTTCGCAAAAATCGTCGAATTTTAAATCTTTCAGGCATTGCAATAAATCATTTGAATGAAAATGCTGTGGATATGACATGCTCAACTGTGGCTAATGCATCTGTGGAAGCGAATGAAAAATCAAGGTTAGATGCAAACGTAGAAGCTTCAAATCCTAATAGCGAACCTATTTTGCAGACGGAAATTATTACAGAAGAAGGTAGCTTAAAAAAGCTATTTATTCTTTTTATTTTGCAAAATATGATGATTTTTAGGAGCCCAAGATTTAACATATGGCCAAGGTATCAATCCGGGAGAGGCTTGTAGTAGTTCTATAAGTACATCAAGTACTCACAGTTCATCAGATCACTCTGGTCCATTTGAATCTGGCTGGCTTCTTCAAAAAATGATCGGGACTATCAAACTTCATCTGAGTGATCGGTTGAAAATGATGTGCAAGAAGCCGCCGCCGCCACCGATGATAAAAATAAAAGAGAAATAGAAGACGTTGAAGAAGATCCACCTGTTAAAAAAGAGGCAGAAAGAGAAAAATAATAGCGTGCAGTGGAAGAAAAACATTGCAAAGCAACTTAAAAACAGTGGAAAAAGTTACCAATCAATCAAAGTTACTAAAAATGAGGATGGTACTAAAACAAAGACATTAGTTACTCGTGATCCAAAAAAATTACTTCCCCCTTGCAAAAACAATTGTCGCCTCAAATATCAGAAGAATCACGGCAATATATTTGTAATGAATATTGTGGTTTAAAAAACTGACAAAGGCAAAGAGATTTGTTGCAAACTCAATGACTGGCATTTCCCCCAAATATAGATATTCAAATCTTCAAAACCACAGACGTCAAAATCACGCTTTCTATTTTTAATTTGATGGGAAAAAGATCCGAGTTTGCAGAACATTTTTTACATCCACTTTAGCAATAACAACCAGAATCTTAAGGACAATAGTAGAAAAACAAGAATTTTAAAAATTTAAGGAATTATAACAGAAGATCTCCGGGGGAAACATGGTCATCACCAATCAGTTGACAAAAATATAAAGAAGGGAATAATAGAGCACAATAAAATGATACCCAAAGAGAATTTATAGAAGGATCAAAAACTATTGGTGACCTTCACAGAGATTACAAAGTTTGGTGCCAAGATAAAAATAAAGAGTCCACTTCGTACCAAACATACTACGACGTATTTACAAAAGAATTTAATATTGGATTCTTTTTTCCAAAAAAGGACCAATGTGATCTTTGCATGGAATATAAAAATGCATCGGAAGAAGAAAAGCAATTGATTGAAGATATATATATATATATATATATATAAAACTCACTTAACTGAAAAAGATTTGAGCCGAAAAAAGAGAGAAAAAGACAGAAGAAAATAAATTAATTGTTTCCTATGATCTCCAAGCGACTCTACCCTGCCCTCTTGGAAATGCCTCGTCTAAGCTTAATGTGTACAATTTGACTTTTGGTGTAGTGTGTTATGTTTGGCATGAGGGTGAGGCAAATAGGGGGCTAATGAAATCGGCTAATGAGTGTGAAACTGTCTTAATGGACTAAAGGAAAAAGCATTGCTTGAAGAAAATAAAATTATTGATGTAACCTTTTATACAGACAATTGCTCCGGACAAAACAAAAATAAATTTTTATTTGCATTAAAACTTTACGCTGTATCAATATTGTCCCATATTAATTCAATAACCCATAAGTATTTAATAAGGGGACATACACAAAATGATGCAGATAATGTACAGTCCATAACTAAAAAACAAATTTCTAGATATAAAAAGTGTGCCGCTATCTACGCTCTTGATCAGTATGTTACATTGATAACACAAGCAAAAAAACTGGGCAACCCTATGTAGTGGAAGAACTGAACCATGAGGATTTTAAAGACCTAGAAGATTTATCTAAGCGATGGGAGTAAAAGAATTATACAAAAATGAAAATGGCGATCGAGTGAAAACTTCAGACATTAAAGTTTTTGAAGAACGTAAAAAGGAAATGGGATGCTTTTTTATAAGACTTCCTACAAAGATGCATTATATTTTCGGGTAAATGTATTTGCTGGACGATCGTCTACTAATTTCAATAAAATTGTCCTGAAAAATACTTACAAAACTGGTATAGCGGAGGGAAAAAAAGTATTGATTGAAAAAAGTATTGTGCCACGTTTTTAATACGAATTTTTTAATAACCTTTAGTCAAGATAGTCTGCTAAATTGACTATGCCAGTTTAAGTATTTTAAATAGCTTTTTCCAGCTACCTCGTTAAGTTTCCTGCAATATTAGTTTTTTAATAACCTTAAAAAATATATTTAAAGTTGAGATACCTAATTTTACCTAATTATTACTTTGTGAAATTCCTGCATAAGTGAACAAACAGAAAGTAAATAACGTTTTGTTTTATTTTCAATTTTGTGACTCATTTTTTATTTATTTTAAGTTTTTTTTTTTTTTTTTCGTAGAAAAACGTCACTTCTATTTTTTTTACATGAAATATTCGACTTTCTAGGGACCATTAATATCAAAAATATGCTTGAGAATATACTTATTTAAAATCAAAACCAATTATAAAGATTTATGAAAATCTGATTGTTACAAAATAAAATGTGATAATAAAAACTTCAATTGCTTGTACTGAAAAATGACAAATTTGGAGTAGTGCCACTTTTTTCGAAAGCAGCGATATGCTACATCTGCGCAGGAAAAAACCGTGGGGTTGCATGCAGGAACGGGGGGCTAAATTGTATAAACTGTCAGCGGCTGAACCTTCAGTCCATTAATCACGAGGCAAGAGACATAAAATTCTCGATATATAACCGAAAATTAAAAGAGAAAGAACATTGTTTCCTAAAATAGGGGTACATAAAATCCTCCAATTCAATGCGGCTAAAGGGAAAAACGAAACAGACCATCTGACACAACACATATAAAACAATGACATAATGCTAGAACCGTACCACAACATAACACAAATAGGCTACATTTTGATTAAAAGCTCCAAAACAGCTAGAGTAGCCATAATAGCCAAAAATCTAATAAAATGCTAAATACAAATACAACTAACCACCGATGACGTAATAACAATCAATGTCCAAAATCAAAATGTAGCCTGTACAATCACCAACATATACGACGAACCAGGCACAAACACGAACAAAAGACTAGACAGATTTAGGACGAAATTAAAAAAAATTAAACAACCACTACTCTTATCTGGAGATTTTAATGCAAAGAATTTCGCCTGGGAAAGAAATGAAACAAACAGACGATGACAGAACATCATAGAATGGATAACTCAACTGAGCCTCAAAATCGAAAACGAACACGATACTACTTTTAAAAACACCAGGGGTAGAAGCTTGATTGACCTTACAATAACAAACAAACTACACATACAACACTGGACAGTAACAGACAAAGAAACGCTCAGTGACCACGCATACATTACGTATGACATTGGAAAAATAAGAAAAGACGACACAAGACCAACAAAAATAATAAAATTCGACCTAGAAAATGTGACAAAAATGTGAATTTCAACCGCCAACATGACTGAAACATAAGAGAGGACTTAGACAAAACAGCACTATACTTTACAAAAAACATACAAGACATAATGGACAAAACACTTAGAAAACATAAAACAAAGAAAAAGAAAACACAAATTTGGTGGACACAAGAAATCAACAGAGAAAGAACAAAAACATACAAGCAAAAGTACCAACTTGAAAGAGACCCAGTTGAGAGACAAATAAAAATGGACACATACAACAGACAAAGACGCAAATACAAGGACCTAATTAATTAATCAAAATGAGACTCTATACGCGACTTCCTGACCAACAACGACCCGGACAACCCATGGGACATAGCTAAAAAAATAATTAGAACAAAGGTCCACACAAGACAGAACACTCAGATCAATACAGACAGAAGATGGAACATGGATCATCAATACTGAAGGGACACAATACGAGCATTACACCATAAATACTTTCCCACAGATGACCAAAACACAGACATCGACACGAATGACAAAACAATAATAAACTGGATAAATTAATGGGGGAATCGATTATATACGAGGACGAACCAGTTCAGTAAGCGATGCTGTAACGAAATCTTCGACAAACACGCGATCCGTAAGTGATTTGTATGAACCTATCCCTAACCAAACCCTACCATACATGTATCCCCAAAATACAGTGGCTTCGCTGAGACACTGGATAGATGAGCAAGCCCTATGCCGAAAGGTAGGTGGGTGTGCCGCGGGAGAGGTGTCTAAAAAATGCCTCTTTCCTTCGCAAATCAGGCTTCGGACTCCGTAATTTGGATTATTTTTTGCCTAGGCTCGGGTTTTAAATCTTGTATATTACCTTCGTTTAATAAAACATTCCAAGGAGCATGCAGAATGACTTGATTATCATCAGGATTATCTGTGTTCTCTTAAAAAAACACGTTACAATTTAACAAATAAAATAAACAGAACAGAAAAATCACATAAACTGGCACTACAAAGCATAAAATAATTGCATAATTTAGTTACAAAGCTAGTAAATAAATATCCTTATTTTTTCCATTAACTAACTTAAATACAAAAAAATTTTTGCATCCTATTATACCTATAAAATATGCATCTACCACATTCTCAAATTTTACATGTAACACAACACATATGACTAACAAACACATAGGCAGAAAATATTTATTTACATGATATCACCTTTTGAAGTCGTCGCTAAACAAATTCGGCTTAAAACTACTCCAACTGCCAGGGCATTCTCTGATCCTAACTAAAGCGCCTACATTTTGGTTATTCGATTCTTATGCCGGCAATGCCAAGGGATGTAAAACCCCATTAAGGGGTACGACCTGCTGCATCACATTCTAAAATATAGATCAGTCGTATGCCTAAGTACAGAACCATTTTCACAGTCTATAATGTTGAACGTTTATTCATTTACGCCTATAGTGATATCACCAGAAATAGAACAGGCCGAAAATCAGCCGGAAAAACAGCCGATTATTGAGAGTTCATCTCAGAGTACGCAAGACCATATGCCACTACCACATCATCAAAGTACCAATCCAATCTTACTCCAGGTTCATAGTGACACAGTGGCCCAGTATGTTCATAAAACCAATATGCTTAATACTGTTACGCAGCACCCTGTAGCGTGCTGCAGTCGTCATAAGTAAAGGTACGAGTAAATGAAGAAGATAGAATATTCCCGAAATGTCTCGAAATGTCATTCCTTGTCAAAGAAAAGTCCAGATTGTTCGAGAAGGGTCTATAAGGTCGAGGCAAGCTATATAAGTCGACGACCTGACGTCAGTTTTATGATAGACGTTAAACGTTAATGTTATCAGTTGGAGTTATTGTATCAATTGAATTGAGTTATTGTAAAAGTTGAGTAAAAATAAATTGTGATACCAAAAACCAGCGTAACAATACTATTGATGAAGGTGTTACTGATTTAGGTAACATTTTTCCAGTCGATAAAAATGATCTAAAGAATGAAGTGAGACTGGCAGAAATTACTCGTAAAACCGTTCCACTAATAAATTTAGAAAGGAAACAAAGAATGAAGGAATTGGGTTAGTATCAAATTGACGCAAACGTGATAATTTTGGAAGGTTGTTTTTACCAAGGCAGTGAAATAATTAGCACAAAATCAAGTGGTAAGCAATGTACAGCCATTGCAATAATCGCCTGCATTGCTTTTAACCTTGATCCTAACGCATGGTTTAAAAGTGACGTCGATTAGATTATAATGTTGGGAGACAAGTACTAACCTGAGTGTATTGTTGCTCGAGATAACCCAGACGATTGGAAATTAAATCTCGAGTACTTAGCTGTGACAGAGCTGTTGGCACGGATCATTTTTAACAGGCAAGCAGTTAATCTAAGTGTCAATTACGAAGCAGCCTATAATGGACATATCGATAACGATAATAGTGTCGAAGGTTTCCTTAACTTGAAAAGCGCTTTATTGATATTTTTGAGGGTATATTAACGTCAAATGCGATTACAGTCGCTGTACACTATTAATGAAGGTGTACCTGACTTGGATAACATTATTTTAGTTGATAACAGTGATCTAGAAGAAAGACTTGCAGAAATCACTAGTAAAAACGCCTCACCATTAATTTTAGAACGGGAGCGAAGAATAGAACAAATGGATAGCAAATTGACTGTTTAGTAAAATATTTCAATATAGTTTTGATTCAGTTATTTAAACGAGCACTAGGTGACGTGTCAAGTTCGACTATAGCAGGAGACGGTCACAATCCTGACACCGGTGAAATTATTTGCAAACTGTGCAAAGTTAAAGATATTAATTTTATAAAATGTATAAACTGTAACAATTGTTTTCATATTAGTTGTGCTAGACAATTAACGTTGACAAAGTGTTGTGAAAAAGTTAAAGAAATAATTACTGTTGACGACGATGTAGATCCCGCCTTTTTTGATGCCGTCGATAATTTAGTAACAAATACAGATAAGAAAATTGATATTAATATTTTCAAATATATTGTGAAAAAGATTTAATAATAAGTGAACTAAGAGATAAGATTAGATTATTACACGACAAACTGTAAATTAACTAAAAATCAGTCTAAAAAATCCGATAGCCGTAAAAACCTATCATCGAAACTGCTTCAAACTAGTGGCATATCCTTCAGACGCAAATGACAAACGAATGATTAATAATCAGTCATTTACTCGACAAACTTTAAATAAAGCTCTTCCTGAAACTGAAACGAAAATATTAACAAACAAAATTATTTATATAAACTATCCGATTCCTAAAGACAAATGAAGACAACTGGAAGTAAGTTACACATAAAAAAACCCATAAGGAAACAACGTAATCTTGTTGTGGGAAATTCTCTGCACCTTTCTCCGTTGAGGGTATTGACAAGGGTACATCGCTGCATGTTTACAATCTGATGCCAGAAACTACTGCTACTGAATTACATAAGTTTCTAATTAAAAATTTTAGCAATGTTAAGTGCAAACCTTAGAAATCATGATTTCCTCTTTTAATATCATGATTCCTAGTAGTGAATACGTCAAGGTTTTAATTTCATCCAATGTGTGTAAAGCATTTTTTTTATCCCACGAAGACAAACCACGACCACCAATTATCAACGCGGGCCCACTGAACACATAATTACCTTACTCAAAATTGTTTTAATCTCAAACTTTCCCAATTGAATTAGCGGTCTATTACAAATAAACTAAATTATCTTGATACTTTACTTAATGATGAACGCCCACATATTGTGTGTTTAAATATTGGTGTACAAGCTTTTATTGTCGTCCAATTAGGGAACATGATGGTTCGGTGATTATGTAAAATCTGACTCTGTTTTCCACGATCTTAATCTCTCAAATTTTTCAGAAGAAATGCATTGCGAATTTTGTGCCATTAAGTTTATTACGATGATTTTAAAGTGTGTGTGATAAGTGTATATCGGACCCCTAAGGGTAATTTTGAAATATTTTTAACAAAGTTGTTTTATATTCTTTAACACTGTAGTAAGTTACCTAAGAAAATCTTTTTATGTAGTGATTTAAACATAAATTTTTTGGATTATTCTGGTGTGTATAGAGAATTATTAGTTGATATTTTAATTAGTTTTAATTTAAAACCTACTTCTTTGGCTCTAACAAGAATTTCTAAAGATAAAAATGGACATATTTCGTCCTCTAACATTGATTACATTCTAACAAATGCTAATTTAAATAACTGTAAATAATAGGTTTTTGAAGCAAATCTAGCGATCATATGGCTTTTTCATTGGAGTACTATACTGTTGTTCAACCTAAATCTACTACCAAAAGATCTATTGTTTATAGAAATTTTTCTGAAAATAACTTAAGCATTCTCAATTATGAATGTTCTGTTACTACTTTTTATGAAATTTATATTAAAAGCTGTCACTGTTCACATTGCAGAACACTTGGCGTATCTCATTAATCTATCATTGACATCTGGCAAATTTCCAACTATATTAAAAATGGCCACCGTTATACCCCTCTTCAAGAAAAATGCAGCTGATAATATTGCCAATTATCGGCCAATTTCAGTATTAAGTATTTTCTCAAAAATTGTTGAAAAAATAATACACAATTACCTGTCTAAATTTTATATTGTTACAAAGAGTCAACATGACTTTAGGAAGGGCAGATCGACTTAAACAGCTGCCTGTGAATTTGCTGATTATACAAATGTCTTGATGATGGTCTTCATGTTGCTGGATTGTTCTTTGATCTTTCACGTGCTTTTTTTGACTTTATTGAAAACAAGTTGTATAATCTAGGTTTTAGAGGAGTTTTCTCTGAATGGCTTTCTAGTTTTTTTAGTAACCAAATAATGTTTGTTAAAGTAAAGGACAGCCGATCCAACAGGTTGATTATTTGAGAGTTCCGCAGGGGTATGTGTTGGGACCGCTGTTATTTCTACTTTTAATTAAAGACAAGCCTCAATATGTAGATGCAAATACAATCATCTTATTTGCTGACGATACATCAGTGGCGATCTCAGCACAGACTTCTGAGATACTGTCGCTAAGATTCCTTAATCAGATACCCTGTACTAATATAAAAAATATTTTACCTAAGGACCCCAATCGGTAATTAATTGTTACCAGTACTATATCCTGGTCTAGAAAATATTGTGGTCCTATCCAATAACTAGCTGATCCAACGCTGTAGAAACCACCAGCATGAATGAAGACTATAACTGGACGTTGTGGATTTGTTTTTGCAGTTGGAAGCTACGGACAAATTACAAGCGTCGATTATAATTTATCGGTGAAGGGATTCGAATGATTAAATAGGATGTAAAGGTGCCACTCGATTTAATAGTGTCCGTAAACCAGAGAGATATGAAGAGGAGGAGATGACACCACATACAATATGTGACACCACTTTTATTATAATGTATAAAATTGTTATCATTTGTATATCAAGTATAATAATTTAATTGCGTTTTTATTTATATTGTGGTAATTTATGTATTGGACAAAACTTAGTTATACCAAGTGCAGATAAGAAGAATCTTCAGGAATACCACTTCATCGGTTATACAAAAAACATATGTACGTACTCAAGAAAATTATTAACGCCCGAAATAAAAATTTTAATAATATATCTTCCGTATCCTTAAAAAATATTTTCTTTGCTATATAGTTTGTGACCTTTCTAATATATTAAAAAATCATGGACTAAACCAGTGGAACATATTTGTTTAGATTAGATAACTGGCAGAAGAAATAGTATATTATATTACGAGCGTAGAATGTGACATTTTTCACATGAGAAAAACTGTCGCACGAGGCTATAAAGGTTCAATCAAAATGTGGCTGATTTTAGATTTGTTTGAAACATGCAGATTTAATAAAATTGAACGCTTTACGAACTGGGCTAACACGCTTTTAACTTTTATTTAAAACTTTTTTGCGGGGTATACAAATTGAAATATTGAGCAATTACGCACTAATGCGATCATCAAACGAGGGCATAAACTTTGATACCAACCCGACCATAATGCGTATTTATCTAACACCAAGGAAATAATTAACCAATTGAATTAGACTTTGGTCTTGGCAAGCGTGTGGTATTCTCCCTCACTAAGCCGGATTGGTAAAAATTTAAGACCATATATCGAGGACGCAGGACCTCGTAACTAACATTTTTGACCAAATACGTTTATTGCAGATTTTGTTAAAGATATTGTGCCTCCATCTGTACGTCGGGGAAACAGTGATTTTTGACACTCTTATTCCCCGCTATTTATAGAAAACAGTACCTCGTAAATGTTAAAAGAGTTATTTAAACCCCCAATACCTCGTAACTGTCTAGTTTGCTAAGATAAGTTGGTAGTACTCTGTTGTGTCTTCACAGATCGTACTATTTTTATACAAAGAAAGAAAAGATTCTTAGCTTTATAATTACAATAATTGTCTTGTTATTCTATTGATGTATGTTTATTATCGTAAAACATTTCTGTTTCAATTAGCCAATATTATCTTTTTATTTACAGTTAGGAGGTTGCGAGGTCCTACGACGACAAAGTAAAGAAAAGTATAAAAAGTTACAAATTACTGCGCTGTGCTCCAGGAGCAAAAATTAATGAAAATGGGTATACAAGAAAACAAAGAAAATTTTGCTGGCTTGTACCAAAAAAATGTGTCTTATAATTTTTCTAAAAAAAAATAATATTTTTCATGAATCGTTAAATGAAATGAGCGAAGAAGAAATTATGGTTTGTAGCGTACTACTAAGTAAGCAACCAACTATACATCGTTGTAGCATATTACTAAGTATACAACCAACTATACATCATAGCAGAGGTTTTGGACTAGCGGGAAGAGGTCGGGCAGTTAACCTAAAAAAACGACACGTGAGGAGTTCGCTCGGTGCATGATTCTAACAGTTTGCCTTTTTTATCAATACGCTTTCTTTAAATATAATTGTTATGTTTGGTGTTTTGTATTAACTAGCTTTCCTATTTCAAGGCGTTGATTTTATTGTGAGAGTGAAAGAACCCCAGGGAATACACCCCTTACAAATGGCAGCCTGACGTAAAGCCAAGAAAAAGGAAAGCACCTATTTGTCTTCTAACAGGTATTCTTAGTTCTAAGAAAACTATAGACTTTATTTTATGAGTGGTTGTAGTTACCAATCGTTAGTGAAAAGTACTCATTATAAACAAGGAAAACTGTTCAGATTCTCAAGACAAATTCAAAATCAGACATGCTAAATTGTATTTCGTTTAAATAGACTTGCCGGTCCCAGTAACTGCTATTTAATTAATGTTACATGTTATCAATTCGTCATTATTAGCTGTGATCAGTTAATCAGTTTGTTTTATGCTTCTGTAATATATTATTTGGATATTCGACACTCTACGTCGTTTGGCCATAACTGTTGTTAAATGTTGTTACCGTCAGTTGAACCATAACTGTTGTTACTGCTGTTTGGACCAAACTATTTAAAATATTAGACAACTAATTTCGTGATCGCGTATTTATGAACTTTTCTGGCTGAACTGAGTAGGTCAGAGTCGTTAGTGTTCAGCGATAGTTTTACAATTGAACTTTTTAAGTGAATTAAGTATATTACAAAGTAACATATTTTAGTAATCTAATTACTGTTCTCGTTTGGATAAAGACATTGAAAATCAAAAAGGAACCCAACAAGCCAACTGCCCAAGTTCAAAGTGAACCGGTAGTTAATCAGCAGGTGTTGACTCCTGAAATACTACAAGATCTCATTGCAAGTCTTACAACAAACACTGCAGCCTCGGTAGATAAAAATGCAAATTTTTTACAGTGTACAACTCGTTTTCCTGCAAAGCTGGTGAGAATGTCGAAGCTTTCATTGATTCTATAACAGTTTACAAAGAATGTGTAAATATAACATGCTTTGAAATGATTGTGCATACTCCTAACGGATAATGCTGCTACTTGGTGGCTTGGTATAAAGACATCCGTGCAATCATTCGATGAAGCGATCATATCCTTACGCCATGCATTCGGGTATGCCAAACCGGCTTAGCAAATATATAAAGAGTTATTTTCAAAGGAACAAGATAAGAACGAACCGACAGACATCTTTATTAGTAATGCCCGTGCGTTACTTGCACGGTTACCCGCTCAGTCTATTGTCTGCGAAGAAATACAGCTAGATATGGTGTTTGGTCTTCTTAACTATAAAATTCGAGAAAGAATGCAACGGGAGAAAATTAAAACGTACGATTGAACAGACATTATTAGAAAAGAAAAATATGGCCTCAATCGGCACTTCAAACATTGATACCAATAAAAAAAAAAGTCTCTAATATGCAACTACTGCAAGAACTTCGGTCCTGTTAGAGAAGAATGTAGAAAATTGGCGAAAACTCGGCAAGATCAAGGTTCCAAAAACGATAATGGCTATGAAGCCCGAACCTTTGAGAAAACGTCTCAGCCAATTAATGCAGATCCAGAAATTAATAAGCTGATTTGTTACGGATGCGGCAAACCCGGATTCTTTCGAAGTAATTGTCCCCAATGCAAGCCATCAACTTCGACCTCTGCCGTAGATAGCGAGTTTTACTACCAATCATTCGCAGATGATTATCAAAGCAGACTGTTAGTCAGAATAAAGATCGCTGGCTCATCAAGGATGGCGTTCATTGATACGGGCGCTAAATCTAGTATTGCTGGCGCGTCACTTAGAAAAATAATTATTAAAAAAATATTCCTTACCAAACTCAGAAAATGAAAATGACATTGGCTGATGGGAAAAATCACCTAGTAGACGCCTCGGTCTTTTATGTATACCAGAGGGAGAGAGAACAATTTAATGAACTAATATTTAAAAATCATGAAGTTTTCTCTCCGAATTCCGAAGCGACGCTATTTGCTGAACAGATAATAAAACTAAAAGACGATGTTCCCATATCAGTGCCGCCATACAAAATGTCGGAACCGAAAAGGAAGATCCTAAAGGAAAAACTAGACCGCCTTCTAAAAGATGAAATAATCGAAGAATGTGAATCTTCATACTCGGCCAATGTCGTTCTCGTTCCGAAGAAGGATGGACAAATGAGGCTATGCATCAATTATCAGAAACTAAACTCGGCCACTAAAGCTGATAGGTATCCGCTTCCACGAATGGATGATCTACTCCACTCAGCAAAAAAAAAACAAATTTTATGTCTACACTAGACCTCAAAGCAGGATACCATCAGGTTTCAGTTCGTCCGTCTGATCGAAACAAGACAGCTTCTATAACGCCATATGGACTTTTTCGTTACATTCGTATGCCGTTTGGCTTACGCAACGCCACGTCAACCTTCCAGCGATTGATCGATAGATTCCGGGCTGGCCTATAAGATATTTTAATTCTTGCTTATCTCGATGATTTATTATTCTTATCACAATCATATAAAGACCATCTTCGTGACATGCGTTTTCGACAGATTAGTCTTATTCCGATTGAAGCTAAACCGGATAAAATGTACTTTTGCATGTACTTCAGTACGCTACCTTGGTCATGTTATCACGAAAGAGGGAATAGAGCCAGACCCCTCCAAAGTATCTACTATTCTAGAAACGTTAAGCAGCTGCTGTCATTTCTTCAAACTTGCTCGTGGTTTCGCCGGTTTATGGAAAATTTTGCAGAAATCTCCAGGCCTCTGTACCGTACATTTTAAGGACCGACGCAAGTTCCTATGCACTGGGAGCGGTTCTCCTTCAGGGGGGAGGGAGCTGACGAGAGGCCAATCGAATATGCAAGTCGCCTACTAACAGCTGCTGAGAGAAATTACCATACAACGGAAAGAGAAGCACTCGCTGTCGTGTGGGCAGTAGATAAGTTCCGTGGATACCGCGAGGGTGCTACGATTATAATACAAAGTAATCACCAACCGTTAAAATGGCTAATGCCAGTTAAATTTATTTAACTCGAAAATAATTTTTTTAAAAAACAAAAATTTACTTTTCGAAGATTAGAAACTTTATTTATGACTTTATTCTACAACAATCTAAGCTGGAATGAATTTTTATAATATAATTTTAATGATAATAATAAATGCAAAGTTAACAGTTTGCGCCGTTTACGGTTTTATATTTTAATAGACTCGACGTTTCTTCTTATATAACTCCTCCCTCCTTAGGCGAAAACAATACTGATATAAGGTTGTTTTCGGGTTGTTGGTTTTCTTCCGAGAGATTTTGGTGATTTTTGGATTTCTTCTTTCGGTACCATACGTAGATAATAGTAGATACCAAGGCAATTACTATCGTTAGGCTGGGCACATTCCAAATTATGGGGTGGATTTCTTGTGGAATTTGGGTGGATTTTGCTATCTTCTGTAGTTCTTGGATGGCTTTGAAGTTTATTGAATGTAATTTCAGAGGAAGGTTCTGGTAAATTGAATTTGATTTTGATGGACTCCATTCCATTTTTGGCAATATTAGAGGGTTTCCAAAAGTCTTCTGTGTTTTCATATAGGGAATTTTCTATTTTAATACTACATCCCTTGGGAATTTTGATAATTGTATTGACGTTGATTATGGCTATTTTCTTTCTTTCGCAGTTTATCCAGACTTTTACGGGAATTTTGGTAGGTAGTACTAGTAGGAATTTATTGTTGATTTGTTCTATTATGGGGTGATATAGAACTATTTTTTCGACTTTGCATACTGATTTTTCGGCTCGAATCAGGGCTATGGCACAGGTGTCGTTTGTGACATCTTCATGGTGTTCGCAGAAAAAGATTCCCTCGATTTGTGGGCAAGGTTTATCTTCATATTGATGGAGTTCGGTACTGAGTACGAGGAAGGGACTGGGTGTTATGATTATGGAATTTTCATGGGGCAAAGGAATAATGTGATAGGTCAAGAAATCGCTGTTAATTAAAATAGGAATGTGAATAGCAAATATTATTTTTGATTTTTCGAATTTTACTTGTATTCCTGCTAATTGGAAAAAATTGTATGGATTTTTAAATTTAATGACTTTTGTTTCGCCATGAATTATTGAAACATGTTCTATCAAATTTGTCAATTGTTTTAAAGGAATTATTGAAGTGTGTAAGCTACCTAAATGGGCAAATATAATTGCATTTTCCAAGTTATCTACGAAATTTATTAAATTTTGGCAATTCAAAATTATTTGATCAAGAGCATTGGGTAACCGTATATACATGAACATTTGATCGGTAAAATTTTTTTGATTTGTTGCAAATATCATTAAGTCTCTCTTGTAACAGTAACTGGTTTTTGTAAAGGTTATTTATTGTCTGATTATAATGGTTAATGAGCTGGGTGTTGAGAGAGGATTGTAGTTGTAATTGATGTGAAAATGAGTTTTGATTTTTAATTAAGTTTTGGATTTGAGTGTTATACTTAATTTCGTCTTCATGGTCTAGAGTGCCAAAAAGCCATTTACTGGCTGTTCCGATTCCGTCAAATAAGCCTCTTTTATTTCTAATATTATTATTATTTTTATTTTCGAAAGTTACAAAATTATTTAATTTTCATCTTGTAGTATTTAGCAAATATTTTGCGTGTTCGAACAAATTTATTACAAGTCCCACATCTTCGAACTTTGTAAAATTTAATGAGAATTCTAACCTATCGTAAAAACGTTCTATATTTCGCAATTGAGTTACTAATAAGTCCGTTTCAATGTAATGAAAAAATGTATGTTTTGTTTGTATTAATTTTGTTTTTCCTATATCTAAGGGTAATAAAGGGGTATTTAATTCTAATATTTCTACATCGCTACTTTTTATTACAACCGGAAGTGGAAGGCTGAGGATCAGGGGTATTATCGTCCACATTTCGATCGTTCTGTTTTTTGTTATTAATATTTTATTTCCAAGGTCTTTGTTTACTGAATGTTTTACGAAACGAGGCTTTGATTTATTTCTGGTAGCTTCTCTATTTTTTACAAATATTTCTTGTCCTTCAGTATATACCGTTGGATTTTCGCGAGTTTCGTTGCGATTTTAGATGACCTTTTCCTTTTGTTGTACCGTTTTGTCGAAAATATGCTGATAAAGTGTTTTTAGTCGAATTTTTCTTTCGTTTATATATTCGTTAATGAGATATTCGTCCGTTAAGTCAAATGGGTAAAGAGCTTTTGTATTGCCTAGAATAATGTCATATGGTCGATGTCCAGTCACGCTATGTATCGAGGAATTGTAACCTATGACACCGAACTGTACAATTTGTTTTATATGCATATTAGGGTGTTGCAGTTTTAAAACTCTACAGTTTTCTAAGAGGGATGAATGAAATCGTTCCACCGGACTGTTACTGTTTGAATTTTGGGGTGTCGTAAAATGGATTCTGATTTTATGTAATTTGCAAAATTCCTGTAGTAATTCGCTTTTAAATTCTGTTCCACTATCGCTTACGATTGAATATGGAATTCCGAAGTGTGATACAAAGATACTTAAACATTTAATAATCGTTGCAGAATTTAGAATTGGCTCAATAACATACGCCTGCCCGTATTTTGAGAATGAGTCGAGGATTGTAAGAAATTTAGTTTTCCTAATTTGGAAAACGTCTATATGAATAGTTTCGAAGGGTTTTGTGGGGGTAACTGTGAGTGAAAATTTAACTTTTGGAGGATGTCTGTCGTATTTCGCTTGATTACATATATCGCAAAGATTTATATACCGTGTGATATCTGAATTTAAGTCTGGCCAATAGTATTTGTTTCTCAAAGCAGTTTGTGTTTCGTTAATTCCGCGGTGGCAAGTTTTGGTTTCGTGATGATATTTAATTAAATTTTCGCGTTCATCCACTTCTTGTACATCTGTTACGAATTTTCTTGATATAACTAGATTGTAACTATGGTTTTTAAAAGTGTTTTGTAAAGTCTTTATTAATAATGGTATTAGATCGATGGTGATTGTGCTATGAACATGTAGGCAGTAAAGTTTTTTTGGATCTATGTAATTTTTGAAAAGATTAATTATCTGACTACTGATTTCGTTGTTGGTGAGATAGGCCGTGATGCGAAGTTTATTTTCGAAATGTTTCGTATTGGTAACATGAAAATGTGTTTTCCCTTGTTTAATTATTATTTGTCTGTTGTAGGAATTTGTTAGATCTTCGGTAAATGGGATTTCTAGAATAGGGTTTTCTGCTGACGAATGAATTGTTTCGATGTCGTCATCAGGTGAGTTATTTTGATTGTCTAATTCATTTTGTTGGGTAACTATTATTTGATCGTCGTTAATACCTATGTGTTGTCGCGCTTGCTCTCTGTATTTCATTTCGGGTACAATTACCTCGCCGTTAGAATGATCTACCGGCACCTGCATAGCAACGATTTCGTATGCATCCACAGAAATTGTATAATGTTCCCTATTTATTTTATATAAAATTGGTATTTTTGTATTTTCATTTTTTAATTCATTTTTTACTAAATCTACTGTAAACTTTAGGTTACGTAATTCGTTTAATCCTAGTAGCCCGTCAAAATGATTATGGAATTTAAATACTATAAAGTTTAAGTTAATATTGGAATTAAATTCTTTAAAGGGAGGAATTTTAGCTTTATGTTCGGTTTGTTTTTTACCAATAGCTGTAATTATTAAGGTTGGGTCGTTGTAAATATTTTCTGGGAAATACTTCTCCACGATATTTGGACTTAACATACTAGACATACTACCCGTGTCTATAAGCAGCTTTAAGGGTGGATTTTGTATAACTATATATGGCAAATCCGCAGAATATGAATTGGAAAATATTTCGTTTATGTTCCTTGTTTTACTCTGGCTGTTTTTCGAAAATTTTCGGCATGCTGATATTCAAAATTACTAGGGTCAGAATTTATAGGAATTTGATTATTTTCTGAGTTTAAATTCATTTGATGATTCGGTAAATAACTTTCAAATTCGTATTCGATTTGATCGATAGGAGTTTCCTCAAATGGATTTTCAAAATCTATGTTATCTGTTTGAAATAGTTGTTGAGTTGCAAAATTTTGTTGATAGTTTTGTCTGGGTCTAAAAGTATTTTGGGTGGTTGTCGACATGGGTTGTTGATAATTTTGGAAATTTTGTCTGGGTCTGAAGGTATTTCGAGTAGTAGTCGATATTGGTACTGGACTGTTTGGGGGTATTTGGCCCGTTGGGGCAAATGCATTTTTCGGTGGCCCGAATACCTGTCTATTTGTTGGATAATATCTATTAATCGTACGTGGTTGTACAGGAATTGGTTGGCTGGGGAATGAGTTATTTTGATAAGTTACGGGAAGTTGTATGGGGGCAAAATTTCTTTGATAAGCATTGTCGGGCTGGTTTCTAGTATTTTGGAATATTTGAGGGAAGCTTCTATACTGGTTATTACTAAAATGTTGGCGATTGTTATTAGAATTTTGGTGATTATTATTAAAATTTTGACGATCATTAAATCGATTGGAATTTGATCTGTATTGAGGGGTTTCAATCTGTTTTAAGTTATTCTGTGAATATGCGAAATTTTCTTCTTCAATTATATAAGTTATTGCTTGTTCTATATTGATTGGATTTTTAAGTCTAATGATAGTTTGTAAGTTACCAGAGAGATTTCTTAACAAGGTTCTCAACGCCATTTGATTATATTGCCTTCTGTATGACTCCTTAGTATGTAAAGGAATTTCAGCATCTGTAAAGTTATTAATTCTACCGATCAAGTGACTTCTCAAAATTTGTAACCTTCGGGCGAAATCTATTGGTTGTTCGTTTCTTTGTGGATGTGCTGTTAACAAATCCTGTTCAAGACATTCTAAAGATCGTCTATCTCCAAAGCATTGTTGTAATGATTCTCTAATAGAATTCCAAGTATTTAATTCATTTCGCGAACCGACCAATAAATTTGCTCTATCTACAAATCTCGATTTTATTACCTGAAGAATATAACTTTGAATTGCCGGATCATTTACATTTGCATATGTGTTTACTACGAAGTCACAACTATTTAAAAATTTTGCTAAATTATTTTCATCCCCATCAAACATGGGAATGGTATCGACATGTAATTTTAACATATCAATATTTACTTGATTTGCATTTATTTGATTTACGTTTGCTTGATTTGCATTTAATTGGTTTCCATCCACCATATTTATTTTTTTATTAAAATCTGCGATTAAATTATCTATATTGTTCATACAAAAATCTATATTTAAGTATATTTTTTTTTTATTTTCTTTCGATCAAAAAAAAAATTATTTATTCACTTAACCTATTCTAAAATTCGCAAAAACTAAGTGTAAAATGAGTGGAAGTATAAAAGGAGTACTCAGTACTTACTTGAACTTCTTCTGATGATTCCAGCTCAGCAGGCCTCCGTCTCCAGGGTAGATTCCCACAGGAAAGTTCTCGACACCAAAGAGTTGAAACTCACGTAAATTTCGGAAAATCGGACCCGATGCCGTGGCTTTTCGCGAAAATACTGTGTCGATCCTACTACGACTGCGCCAGTTAAATTTATTTAACTCGAAAATAATTTTTTAAAAAAACAAAAATTTACTTTTCGAAGATTAGAGACTTTATTTATGACTTTATTCTACAACAATCTAAGCTGGAATGAATTTTTATAATATAATTTTAATGATAATAATAAATGCAAAGTTAACAGTTTGCGCCGTTTACGGTTTTATATTTTAATAGACTCGACGTTTCTTCTTATATAACTTGCACCTAAAATCACCGACTTGCCCGATGGAGTCTTTTACTACAATCTTATGACCTACGAATTGAGTACACCCCTGGACGGCTGAATGTTGTCGCAGACCTATTGTCTCGTCCACCTATTTCCGATGTCGAGGTCAACTTAGTTACAGTCGACATGCCCCGGAAATCAGCTGAAGAAGTACGGCGTGGCGTCTACAACTAGAAGATGAGGAATTGCAGAAAATTATTTGCTCTTTCGAGAGTCCAGAAAAAGACGAAGTTGATCTTAAACGATGGTTGGAACGAGATTACATAATGAACAACGGAGTTTTATTTAGATACGTACCTGAAGCTGATGAAGAAAATGTACAGCAAGTCGTTCCAAAATCCCAGATAACAGATATTTTACAAGAATATCATAACTCTAAAAGGTCCGGCCATTATGGTGGGGATCGAACATATAAACGAATCGCAAGTAGATATTACTGGTCAGGGATGCGAGCTACCATAAATCACGTTTCTCAATCCATAGAATGACAACGTTTTAAGCCGAGTAATGTAAAACCAGCAGGTTTAATCCAAACTCCTATCATGGCTGTGCGGTTTGAAGTTATAAGCATTGACTTATTTGGCCCTTTGCCAAAAACTCCTGCAGATAATCATTGGGTCTTTGTGATAGAAGATACCTGTACACGTTGAAATGAACTCTTCCTCTTACAGCAAGCAACTGCTGAAAACTGTGCCCGTACCCTTATAGATAAAGTGATATTGCGATATGGTGTGCCCAGAAGAGTAATCGATAATGATAACAGATTTGTTAGTAGCGTGATGAAACAAATTGCCCACTGTCTCGGGTTTACCCAATCACTTATTCCTGTTTATCATCCTGCTAGCGACCCAGTTGAACGTAAAAATAGGGACACAAAATTCCAATTGGCAATTCTGTCGACCGCCGACCATACATCATGGGAAGACCAACTATCATCTATCAAATTTGCCATAAACACCGCTCAGTGTTCCTCAACGGGCTATGTCCTGTCATATCTCATGTTTGGATGAGAATTACGAACTGCTGACGATGTCCAAAGAGATATTAGAGCAATTGTCGAAAGAGAAAATTTCGTTACACAACTCACACCGTATTTAAAATTGATGAGTAGGACATTACAGGAAGTGCGAGAAAACATGAAGCCTCGCAAGACATAGTCAAGAATGAAGCAGATAAACTACTATGAAGCGAAATTTAAAGAGGGACATAAGGTTCTAGTTGAGGTCCATGCTTTAAGCAATAGTAAGAATCAATTTACCAGTAAACTAGGCACCTAGGTGCGATGGACCTTACGTAATACTAAAGGAGCTAACCCCCACATCGTATGAAGTAGCCTTACCACAAAACCCTACAGAGAGCATGGGCAAATACCATAGAAGATGAGGATTTTGAATAAACTTGTGATACTCGGCACACTGATGATGAGGATGCCGAAGAGTTGATTTCCCAAACGACAAGGACTTTCAGCAAGAGAGCAGTCCATAATCCTAAGAGGTGCTTATGCTGTGAATGACAATAAGTATCTCTTGCTTCATCTCCCGGGACGTATCGAGAAGCAAAAGGGGAGGTTGTAGCGTACTACTAAGTATGCAACCAACTATACATCATAGCAGGGGTCTTGGACTAGCGGGAAGAGGTCGGACAGTTAACCTAAAAAAAAACGACACGCGAGGAGTTCGCTCGGTGCATGATTCTAACAGTTTGTTTTTTTTTATCAATACGTTTACTTTAAATATAATTGTTATGTTTGGTGTTTTGTATTAAATATCTTTCCTATTTCAAGGCGTTGATTTTATTGTGAGAGTGAAAGAACCCCAGGTTTTTAATAAACCTACAAGAAAACCATAATGACGATAAAGAGAGATATCAGGAAGGATCTCGCAATGAGAAAAAAAAGTAAGTGATGAGAACAAGGAGAAAGATTTTGAATTTATCGAAGAAGAAATGGTT
>OV651820.1:65969780-66022960 GCA_927349885.1 Psylliodes chrysocephalus | reverse complement strand
TAACCGACTATACTTAGTGCAATGCTTTCAGTCTTGGATGGATTTGTGTAAATTGTATCAATCTGAATGCAAGAAAAAAAACAAGAATGTTTTTACTTTTCATTCGAAGAAAAATATGGCAGATGAGATGAATTTATCAATATTTACACCGCGTAAAAATAAATGTTATCTGTGTTTTAGGTACAAAAATGGAAATCAAGATGAAGAAAACAATGAAAAGCACATTCTCAGAAAATATCAAACTAGATAATCGATGGAAACTGATAAAGAAAAGGCGCTACAAGGAGAATGTCATACCATCACAATGGATGTTCAAACAGTAAAAATAGCCCCACATTTACCAGCGAGTAATTTATATTACAAAACAAAACTCTACCATTTATAACCTTGCCACAAATAAAGTCGCATATTACTGCCATATTGAAAGCAATGCTGATGGTATAGCTTGAACATACGCCTCTTTTTTAGTAGATTACGTAGAAAAATTCATACTTTCTTTCTCTACTAAGCTACTAATTATGATTTATTCTGACGGCTGCACTGCCCAAAACAGGAACGCATTTTTAGCAAATGCTTTACTATATATGGCAACAAAATACAATGTACTCATCCATTAAATTTTTTTAGAGAAAAGACAGATGTGGATGGAGTGTGATTCAGTCCACAGCTCCATCGAGCACGCCTATAAGAATAAAGAAATATATTTATCAAGTGATTTAATGAGAATTTCCAATGAAGCCAGACCGAAGTCGCCTTACACTGTGAAAAACATGGATCATAAACTATGGAAGTAAAGATCTTCTGAAGTATCACTCAATAAGACCAGGTTGAGGACCAGATGGTGTTTCCGGATCCAATGCTACAAGAAGTCAAGTAACAGACATCCGTGTCCCAGAATATTTTGAAGGCAAAATCCGTTACAAATTAAACTTAGAGTATGAGTTTGAAGACTGATAAGACCAAATAAAAAATTCTCAAATGTAGTGTTTTCTGCTTTGTACAAAGAGCAACCTAAAATTACTAAAATAAAATATGACCACCTACATTAAAAAGTGTTTGCCAAAAAAATTTGTCCGTTCTACGACAACTTACCTTTTAAATAAATTATAATATTGCGAATTAAAATGTTTTTGAAACAATTTCAATCACTCTGCATTTTAATACATTTTTTATTTATATTTTTTGTGACAAATAATAAGATTTTATAAGTTAATTTTGTTTTCTACTGATATAATGAAGGATTATAAAAATTAATAATAATTCGTCAATTAATAATATTACTCGTAACTAATAAAAATTTAAAAATTATCATTTCAAACTATTTTTCATTAAAGAACATTTGCAGTATATTTTATTTAATTAATTTGTGCAGCGTTAGCATACTCGGTACTGTCTATAAATTTTGAAACAATTTTATTATTCACATTTCGTAGCTTGCGAGGTCCTTCATTGACGTCCTCGATATGCAGATAATTACTTTATTTATATAAACCTTTTCGAGGAACTTAGACTTAAGAAAGTTCTAGCATGTAGTACCGTACAGAAAGATAGAACAGGATTTCTAAAACAAATGGAAAAAGGCAATAATATGAATAAAGGTAACTGCGACTACCGTGTTTTAAACACAGATAAAAGAGTTTTAAAGTATAGGGGTAATAGAATTGTCCGTTTTGCATTTAACTTCCTTGACACCCAAGGAACCACAATAAAGAGAACCCAGATAGACAGATCACGACTCGATAATAAATGTTCTTCCATAGTAGCAGTTTAGAAGAAACATATAAGAGGCACATATGGCATGAATCATAGATCTAGAAAGTGGTGGTACCATTTATTTTGGGGATTTCTGAATATCGCGTGCATCAAGACTTATATGGTCTATAATATACAATTTGGAAAAGTATCTACTCTTGAATTTAGAAGATTTGTTTCTCTGGGAATCATGGCCTATTCTTCTAACAGAAAAGAATAGGTTCAATTCCCAAACATTGAAAATATAATTATAGTGTTCCAGATGATATCCGTCTTGGAAACCTAGGATCACAGTGGGTTTTATATGAAAAAAATAAATTGAGATGCGAAAGGTGCAATCTGTAAGGTTTTTTATGTTCGAATTAAATAAAAATTGTTTTGTAGGATATCACGAAATGTAAATCATTCTTGTATCTATCTTTTATTATTTTTTTTTTAAATCAAACTTGTCTGCTTCTCAAAGTGTTCTAATATTTTTGATACGTACTCATTTCTTGACCAATGTTTTTTAGATGTTGTGGTACTTATATCCCGATGGTCCTTTTTTGAAAATTTTCAATATAGAATCAAAAATTTAAAAAAAATTCAAATGGCTAATAAAATACAATCTAAATATAAAAATTTAAAAAACTCAAAAATTAAATAAATTTTCATCATTGGGCACTAAATGATATTAAAGTTATCCCGACAACACTGCAGCAAACACTTGACTATGAGTAGACACATGGTTCCTGCCAAGTACATAAGCAACTCCATATTATGAGGCTGTCAGAATGCATACTTTGTAGAAAGTGCGAACAAGAAAAGGAGTATATCCTCTATGAGTGCCTGATACTCTAATTTATTATGAGATTTGTATTCGTCGTGTATTGTTTAACACCGACTGATATAAGAGAAGCACCTCTCGGCGACGTTATCACTACATTAAATCGGTAGGCTGGCTGATGAGCTAAGATTGACCTATCGAGTTAGGAGGGTGCACAATGAACCTATTGAGGCATATGTGCCGTAAGGCAATCCGCCCTTTACACGTTACAAATACAGAATCAGATAAAATATATTTCAGCTCTAAATCACCCTATAGTTTTCATAACTTTATTTTAGGTGCAACACGCCATACCTCCATATACTTACTTTAGTAGTGTAAACGTTTTAGAATTAAACAATCTTCTGATGTTGGACTCGATGTAGGTTGAGGACATAACGGTCCATCTTTGGTAGCATCATAAATTCCTTCCCATTTGTCTACTGGAACAGGCGGCTAAAATAAACAAAATACATTTTATAATTGATAAAATATAACTTCCTTCAAACTTACTTGAAATCTTAATTCATTGACGGGAGCTTTAGCATACCGAATTCCTCGAAATGAGTAAATTTGCCGTCCAAGTCTAGAAATAAGGATGGCTCCCTTAACGGTCCCTAACGAAGTTTGTACCAAAGGTTCTACATCTGATTTGACATTTGTGATAAATAAAATGTAAACTAAGGCAGCTAATTTCATTCTACTCTCCTTTCTGAAAAATAAGCAAAGATACAATATTATATTATGATACTAGAAGACAAACTTTATTGTGGAACCTAGAAGCTTCTCACAGCAGAGTATATGCAAAGCAGACGAAACATATAAAGGACATCCATAATGGACACCAACGGGGAAAAATATTAATTGTCCATTGTGTAGACTTTTCCGTTGTGAGGAGTTGTCGTTAAATCAGTTGAAATAGAAAAGAGGTTTCTGTTTACTTGATCTTTAATTATACACTTTCGAATATGCATATACAGAAATAAAACACAAATAAAATACTGATGTAAAAAAGCTGGTATTACTTCTTAAAAAAAATCAATTTAGTTTTTTTTTTCAAATTTCTGACTCAACATTTAGATATTTTTTGACTAACTATTGCATCACTTTTATGTATAAAATAATATTTTAAGTTTCTTAATTTTATGTAAGCATCATTTAAATTACAGTTGTAGTAATTTCTAGTTCATCGTCACTGTCATTGTCGGAAACATTAAACACCTGTTAGTTTTCTTTAAAAGCACTAACACAACTAGCTTAGTTTACTTCAGGATTTTCCGTTAATAGGGTTGCATCAGTCTCCACGTAAATCAAAAAATGTTCTTCTCCGTTACTTTCGCAAAAGGTTGACAATGGCAAATCGTCTTCCAAGTCCTGTAGCTACAGGTTTTCCACAATTTCTTCTCCATCACTTTCGTTTTTTAAAATAGCTCACCTAATGAAATACTTTTCAGTTGTTTTGGTTGAAACGTTTTTCCATGCTGCCACTATTCAAATTAAGGCGTTACCAATCGTTACCCAATGAGCACACACTCGTTTTTTCAACGTAAATATAACGTTGTACGGTATAAAACACGTTATTGGTTGAAAATTCAACGTTAAAATTTTAGTTGAAAAATACGTATAAAAAATACTACTTTCTAACGTATTTTTAACTGAATGTTGAAGTTTTAATAAAATAATACGTTTTAAATTATTTTATATTACATAAAAATCGTATTGAAAACGTTGTGGTATCAAAACATTTCAGAGTTTAATTTATTTTTTAAACTAAAAATATACGTTATTTCCATATTAATTAATTAACTATATTTTAATAATATTTTTATACGTTTTTATGTAACTAAAAGTTAATGGATTTGTTAATTATACGTATATTATTAAAGTTAGTTTAAATTAAATACATGTCCTATAAAAAACGTTCGTGTATTCGTACCTTTTAACGTTTGGTTAATAATGTAAATCAAATATCTACGTTATTTTAATATTATTTATTTAAGTATATTTTAATATCATTTTAAAACGTTGTTATGTAATTGTGGTTCTACCGAGAGTTAAAAATTTTGTTTAATATACGTTTAATAGTAACGTTAGTTTAACTTACATAAATGTCGCAACAAAACAGTTATTGTATTGGAAAATTTAAACGTTTGGTTTATATTTTTAACTAAAAATAAACGTTATTTTAATATTGGTTAATTAACTATATTTTAATATTTTTTAACGTTGTTATGTAATGGATAGTTATACATTTTTTTAAATATACATATAATATTAACGTTAATTTAAATTAAACATAAGGCAGTTAAAATGAAATCTTACTTTACACTGTCAACCTCGTTGTATTATCATCGATTATTATTAAACATAATTTTAAAAATGACATTTGTACTTTAAATATAACCAGTTAAAAATTAAGCTTCTGTTAGCTAAATTCCTGTTATTTTTTTAACGTTTGTAGTTCTACCGAAAGGTAAAAATTTTGTTAAATATACGTGTAATATTATCGATAGTTTAAATTACATAAAAGTCTTATTCAAAATGTTATTGTTTCGTTATATTTTAAACTAAAAATTAACGTTGTTTTACTGTTTATTATTTATTTATGTTAATATTATATACATATAATATCAACGTTAGTTTAAATTAAATGCTAAATGCTAAAGTCTTAGAAAACGTTATTGAATTCCAACCTTTTAACATTTGGTTAATAACGGAAACTAAATATCTACGTTTTTTCATTATTAATTACTTAAGTATATTTTAATATTGTTTTTAAACGTTGGTATGTAACTAAAAGCCGATCATTTTGTTAAATATACATAAAATATTAACGCTAATTTACAATGAACATAAGTCGTACAAAAAACGTTATTGTATTTAAACCTTTTAGCGTTCTAAGAGAAGGCGCACCGAAAAACAGACTGTTCCAACTCTCTAAGTCGTAAGCGTTACGAATGATATAATGAAACTTTATGAACGTTAGTTCAGTCAAGACAAAAGAAGCATATTCATATTTGTATATTTGCTTTAGTCTATACTATATTGAACTTATTTATTATAAATTACTTTGATTTTAGATGGAAGTTTAAATAAAGAGTTGTTTTACAACATTTAACTATTGCATAATAATAAACATTTAATTGTTGTTTAAAAATATACGTGTAAATAATACATAAAAAAAGATTATTTGGTTGGCATATAAACGTTTATAGAATCACTTGAAAATACGTAATATAGTAACGTTAAGAAAACGGAAAAATAAAACCGTTGTAATATGACGAAATTATAATACATTTTTTATTCAAAATCAACCGATATTTCTTCTTTTTCATATTAGAAACTATGTAAAATTTAACGTTTGATTCTATTATCTTAATGGTAACATAAAACGTTACAAACATACGTTAATTTTAAATGCAATTTGTGTTTGTGAATAACGTTATTTTTCGCGACATTTGAACTCTTTCATATACGTTTGGTTATCAATCAACCAGTTTTCGACGTTTTTTAACGTACGTGTTGTGACGAAGTCACTAAAATTCCCATTAATTTATTCCATAAATTAATTTCTAAAATTAATTTCCGTCTATGAACATTTTCAAGACCCCCTGTAACTAATGTTTCCATAGAATTACCGTTTTTAAATCTTTACAAGAGCCCTCGTAGTTTAAAACTTTTCAATATCACATTAATGTAAATCGTCTCGTAAAATTGCAATAGTAGTAGATTTTATCAGTAAGCTGATCAATTAACGTTTTTTTGCAATAACAATTTATTTCCTCTAGGTGGGGCTACCGCCCCACTCCGGCAAAAGTACGAATTCTGATAAAACTAGATGTTTGCGATGAAGGAGCTCTCTTTTCCTGCTGTTACCGTGAGTTGGAGAATAAAAGTTGCCTTGCTGTAGTGCCGATTATACCGCAAAGCGATTTTGCTGAGAAGTTAATTAAGGTAGGCCTTTTTATTTAAAATTCCGTCTAATAATTCTCCCTGTAACATTCACTTCCGTACTATTAATTACATGAGCTATTCGACCGATATTTTTGATTTCTTAGTGCCTGTCAGGGTAACGAATTGTATTTAAATCCGGGGCGTTAGTGCCCTTCAACCATTTTCGTGTTAACCAAGGGATGATAGTGGTATTCGCTTGCTATCCCTGTCGAGAGTCGCAGCCGTTTCTGTTCTGTGGAAACTATGGAATCCCAGATCTCCACATAAGAGAAACTTGAAACCGAATAAATAAAATAAAATTCTCAAAGTATTGGTCGAATAATACCGCGTTAAGACACCCGTTATTTGGTCTATTGTGCCTAGTAAAATAATATTGCGGGGAGGATATTAGGCGTCGTTTTTTACAAAGGCATCCGTCATTTTTTTCTCTCATGAGTGGAGGGTGATACTGTTCACCACCATTGGCCGATTACTGATATTTTTATTACTGAGAGTAACTTATTATTTTTTATTTTTTAAAACGTATAGTTTGAACCATATTTAGTTTTATTATGGTAGATTTTTTTTCTTATGGCTAAAGCCGGCCGTTTTCATTAATAGCAAGGAATTTGTGCTAAGGGTGTTAGTGCCCACCGTTTTAATTTTTTTTAAAGGGAAAATTGTTAATTTTATTTTCTTATGGGTATAGTATAGGTCATAGTTAATTTTACCGTTTTATCATTTTCTGTAAATACCGAGACCTTTTATTTTATCAACATACATAATTCTACATTTATTTTATTACCGTTATTAAACAGATAAATATATACCGATATCACCCCGTTTATTTTATTTTAATTATTATTTATTTCATTTATGTTGTAAATATATTTTTGATTGAAATTCCTGAGTTTAATTTTGAATTACGCCTTTGCTTTTTCCGTTTTCAGGGCGTAGTGATTAATAGGTAAAAGTGTAGTGAAAAACTTTATTTACTTTACCACCCCAGTGTAGGTCAACTTAACAGCGAAGGTCTATCCGTTTTATTTTTTATTTGTACCTGGACTCCACTGAGTCTACCGAGGGTGTACTCTACGTGCACCCCAGGGCCGCAGAGCAAACTGCGATATCAAAACTGGCGCCTGAGCAACCCCTATTCGGGAATTACATTCATAGCGCCACAGACTCGCTGAAGCACTGTAGGTGAATCAGGAGACTTGTCACAAATGGCGCCCGAGCAGGGACTTTTCTGCAGACCTCACTGTTAGACCACACTGCCAAGAAGTATACCGAAGGGGTAGTTTTCCCTTGTTTATTTCTTCTCTTCCGGATACCGTAGTTTTTCTCTTTCCCTGTTTAGGACAAACCGTTTAGGACACCAGTTTAAAATTTTAATGTGGAAAACTTTTTTTTTGAAAATTTGTTTTTTTCGAAAATTTTTTTTTGAAAGATTTTTTTTTGAATTTTTTTTTTGAATTTTCGTGCCGAACTAATTTTTCCCAATTTTCTCGGAAAACTTTGGGGACTTAAAATTTTTTTAGATATTTTTTTTTGGACTTAGAATTTTTTTTTGAAAGTTTTGGGGACTTAGAAAATTTTTTTTAGAGATTTTTTTTGGACTTAGAATTTTTTTTTGAAAGTTTTGGGGACTTAGAAAATTTTTTTTAGAGATTTTTTTTTTGGACTTAGAATTTTTTTTTGAAAATTTTGGGGACTTAGAAAATTTTTTTTAGAGATTTTTTTTTTGGACTTAGAATTTTTTTTTGAAAATTTTGGGGACTTAGAAAATTTTTTTTAGAGATTTTTTTTTGGACTTAGAATTTTTTTTTAAAAGAAATTTTGGAGACAGAAAATTTTTTTTTAGAGATTTTTTTTTTGACTTAGAATTTTTTTCAAAAAATTTTTTTTTTGAAAGTTTTGGGGACTTAGAAATTTTTTTTTCTTCTTTCTCTCTCCCGGGTCCTCGTGATTTTTTTTAATCTCTCTGGCTATCCGTGGCACCGAAGTGTCAAGTGTGACGACTCTATACGGGGTGTATGTCAAGTGAAGGTTGTGACGACATATTTGCCGAAGCCAGCGAGGAAGACGATATTCAACCGGGTTGGATCACTGAGTTCGCCGTAGTACCGATAGGACTGGAACCGGCGTTGGGTGAAGCACCAACCCCAAGAGTAGGTTGGGTATATACCCTCAAGAACCCCGAGTTAACTGCCCGACTAAGGGCTGAAGGCTTAGCCACCGAAGGAACCGTACTCGAGAAACGAAAAAGACTCGTTTCATTCCTCCGCAATAATACGCCGGCTCCCGACCAGCTTCCCCTACAAGTACAGAGAGACTCGCAGTCAACGATGTCACCTCCCGTCATCGACGTCAACTCCGAATCCCTTAAGATTCACGAGTGGAAATTATCATTTGGAGACCGTGATGATCCGGCCAGTTTTCTGGAACGCCTCGATGAGATCTGTCTCTCCAAAGGCATCGTCAAAAACCGTTTACTGCCGTACATGCCCGAACTGTTAACCGGGGAACCCGCATTATGGTTCCGTAACAACCGAGCGAGCTGGTCTGATTGGGAAGCCTTCGAGCGAGGCTTCCGCATCTACTATTTCCCCGTGTCGTACTATGTAGACTTGTACGCCGAGATTAGCCGCCGTACGCAGCGTAGGAATGAAGCTGTCACATCCTACATTACCGACTTGCAGACCCTCATGAGGAGGCATGGGAAATTAACTGGTGAAGAACAGCTAGAGTGGCTGTACCGAAACCTACTGCCTAAATATCGTCAACAGATCCGGAAAACGGATTTCAGTGATTTGCCTTCCTTTTGGCAAGCGGTCAAGGAATGCGACTTGTTATTAAAGGAACTGCAGTCGGAACCAGGTACTACCGGAAACCGGTCCCCGTCACCCCGCTACAGGGTCTCGGACTCCACTGAGCACCCCAGTACAAGTACTGGATATCGCGGACCTTCGTACCCGACACAAATAAAACCCAACGAAGTTAGGGTTGCGGAACCACGGCGTGAAGCCTACCCGTCCCGGATTGTGAAGTTTGCTTCACAACCAACATCGTCCCCGGCTGTCTGCTGGAAATGTGGCGAGCAAGGTCACATGAGAAATGACTGTCCGAACCCGGGAAAATTATTCTGCTCCCGTTGTAGGAAACCAGGAGTCATGTCAAGGGATTGTCCTTGTAGCCATCAGGGAAACTCCTCCGAAGCTGTCCGGAAGGGAAGTCCTGGCAGCTTCCGTCAGTACTAACTTCCCGAGACACCGTCCCGATTTCTGAACCGGACTCCCGGCCACATCTCGTGGTGGAAATACTAGGAGTCCCGTTTTCCGCCCTTCTAGATACTGGAGCGTCCCTATCCTACCTGGGAAACCGCCTGGCTAGGTATCTTGCTAACCAGAAGCAGCCCAAAAAGACAGAGCTTTCATCTGCAAGGTTAGCTGATGGTAGTACCATTCAGGTTCAGGATTCATACTCGATATCATTGACGCTGGGCCACCGTACCGTCGTTGAGGACATCAAACACTTCCCTAATCTAAGCGCTGATTTAGTGCTCGGGATGGATATTCTCGCCAAGTTTGATATCCGCTTACAGCTTGGGTCAGGAAAAATCTTTATAGGTGACATGTTGGTACCTCCCACACTCCGACCAATCCCATGCTATCCGATTGGGATCACAGAGCAACCGTCAGCTCACCCGTTGCCGTCTGAAGCTCCCAATACCAGTGTGGTAGAAGCCGTGGTACACCCAGAAGGGGTAAAAGCCCCTGAGTTAAACCGTGTTGGGGAGAAACCGCCCTCCAACCCACAGGGAGAGAAGTGGAGATTGAGTAGAAACCGCTCCTCATCCTCCGCCCCACAGAACCAGACTTCATGGAGGTCGAGGGAAAACCGCTTCCCGACATCCACCCCACCGTATCAGACAATTTTGAGATCAGCGAGGTACCACCCTCTGTCCTTCAAACCAAACGCTGAGAGCTCCGGATTACCAGTTGTGCCCCAAGCCAACCGTTCACCCAGCATAATAACTCCAAAGACACAATCGGCCCCGAAGGGTCGTTCGCCGAGTTGTTCCGAAGCTGCGCTGGACCGGATTGAGCTAATGACTCCTGAACCCAGTGAAAGCTGTAATAAAGGAGGAGAAATCCCAACAACTGTTACCAGTAACCCTTGCTCGCCAATCACAACTCCTATATCTGAGAGGACGTTAACCGCTGACCAAACCGAGCGTCTGGAACGGTTCTTGGATGCAGAACTCGCTGCTTTTCAAGCTGTACAGGGGCCGACTGACCTGACACAGCACGAAATCCGTTTAATTAAGCCCGAGCCGATTAAACAACGTTACCGTCCCCAGAACCCGAAAATGCAAGCCGTTATTAACGAGGAAGTAGACAAGATGCTCGAAGCAGGGGTAATCGAACCGTCTAAAAGTCCTTGGAGTTCCCCCGTGGTCATGGTTAGGAAAAAGGACGGGAAATACCGATTTTGTATCGATTTCCGCAAAGTAAACGAGGTAACCATGAAAGATGCTTACCCCCTACCGTTTATGAACTCGATTCTGGACAAGCTCCGTACCGCCAAATACATTACCAGTCTGGACTTAAAGAATGGGTATTGGCAAGTCCCGTTGTCTCCCCGTAGTAAACCGATTACCGCCTTCACCGTCCCCGGTCGAGGACTATTTCAGTTCCGTGTGATGGCTTTCGGCCTTCACTCCGCCCCGTCAACATTTCAACGATTGATAGACCGTGTCATTGGACCAGAAATGGATCCACACGCTTTCGCTTATCTAGACGATATTATAGTGCTAGGAAGGACGTTTGAAGAGCATTTAGAAAACCTCCAGGAGGTGTTTCGGCGCCTACGAGTCGCTAAGTTGCAAATCAACCAGGAAAAGTGTCACTTCTGCCTTTCAAGTTTAAAATACTTAGGCCATGTTGTCACAGGCACCGGAATCCATACCGACCCTGATAAAATCGAAGCTATCGTTCGATTTGAAGCACCAAAAAACATTCGGGAGCTCCGAAGATTCTTAGGGGTAGCTTCTTGGTACCGCCGCTTCGTGCCCTGTTTTTCGCAAGTTGTGGCACCCCTTACTAAACTTCTGAAGAAAGCGAACCGTTGGAACTGGCAAGAAGAACAACAGGCCGCATTCTCAAAACTTAAGACAATTTTAACTGAGGCTCCGATCCTTAGTTGTCCCGACTTTTCCGTGCCCTTTATTTTACAGACCGACGCTTCTGCCCATGGGCTAGGGGTGGCTCTTACACAGAAAAAGGATGGAATCGATTTTGTCGTAGCCTATGCCAGCCGAACGCTGAGCTCGGCCGAAAGAAACTATTCGGTGACCGAAAAGGAGTGTCTTGCCATAGTATGGGGAATAGAAAAGATGCGGGGTTACCTGGAAGGTTATCACTTCACCGTGTTGACCGATCACCAATCCTTAAGGTGGTTGCATTCAATCGTGAGTCCGTCCGGCCGTCTTGCAAGATGGAGTATCTTCTTGCAACAATATGATTTCGACATCAAGTACCGCCGTGGGGCCCTGAACCGAGTTGCCGATGCCTTGTCGCGGAACCCGTTACCCCGTACCGAGGACTCCCCTCCTGACTCCGAAATATGCGCAGTCATAGACCCTGTTAACTGTAATTGGTATAACCAAAAGAAAGCTGATGTAGAAAAGAGCCCCGCCGAATTCCCAGATTACAGCATACGAGAAGGCCGATTATATCGCCACTTTTGGGATATTAATGACTACAAGGAACCCGAGCTATCCGATCCTTGGAAGCTGTGTGTGCCGACGCCACAGCGTACTCGAGTGTTGGAAGAGAACCATGATGCTCCCACCGCTGGCCACTCTGGCATCGCTAAGACGATCGCCCGAATCGCCCAGTGTTACTACTGGCCGGGTATGTTCCGGGATATAACTAAATATGTCCGGGGTTGTTTACAATGCCAACGATACAAGCCTTCCCAGCAACAGACACCTGGGAAGATGCAACCCTCCTCAAATCGCGCACCCTGGGAAGTTGTTAGCACCGACCTAGTCGGCCCGTTGCCCCGAAGTAAGAAGGGTAACGCCTACATTGTCATGTTCCAAGACCGTTTTACTAAATGGGTGCAATGCCGAGCCATCCGTGCCGCCACTGCTAAGACAGTGAGTGCCGCCTTGTATGACGACGTAATTTCGACCTTTGGATGCCCGAAGGAGGTCATAACTGATAATGGCACACAATACACCAGCCGACTCTTCGAGAATGTCCTGAAGGAACTCGGGATCCGTCACCGTAGCACCCCGGCCTACACCCCACAAGCCAATCCCGTGGAAAGGGCCAATAGGACCATTAAAACTATGATAGCCCAGTTCTGCGAACAAAATCACCGTGATTGGGATCAACATCTTTCCGATCTCCGTTTTGCGATTAATACATCCCGTCACGAGTCGATCAATTACTCCCCCGCCTTTCTTAACTTTGGACGTGAACTATCCGTACCCAAAACCCTCCGTCGAGACGCCGACCCTGCCGTACCGCCTGCGGATCCTCTTGATCAACAGCCCATACCCGAAGGTCAGATCCAGAGACTGGCTAAGTTACAGGAATGTTATGAGTTGGCAAGGCTCAGTTTGTCACGAGCGTTCACCTCCCAGAGTAAATATTATAACCTTCGTCGAAGGGATTGGAGGTGTACCATTGGTGACCTAGTTATGAAGCGGGAGCATACCCTGTCTTCCGCCGCCGATCATGTAGCGGCGAAACTTGCTCCTAAGTTTTCCGGCCCCTACACCGTCACTAAAGTAATTTCACCCGTAGTTTACAACCTGAGGGATGCCGCCGGTAAGCGAATCAACAAAGTCCATATCAAGGACCTAAAACCCGCATCAGAGCGCGTTGATTAAGCGTTTTGTTTTGTTTCTTCCTCATAGCCAGGGAACGACCGTCCGTGTCCATTAAGACGTCAACCCTGAAATCCGTTTAGGGAACCGTTATTGCTTCCATTCCCATTCCTGAATATCGTCTCCCGTAGAAACCCGTCTTAAACGACTCGATTAATGGCTTGTATTGTTCTAGCCGAGAGATGGAAGAGTTACCCCGTCTGATTCCCTTGTCCCGTCGCACCAGACCTTGTTCCCGTCGTGCCCCACCCGTTTCTCCTTCGTCCATCCCAATTGTTGACCTTACCACTCCCCCGCTGTGTCCTAACCTCCCATCTCCCCTTCGTAAGAAGGTAAAGGTAACCCTAATATCCTCTCACGACCTTATCCCTGAACCCATTTCCATGGGTCCCGTATCCTACACCCCTCCACCTCGTCCTGAAGCATCCGCCGTTCTCCCCGTTGGGCGTGTCACCCCCTTGCAGCCTTCCCCGGTGCTCCAACGCCCAAACTCCTGTCCCCCTGGTCTTTTCCGACCCCAACCCGCCGGGATCCCGTCCTTCCCGATGTGGCCACCTAACTTCCCTTCGCTCCGTCCCTCAGCATTTGGGGTTGTACCTCTAGCACCCGTTTCCTTTCCGGACCGACACCCGTCCCCGTCTGCTGTGATCAAGCGCCGACTAGCGGACTTCATGCTGACCCATGGCCCCGGGACTAGCTACCCTCCGGAATTAATCCGCCAAGCCCAATCGCTGAGACCGGAGTATGTGCCACCGGATCGCCGGTGTCATCTCCGCTTTCTGGACCGTGACCGGCTTTACACCATACGCCTTCCCCGTCTTCGAAGTGAGTCCCGTCTACGGCCCCGAATTTTTTTCCCCTTGTTCGGCCGGTTGGTCTCACCATCGCCTACCAAGGGACTTCGTTTGTTTTTATGCTTACTTTGGTTTCAGATGTCGATCCGCAAGCTGGGAGAAAATTATTTCATCCACCGGGACCCCGTTTGCGGTGATACGTTGGTCGAGTTCGACCCCGTAGCCCCGATCGGACCTTCCACCACACCGGTTATGGCTGCCGCTCCACCACCCCGAGACCGCCAGCCGGCTGTTGGCAATCGCCGGTTGCCGACTGCCACTAGACTTCCCGTAGCCCTGGATTTGTGCTGGCGCTGTGGTCAGCCGGGCCACCGCCGGGAACGTTGCCGAGGGTCGAGGGTCCTGTTCTGCTCTCGTTGCGGTACTCGTGACATAATGTCACGAGACTGTACCTGCGGTTATTAGTTCCGCCTACCCGTTTTCCCGCCATACCGTTCTTTTTTTTTAATCACCGTTTTCTCAGTTTCCGCCGCCACCGTTAAGCCTTTTCCGTCGTCCGAATATCGGTTTCCTGTCATAATAAAGGAATGGTTTTCTTTCTTTTAGAAAATGGCGTCTGAACAGTCCGTTGATGTAATCGACTTGCATGGATCCCCGCTACCAGATGAAGAACAGAGACCGGCTTCCCCGGTACCCCTACGAAGTATTCAAGTGACTATTCCCGGTTTTGGCCGTTCTCGGTCACCTCTTCAATTTTCTTCTCTTCGACCCTCCGTATCACTACGAGAGATTCCCCTAGGAGTCCCTTCAGGAAAGGCTGGCCGCGTATCTACCCGTATCCGCAATCACACTTTTGTAAAAATTAGCCCAGGCATCTGCTGGAATTGTGGTCTCGGGGGTCACCTTCGCAACGCCTGCTCCAATCAACGTACGATTTTCTGCTCAAGATGTGGTCGCCGAGGAGTGCTGTCCCGCAACTGTGAGTGCCAATCCCGCTCGCCGCCCAGACAACCCGCCGTCTCCGTGATGCACATGCCATCCGCCGTCACTGTCCGCACGGTTTCGGTTCAAACCGATACCCCTCCGTCACAACGTACCGTTGCAGTACAAACGCCGCCACGACGATTGACTTTTGGTTGATCTTCCGTCCGTTTGTTTTTTTATATACCGAGTCCAGGTGCCGCCAGCTGCCTCCAGATGCCACCGGATACATCACTGTATAACTGACTTTTGTCACCCGTCCGTGTTCCAGTGTAAGAAAATAAAGATAATACTGCGTCTTATCTTTATTTTCTTTAGAAAGAAAGGAGGTGATGTGACGAAGTCACTAAAATTCCCATTAATTTATTCCATAAATTAATTTCTAAAATTAATTTCCGTCTATGAACATTTTCAAGACCCCCTGTAACTAATGTTTCCATAGAATTACCGTTTTTAAATCTTTACAAGAGCCCTCGTAGTTTAAAACTTTTCAATATCACATTAATGTAAATCGTCTCGTAAAATTGCAATAGTAGTAGATTTTATCAGTAAGCTGATCAATTAACGTTTTTTTGCAATAACAATTTATTTCCTCTAGGTGGGGCTACCGCCCCACTCCGGCAAAAGTACGAATTCTGATAAAACTAGATGTTTGCGATGAAGGAGCTCTCTTTTCCTGCTGTTACCGTGAGTTGGAGAATAAAAGTTGCCTTGCTGTAGTGCCGATTATACCGCAAAGCGATTTTGCTGAGAAGTTAATTAAGGTAGGCCTTTTTATTTAAAATTCCGTCTAATAATTCTCCCTGTAACATTCACTTCCGTACTATTAATTACATGAGCTATTCGACCGATATTTTTGATTTCTTAGTGCCTGTCAGGGTAACGAATTGTATTTAAATCCGGGGCGTTAGTGCCCTTCAACCATTTTCGTGTTAACCAAGGGATGATAGTGGTATTCGCTTGCTATCCCTGTCGAGAGTCGCAGCCGTTTCTGTTCTGTGGAAACTATGGAATCCCAGATCTCCACATAAGAGAAACTTGAAACCGAATAAATAAAATAAAATTCTCAAAGTATTGGTCGAATAATACCGCGTTAAGACACCCGTTATTTGGTCTATTGTGCCTAGTAAAATAATATTGCGGGGAGGATATTAGGCGTCGTTTTTTACAAAGGCATCCGTCATTTTTTTCTCTCATGAGTGGAGGGTGATACTGTTCACCACCATTGGCCGATTACTGATATTTTTATTACTGAGAGTAACTTATTATTTTTTATTTTTTAAAACGTATAGTTTGAACCATATTTAGTTTTATTATGGTAGATTTTTTTTCTTATGGCTAAAGCCGGCCGTTTTCATTAATAGCAAGGAATTTGTGCTAAGGGTGTTAGTGCCCACCGTTTTAATTTTTTTTAAAGGGAAAATTGTTAATTTTATTTTCTTATGGGTATAGTATAGGTCATAGTTAATTTTACCGTTTTATCATTTTCTGTAAATACCGAGACCTTTTATTTTATCAACATACATAATTCTACATTTATTTTATTACCGTTATTAAACAGATAAATATATACCGATATCACCCCGTTTATTTTATTTTAATTATTATTTATTTCATTTATGTTGTAAATATATTTTTGATTGAAATTCCTGAGTTTAATTTTGAATTACGCCTTTGCTTTTTCCGTTTTCAGGGCGTAGTGATTAATAGGTAAAAGTGTAGTGAAAAACTTTATTTACTTTACCACCCCAGTGTAGGTCAACTTAACAGCGAAGGTCTATCCGTTTTATTTTTTATTTGTACCTGGACTCCACTGAGTCTACCGAGGGTGTACTCTACGTGCACCCCAGGGCCGCAGAGCAAACTGCGATATCAAAACTGGCGCCTGAGCAACCCCTATTCGGGAATTACATTCATAGCGCCACAGACTCGCTGAAGCACTGTAGGTGAATCAGGAGACTTGTCACAGTGTGCTCATTGGGTATGGACTTCTTCAGTTCAGACGTTGATAAAGAACATTCTATAGATGATATAATTCTTCTCATCAAAAACTTCTTATATAGAGATTAAGATTTTTTGATTATTCCTTGGTCTAACGGTTAACAATGTGCCGTAGTATTGAGTGGCAAAAATATTATCGATATGTTGAATAGCTGAATATTCGAATGGGATGTTGCACTGTCTAGGAAGATAATGTTTCTTTTTTAACGTTGTATTTTTAAGTCAAATTTGTGCCGCCAAACTGTCATGATATCTCTGCTCATCCAGGCCTTCTTGTTGTAGTACCAATCGACTTTGAGTTTATCAACATGAAAATCTTTAAAACATCGAAGTTTTTTACTTTTACCAATCACCAAAAGTTTTTCTTTCACCCCATTTATATTTGCACACAATAATACTGTCAGTCTTTCCTAAGCAGATTTACCTCCAGTGCACTTTTCATTACAAAATGTAAAAGTTTTACTTGGTAAGGCTCGATAATAAAGACCAGTCTCTTTAGCGTTATAAATATCTTTAGGTAAATAGTCACTTGATAAATTTGGCAGTTTTATTTGCCACTCTGAAACGTCGTCAAGGTTAACATTTGCAGCTTCTACAGATATTGCTCTAAATTTAATATTATTTCTTGAGCAAAACTTGTACAGCCAACCATTGGAAGCTTTAAAATTCAAATTAAGCTCTTTCGCAACCTCTAAAGCTAAAGCTAATTATTGGTACAGATAATGGAATGTTCTTACTTCTCACTATACAACTTTTTTAAGTCGGACTTTTTCTTTAAAATGTCGCTAACTTGAGTTTTTCCTAAACACTCTTATGAGACTACTATTCAGTTCGTTTTTGCAAAGTAGAGAAAAGATATTAGTGAAGGTAATGTGGTCCTGAGCGTGTTCCTTGATTTAAAACGTGCTTTTTAAAATATCAACTGCAGGTTATTAATTAAAAAAATTGATATCATATGGAATTCAACGAACAGCTTTGGGATTACTTGAAAATTATTTAAAATATCGGTATCACGTGACCAAGTTAATAAATATTAAATCTAAAAAATAATTAGGAATAAGGTGTACCTCAAGGAAGTGTTTCGGGTCCGTTACTGTTCATAATCTATATCAATGACATCCATCATGTATGCAAAAAAGCTTTTGTAAATCTTTTTGCAGATGATACGGTAATACCTGTAGCCGGCAAAAATTTTGAGGAAATAACTAATATAACTAATATGATTGGTTTTGTAGAAATAAATTAAAACTAAATTTGTAAAATTACATTTAAAAATGTTATTTTAATTGTGTGTGACATCATGTATAAATAAGTATCAAATTGATTTGCCATTTAATTATCGGGATAGCAATATGCTTAGAGAGGGTCTGACTGGCTCTCGATAATTCGAACCTTTTCATTAAAATTAATTTTTCATCTGACAGTTCAGTGTCGAGACTGTAAAAGATAGCGGTAAGTTATAATAATGTCATTTTAAAAATATCTCAGTAGAAATTATATTTCTACGTATTGTTACTGCTATTTATTTCGAAAGTCAATTTAAATTAATTAAATATACTTTAGTTATTCATTTTGTGAGCTGGATTTACACATTATTTATATTAATTAGTTTTTTTAAGTTAATTAATATATCATACAAGAGCCTCGTGAAAACCAAATTTATTTTTTTTTAGGAAGCGAATGTAAACAGTTTCTCTTTCTAAGTTTTTTCTTCCTAGCAAAAGTTACTGCTATATATTCCACTCTAACAGTAAGGAGCTATTTCAAAGTAATTAACTGGGATGTTTTGGAGCTAGAGAGGCTACCGAGGCTATCGATGATAACAACATTCATATCATAGATGGAAATCTTTAGATACATAGTGGTAAATTTTCAAGGCTAAGAACTATCGATTATCGTACGATAATAGTTAAAATTTAAAGATGTTGGTAGCAGCATGATAAAATCATTGTTAGTTAATCCCGGTATTCATTTAAATTTGTAAAATAATATTTCATCATTTCGTATACTTAAATAAACAAATTCATTTCATTTCAATCTTTTTTTTAAGGTTACAACAATTCTCTTCTACTTAAATTACATATAAGTTTTAATTGATTTCCTTTTGTTAAAGCTAGAGTTTATAATTATCACTAGCTTACTAAAAAATAAAAAACGAGAATTATTGGCGCCCCTCTCTCCCAGAAAACTATTATCCCCAAAAGTGAGAAAAATATATTGTCAATGGGCTCATGTCTTTTTTATTAGATTAAAGGTAAGCAATGTTTGGTGTTAAATTTTTATAAGCTAGTCAAAATTTCTTTTAAGTGTTTTGAAATTAACATTTAATTGCAAAGTAACGCCATGCTATTACAAATTGGCGCCACAACTGGTTTCTTCTAGATATTTTTTTGAGTATATTTTTCTGGAATTTTTTTGTCATTTCAAGTGAATTATTATCTATATATACCTATATTTACAGTGAGTTTTATATTTATTTGAAGCTGTGAATTTTTTTTCGAACTTTCTTATCGGTATTGAAATTTTATTTCTTACCTTGACAACATGATTTTACAAACAATTTTTTGTGAGAGATTAGCACGGTTTGATTTTTATCAACGAAAGTAATATATAATTTCATTTCATTAATCACAAATACCGACTACTTACCTGAATATGTCTTATTGTTGTGTGGACATATATTATGTGTCTTTAGAATAAGTTATTATATAGTTTTAAATTTACATAGAATATTAATTAATTGTATATCTATATATTTGTTTATCTAAACATGTGTTTTTATTATTTTTCACTTATAAGTAGTTGCACTACTTCTGTGATTTTTTTTGTTTATTCCCTTCTTGATGAATTGTATTGCTTAATTAAATTATGAGTATTCTTTAACAGAGATATATTTATTTGTATTATGGAAATAATGTTTATGTCAACAAACTTATGTTGGATATTTGTATCAATTTGTAAAGATAACTCTTGTATAATGATAATATTAAATTTAAAGGTTTTTAATAAGGACTTGCAGATATCACAGTTCGAAATTATTTTTATTGGACATAATACTTTTTTTGGAATGAAAGCATTAGTTCCTGTTTTTCAGTTAAGCTCCATAAATCAATTCATATTTTAATCTGAACGCTACTTGCAGTAAAGTTGCAACAACTAAACAATATAATGAACTTTTTGAATATTTCTAAGTTAAAATGAAAATCAATTTATATTTAAAATTAAATAAGTTAACTAAACTTTTTGACCGTTATGAAGTTAAGTTATAAATAACGTCGTTACATAGATTCATGTGTAAATTTTAAATTTCTATTGATGATAGTTACTCATTCACGTATTACAATATCAATACATGACTTGGATTTGACACAAAACCCTGTATAGTAAAACTTCTAATCCGAATCAAAATCTTAAAACTATTATTTGGGGACTTAAATGCATGGTCCACTAGTTGGTGTAGCCTTTTAAAACATTTGGTATAATAATAATTATGTATCATCAATTACCACTGGCACTGGTAAAATCCTAAATTTAAAATAGTGTATTATAATAATAAGATATTAATCATATCTTAAATGGATCGCCTACTACCATGTTTTAGAAATAAATAAAATGTAATTCTTAAATTAATAAAATATTCAAAATAATTTAAGATTCCTTGCGTTATGTTAATAAACATTAAACAAAATTTCTCACAAATTATTTAGTATTATGTCCCATACGTCCATCTCTCTATTGCTTCACTGTCAACAAGTTTAGGCAAGGCATATTTCATATAAAAAATTTTAATTTTATTTTGTATATTTTCTTCCCAAAAGCTGTCAATATGAGATATTTTCTCCACTTTTATTCCTCCAGAAGTCCAAAAGCACAAAATGCAAAAATCCATTTGTGTTATGTGCAGCTAGCCCTGAATTTGAAAATACCAATAGTGGTTCTCCTTAATGGTATTGTCCTTTTTCCAAAAAGTTATTTCTCTACTGCATATTTCTTCTTCTACAGTCAGCACCTCAGTTCCATATGGACATTTTAACTCTATCATAGAGTTTTGTTTTTTATTTTAATTCCATCCAGGCTGGCAGCAACATAATCAAATTCGAATTCAATAAAATGTCCACATTTAAAAATTTTTACTTGCAAATAAATTTCCAAATCTTATTTTGCTCTGAATTTATGGTCCATGCCATATCGGGTGGCTTTAGAAATAAATAAAATATTTTAGGAGATTTTTTACAAATTTCTCCAAATTTTAAAGCAGTGACTCGTTTCCGTTTTTTATTGTGCCACAATGCACAATCAGCTTGTCATAATCGTTTTTTTTTTCTCATTTATAGACATTGGCTAACTTTTTAGAAAATTTTCTCTTGCAACGCGCCTCAAAGGGTGCAACAGATCAAAGCCATGCGCGAAAGCAAGAAAAATATTTACATTATTTTAACGGATTGAAGAGATATTCATTAAACAAAAACATATTTATAATTCACATCTCAGTGTATACCTTCCAATTTCGGATATATATTTTTTTAATAAATAAATGATAAAATTAATTTAATATAATTGAGCAAAATTACTGTATGTAAAAAATAACAACATGAATTCAAATCACTTACGTACTCTTTATCACTAAATAATAGAAAAATATATATATTTTGTTAGTGTCACCCTCTAGACGAAAAAGCTATAAACGAATTTCTATTTTTATTGTAATAAAAATAAATGCTCCTGTAGGCAAAAATTAAATAAATTGTTCTCTTCTAGCATTTTTTAACATTTCTATATCTTTTTTGTTTCTTTTCTTAGATTTTTTTTAAAAGAGACTGATTCATATTTTTAAAGTGACTCCAGAGAGGTATGGGTTAAGCCTTTACCTGTACTTACATAAAATTTATTTTAGTAAAATTAAAAAATAATCTGTAAAATTGGTGTACTATGAAACCAATCCTAGTATTACAGAAAAAAATTACGTAAAAAATAAGGTGTACAAATACGTAAAATATATTCATCCCTCGTAAAACATCAGTAAAATATATTATAAATTGTTTTCATTCACAAATATTAATTTCTTAAAAATCTAACAGAGGCGCCACTTTCCAGACGAAAAATCTTGCAATGTAAGGGTTTCGTAGTACCCCACTTTTAAAGTTTATTTCCCACTTTTAAAGTTTATTTTTAACTATTTTTAAAATAAAAAAATAAGTACGTGTAGGTAAAGGTTAAATCTATGCTTCTCTGGAACCACTTTTTCAAAATTCAATTTAGTTTTTTCTAAAAAAAATTGAAAAAATGGGTAAAAAAAGTCGAGTTTTGTATTTTTTTTTAGAAAAAAGAGTTTCAAATTTTAAAAAAGTGTCTCCAGAGGAGCATAGATTTATCCTTTACCTACACGTACATATTTTTTTCTTTTAGAATAAGTCAAAAACACACTTTAAAAGTGGGGTACTACGAAACCCTTGCATGCTCCGCTCTACAGCCAAGTAAATACTCCTCTTAAGATTTTTTTTTTATTTTTAATGCAACTTACCTACCGGTAGAGCTACTTTTAGGTGATGGTTCCATCCTTTTAAAAAAGTTAAGAAAATATATTGGTATCTTCTAGAATTAAAAGAATTTCCACGAAATTCGCACATTTCGGTTGTAATAGTAAACAGTGCAACAGCTCATAACTAATTAATAATATTTCCTTTTAACAAACTGTGTAGGTATTTAGAAATATATACCTAATAATTATTATTTTTACCTAAACGAAAGTTAAGAATCATTTAATGCATTTGTACAGGTCAGTCCAACACTAATAAAAATTGTAAAACGTCAATCAAGCGCCTCGGGCAGTGCTTTCCACTAGTCGATTGAAAACGAGTCACGCCGAGCGAGGGCGACGAAGAAGAAATCACCCTTGGAAGCCTGAGAATGGGACAGAAAAAAAAAATGACTTGAAAGTTGTCCGAAAATGGCAAGAGATAGCCAAATACAGTGGATCTATTAAAGGGTACTAGACTCAGTAGGAATCCCTGTATCTTCACGATGGCCTATTGCACTGGAAGTGGGAAAGTCCTAATGACATGTAGTCCGCAAAGTGGTACTGCCGAAATCACATGTCAGAAGTGTGTTGGGGGAGCTTCATTGTAGCCATTCGGGATGACATTTTGGTACTAAAAGAACACTGGCACGAGTTCGGAAAAGATTTTATTGGGTCAATTTTATTAGATGTAGCGGATTTGTGTAAAAAATGTGATGTATGTAATAGCATGACAAAGGTCTACAGATTCGCTCGGGACGACTGAAAGCCAACAGCGTGTAATATGATCTTGTTATTTTATCTATTTTTATAGTGTTTTAAGCTCTTATGATTTTGGGGAGTGGGTCAGGTTATTAAACAACTCGTATTACTTTGAAAAAGAATGTTGAGGGCCACTATATGTAAAACTTTCAAAACTTGACAATCGATTGATGATAAAAATATAGAAAATCACTAACCATTAAGATATTATAATTAAATGAGGTTTCAGATAAGGCAGCGACAAATTCTAATTCACAGAGACTTACTTATTCAAATTTAACTGGTCTATTCAAGACTTATCTGTTATAAAGGAGGTAATATTTCAGGAGTGACTGTTGAGGACTTCTTCGAAGGGATTCGTATGATGTACTTCGGATATCACCAGCTGCTAAGTATAAATCTTCCTAGGTAAACTTAAATCTCATAAACTTCTTTAGATGACTCAAACGAAACCTCTTGATATACTTGAAATAAACTTCTGTAGCTGGAACTAAACTTCTAAGTTTCTATACTTCTAAACATGCAGCTTGTACGTTCTTCCAAACTTCTAAACAATCTTTTTCGATATTACTTCTACAAAACCATCTTTATACAGCCAGTCTACAAGGGAAAAGATACAAATATCAAGAAAGGATCCAGGAAGTTTAGATAGGAAACAGATAGAATGCTTTTTACTATCAAATGCACAATTTAATACTATTATTTAAATAGCTTCACAGAGACCAAAATTAATATGAAAAGGAAAAATCTTATTTAACATATTTAAATATAGTAAAGCATATTATCTCTTTCCTAACAAAATAATATTTAATATTATATAAAATGGATTATCATGTGTTAATCAATGTTGAGGTTATGTTTTAGATTTGACATTTTAATTAGAAATTCTTGTACAAAATATATATTTTCAACAAAATATGGGTAGTAAACTTACCTTTTTAAAATCAGACGGTCATTCAAAATATTAATAGACAATTAGTACATCGGATGTCCTAGATAAAAGATCATTTTCAAATTAACCTATTTGTTGACAGATACAAAATCTAAATGAATTACCAACTTTAGACATAAGGGCATAAACGACAAATGACATTTGTGTAGAGATGTTGGTGTCAAAATAACGAAAACGGTTCCGACCGTTACAATGTTTGGGTCTAAATAACGAAAACGGTTCCAACCGTTACAAGCGATAATACAGAAGCTAGAATCGACAAGCGTGCCCAGGTACACAATTTAAGAGAGGGAACCCAGTACGGCTGTGCAATCCCAAGCACCGAGGAGGATTTTTTCAGAAATTGCAACGGAACTGGGAAGGCCCATACGCCGCCCTTAAGGAAAATCAACGACCTGATCTACCGCATTTGACAGTCAGCGGGAAGTAAATACAAGATAGTTCACATTGAAAAGTTAGCGCCATGTCGTGGTCCAGATCTTTCTCGCTAGCTCAAACCAGGTCCCAGTAATCAAGTTATTCGGGGCGAATAACTAGAGAGGAGGGAGCAATGTTGCGCATCCTGCAACGTGCTGCGGTAGTCATAAGTAAAGGTACGACTATGTCACAAGAAACCAGAAACGGCCAAATACATACTGTGCTAATGCGAAGCTCTAGATATCAAAAGACAGGCTCTTTTTGGACAACCCCAGGTTGATCCAACAACGTATAGAACCCGCTCACCCAAGGATCTGTACAAACTTGTACAAGGTACAAAGGTGACAGAGTGAGTGCTATGAACTAACATGGGGTAAAACACAATAAGCCAATAGGCTTCAGTGTTATTCGGAGACACATAGTCAGACGAGCCCAGGAGAAAAACAAAGTAAAAGTACGAGTAAATGACGAAGATATAATAGTCCAGAAAAGTCTCGAATATGTTATTCCTTGTCAAAGAAAAATCTGGATTTTTTGAGAAGGTTCTAGAAGGTTGAGGCGAGCTATAGAAGTCGAGAACCTGACGTCAGAGATCAGTTTTATGATAGACGTTATACGTTAATGTTATTAGTTGGATAGTTATTGTTAAAGTTGAATTGAGTTATTGTAAAAGTTGAATTGAAAAAAATTGTGATACCAAAAACCTGCGTAACAGTATAATAATTTACTTGATAAAGTTAGGTTTTTTTAACAATTTTATTGAACAGCTTCAACGGTTGTTAACGAATCTAGATCGGCTAGGAAAACTCTACTACTTAAAATCACGTGATGTTGTGTGGTTTCGGTGCGATGTATGTAGGCTTCTTGTATTGTGCAAGTGCAATCCTTTTTTAGTACTGATAGAGTTATAGAACGAAGAGGTTCGCTTAGGCGCTACAAAAATACTTCGCGTAAAGTTCTTGTCTTTGAATGATTTGTTCATTACCGTTTGTTGTTTTTTATTTAATTAATCGTTAAAGATGGATGGTACTGTTAAGGCAATTAATTCTGGATCTAGAAAGAAAAGATCTAGATAATCACAACGTAATATTTCAAAAAGGCAAAGGTAATGTAGATATTTTTAGAATAACGGGAATTTTTTTTATATCTTTTTTCTATTTTAGATATTCTAATGCAGATCCTAATTTGGATGCTTTCCAACGGCCTTGTAACCATAATACCAAAGCATTTCAATGCAGCTTAGTAAAAATAAGTGATATTACAAGAGCAAGAGAAAAATTTTATTCAGAACCTGTAAAGACCATACAAGATCAAAAACTTTGTCATCTAATATCGGTAAGTGAACCGAAAAGAAAGAGACAGAGGTGTCGAGACCAGCCGAGAAAAAAGAGCCAAAATCCTTAAAAGCTACCTATTTTCCTCTAAGGACCGAAATCGGCGCTTCCAGTTTGCCGAGGATTTTTTTAGTCGTTTTTGGAATAACAAAAAATAGGATAATGACTATTTTAAAAACTATTCATGAGGGTGAAATTCCAAAAGAAAAACGAGGTGGTAATAGATATGCCAACCCATCCGCCTCCCCTAAAAAAAAAAAAAAATAAAAGATTTCCTCAATAAACTACCTGCAACTGAAAGCCATTATACTAGAAAAAAATCATGTAGGTCATACCAGTCAAGTGAGCTAAATTTAGCAACTTTATTTAAAATGTATTACATAAAAATCCTGGTTTTGTTGTGTATTCTACTATGAATTCAATATTGGTTTTTCATCTCCAGCTACGGATGTTTGCGGTACTTGTCTCAATCTAAAGAATGTTATTAAAAAAAAAGAACAAGCCGAGAAGGCAAAACTAATGGCTCAACTGAGGATTCATAAATTGCGTGCAAATGCTTTTTATACCCATATGAAACAAACGTCCCCTAATAGCTTGTCTTTTTGTTTTGATTTGCAACAGATCCACCCATTACCAAAGACACCAATTCAAGATGCATTTTATTTAAGGCAGATCAGCTTTTATGCATTCTGTTGCGTTGATGTAAAATCCAAAAATCCAGTGTTTTATACGTGGAAGGAGATTCAGGCGAGTCGCGGCTCTAAAGAAATTGGTTTGGCTTTGTTGACACACCTGAGATCGCTAAGTTTGAAAGGAATACAGACCCTTAGGTTATTTTGTGACGGATGTGGAGACCAAAATAAAAACGCCCATATTGTCCACGTTTTGGCATTCCGGCTTAGAAAAGAAGTCCCTCCTTCTGTTAAGGATATCATCGTTACATTTACAGTTAGGGGCCACTCGTACCTACCAGCTGACAGGATTTTCGACCGAGTTGAAAAAATACTAAAGAAACATTCAGTCATTCTTAACGCTGACGAATATAAAAGGTATTACGGGGAAGTTGGTAGGGTTCGTAAACTAGGAAAGGAGTGGAAGTTGTATGACATTAAAAAGTTGTCTGAAACAACTTATAATAAAATAACTAGAATGAAAGATTTTAAAAAACTTTACTTAAAGACATTTATTAATCCTGATAATGGTAAGCTAACTGCTTAATACAAAGGAAGTGAATTCTTTAATTACGATGAATTAAAACCCTACGTGTCTATGGTTAAAAGAGGTTGTTCTAAGGAAAACAGCAGTTTAAATCTTCTGCCCCTCGGCAACGCTGTTTCGGCAGAAAAAAATAATAACGTTAAAACTCTTTTAGAGAAACAATTCAACAATAAGGATCTTCAATAGCAGGATATACCTGAATTAAAGTTCTACCAAGAAATTCTGATAGATAATACCTCCCAAACCATAGAGGAAGATGATCATGAAGAACCATGCGATTGCACCGAAGAAGATCATGCTAATCACATCTAGTTTTTTTCTTCTTGTTTTTCATATGTTTTAAGTTTTGTTTGAATGTTAGTTTTCATTTAAAACAAATGTTACCAAGCATTTTTATATTCTACTTTAATAAAAAATCATACCATTTTCAAACAAAACCAGACAAATTCATCTTATGTTCAAACAAAATCAGACATGTCCATTTATTTTTCTGTAATTTTCGATTCATTTTTTTTCTCATTTTAAAAATAATAAGTGTCATATTAACATTAAATTGTCCCCTATAACATCTCATAATTTTGATATTTTTAATTTTAAGGTCTTAGGAGTAAAAAGTTCTTCGTGTTTTTCTCGAAACTACTTTAAGTGGACATGTCTGCTTTTGAATGAACGCTCCTCATATATAGATTATATGATTTTAGAAGTGATATAATAAACCCAACGGTTTAACCGTATTATATTTAAAAAAAAAACGAAAAGATTTAACAATAAAACTAAATTATCTTGAGAATGGGCCATCCCTTTCAGTAGAGAAAAGGACAAAAAGATTTTTAGATTGTAAATATGCAATAAAGTCGAAATATAGAAAAATGCAAACATTATCAATGCAAACTGGACGAAGGCCTCAAACTGAGTTAAAATTATATGATCTTGAAGAACGAGGTCTTTCAGATTGGGATTAAGTTACAATTACTGTGGTAAAGAATGTCACACTCTATGAGGGAATAGAAATTGATGTTGCTAAGTATGAGGGCATAGATATAGATATTGATGTAACTCATGAGGGCATAGGAACTAATAACATAGACGATAAAGAAAATGCTAATGAGGTAGAACATGAAGCTAATGAAGAGAATGTAGAACTTATTTACATAGACGCACCTGCTTCACAAAAGATTGAATCAAGAAAAAGAACAAAAAATAATGCTCTGTCCGTGCTTCCAGAAAATCTGATAGAACATTTTAGTATATTTTCTAAAAGCCAAGAGGCTATTGTGCAAGTTTTGAACAAGAACATTAAAAAAAATGTTCAAAGAAATTAAAATTAAAGCGGCAGCAACTGCAAATTATTGAAAATGCAAAATTTAATGGATTGATGGAATGTATTCGTGTGTTTTGAGTTCTTTTAATTTATTTAGAAAATAGTTTTAGTTTAAATTAAATATTGTTTTTGTTTTTGATTTTTTCTTGTTTTTACCATTTACATATATTTTTTAGTTTATTTTGGTTTGTATAAAATATTTTGTTTTTTTGAGATTTTTATGAATTTTATATTTAATATAATGAAAGTTTATTTAATAAAAGTTTATTTAATAAAAGTTTATTTAACAAAAGTTTATTTAATAAAAGTTTATTTAATAAAAGTTTATTTAATAAAAGTTTATTTAATAAAAGTTTATTTAATAAAAGTTTATTTAATAAAAGTTTATTTAATAAAAGTCTATTTAATAAAAGTTTATTCAATAAAAATTTATTCAATAAAAGTTTATTTACTAAAAGAAATATAATACAAAAAAAGAAAAAGGCATAAATAATAATCCAAGTATATAAACAACATGTGGCAATAAGTCTGAGACTTAAATGCAGGTTTAGCCATTTTGTGTTTGACAGGCAATAATAGTTATAGTTAAATAAAGGACAAAACTGAAACAAAGATATTTCTACAACATATGAGAATCACCATAATGTTAGTTAAATAAAATATAGAATTTTTATGGTTAGGAAAAAATAAATAAAAGACCTGTGTTTAATAGTTGGTATATTTTTATACCTAGTTTTTAAAAATATATTAATTTAAAATATTTTTTGTATGTCCTGCTTGTACATGATCTAAAATAATATATGAAATTTATTAGGAAGATATGTAGTTATGTAATTATTACTGTTTATAATTATTTCTTCTTCGGCATACTCTATTTCAACTTCAGGCAATATGAAATTTGCATGTAATTTCATATTATGTAGAATAAAGCATGTATACAGGGTGACTGGTAAGTGGACGTATTCATTTGAGGAGGTAAATGCAGAGCCTATTTGCTACCGATTAAAAATAATTGTAATTATGTAACATGATACTTGTTATTTTATATATTTTTTTAGTGTTTTAAGCTCTAATGATATTGGGGGAGTGGGTCAGGTTATTAAATAACTCGTATTACTTTGAAAAATAATATGTTGAGCGCCACTATATTTAAAACTTACTAAACTTGAGTATCGATTAGTGATAAAAATATAGAAAATCCTAACCATTAAGATATAATTAAATAAAGTCTTAGATAAAGTAGCAACAAATTCTAATTCACAGAGACTTACTTATTCAAATTTAGATGATTTATTCAAGACTTATCTGTGAACAGGAGGTAGTATATAAGGAGTTTCTTGTAGAGGCCTTCTTCAAAGGGATTCGTATAATACACTTCGGATATCACCAACTCGTAAGTATAAATCTTCATAGGTAAACTTAAATCTCATAAACTTCTTTAGATGACTCGAACTAAACCTCTTGATATACTTGAAATAAACTTCTGCAGCTGGAACTAAACTTCTAAGTTTCTATACTTTGATAACTTCTATATCTTCTAAAACTTCTATAAACCATCTAGATATAGCCAGGCTACAAAGGAAAAGGTAAAAATATCAAGAAAGTTACTAGGAAATTTAAAGAAACCAGATAGAATGCCATTTACTATTAATTAAACAATTAATACTATTAAGTGAATAGCTTCACAGAGACTAAAATTAATATGAAAAGGAAAAGTCTTATTTAACATATTAAAAAATAGTAAAGCATATTATCTCTTCCAAACAAAATAATATTAAAATAATGCAAAACGTTTTATCATGTGTTACTCAAGTATTTGAGGTTATGTTTAAAATTTTACATTTCATTCAAGAAATTATTGTACTAAATATATATTTTCAACAAAATATCGGTAGGAAAACTTACCTTTTTAAAATCAGACGGCCATTAAGAATATTAATAGACAATTAGTACATCAGATGACCCAGATAATTAAAAATTTAATAAATCAACTTGCTTGTTGACAGAGACGAATCGAAATGATAGTCCAACTTTTGACATAAGGCATAAACGACAAATGACATTTGTGTAGAGATGTTGGTGTCAAAATAACGAAAACGGTTCCGACCGTTACAATGTTTGGGTCTAAATAACGAAAACGGTTTCAACCGTTACAGTCTATATCATTCTTAACGGTTTTCGAGATTTTTTTATTTTTAATAGATTCACTTCTTAACATATTAAGAGCCTTTTTAAATTATAAGATGATACACTTATACAAATATCAATGGTGAAAATTATTGAAATTCTAATGTTAACTATAAATTATTTTAGTTTAAACTTAACTTTTCTTGCCATGTTTTTAACTAATGCTCAAACAATTCAAAAATTTTATAGTACATCATACGTATTGTTAATAGTTCTCCATCTTTTAAATAAGTCACATTATTTCAATTAGCTTTTTGCTTTATTATTAACTAAATAATTTTTATTTACTGGTTTTATTTTCGCATTTATAAGAGGTAACACTTTTTTGCATTCTTTTCTTATCGCATTTTGGTATAATACTGAAGAAAGTTGGTATTTATCAATACAAAATATGTATTAATTTTTTGAATTATAAACAACAAGAAAATGTAGTTTCGGTTTAACGTCGATAGTTTAGATCTAAGCAGTTCTGCTTAAAATCTTTGCCGTTTATTTACGGTATTTAAATTGGCAACGTTTACTTATGCTAAATGTGCTGATATTTTATTTATTTATGATTTTTCTAATGAAAATGCAGCTGAAGCTCAACTAGAATGTGTACGTCGCTTCCCAAATACGCGCATTCAGCATGTAAGTGTGTTTGGTGCAACCTACCGTCGTATTTCAAAATCAGGCAGCTTTCAACGGGTAGAACGTGTAGAAGCTCCTTCTGTAGACGCCAATTTTAAGACTACTTGAAGAAGATCCAACAACAAGCACAAGAAATTTTTCCCGTCAGCTGGGTGTTTCAGAATGGAAGATATGGTCAGTCGTTCGCCAAAATGGTCTTCACCCATTCCATTATATACCTGTGCAAGGACTAGATGAGGGTTATCCGGAGCGCAGTGTCCAATTCTGCCGATTTATTCTGAATGCCGATGTTTAGTATGCTTCATTTTTAACGAGAATTCTATGGTCCGTGAATTAAAATTTAGTAGAGAAGGAATAACACATTCATAATTTGCACTATTGGACCGAAGATAATTTGCATCAGAAGAAACAAATTGGTTTCAAAAGAAAATTTAGTGTCAATGTATGGATGGGAGTTATTGGCAATAATTTAATTGATCCTCCATTTTTACCTAATAACCTTAACTAGACGCAAATATTAAACCATTTATATTTGATTATGACACACTATATAATTTTCCAGAATTAGTCGCGAAACCTGTAAATTAGCAGAAATATATCCACAAACAGAACAATAAAATTAAAAATATAAAATTACTAAAATTAAAAACAAAATTTTGTCTGACGTTTCCTCACATGAGGATGATAGCGATGCATCTTCTATATTCTGACAAAAATGAATAATTTTATTCTTCAGTGGAATCTTAATGGTTATTTTGTTCATACCGAAATGCTTAAACTCCCAATTAATGAATACGATCCCGTAGTTAAGTGTCTCCAAGAAACACATTTTTAAAATAATAAAAAGAACAATACAAGAAATTTTTTAATATAACAAAAAGAACAATCCAAGAAATTATCAAGGTCTACAAAAACCGAACTAATACACACAGTGGCAGCGTTGCTACCTTCGTCAAAAATAATATTGAAGCCAAAGAAATTAATTTACTAACAAATATAGAGGCGGTTGCAGTTACTGTAATATATAAGAAAACAATATATGCAAAGTTTATCTTCCCTATCCAACATAAATTGATATACAAAACCTTCAACATCTTATAGATCAAGTCCCCTTAACAGAAAATTATATTAGGGGAAACAAATTCTCACAATGAGGAATGGGGCTACATTAAATCAGATAAAAATGGAAAACTACTTTTAAATGTAATAAATAAGAACTTCCTAATTCTTCTTAATAATGGTAAACCTACTTTCTTCAACGCAGCAAATGGTACCTTTTCAGCTCTAGATATCTCCTTATGTAACTCGACATTAGCCTTATCTCTAAACTGGTCCACTCTAGAAGACTTATATCAGAATGACCATTTTCTAATAATAATAAACCTGGAAAATGAAATCTGCCACCTGGATTTCTTACCAACAAACTATAGAAGGGGTCTTCTCGCCTCTGAGAAAATTGTCCCTTTGGCGCTGATTACGGGCGGCTCTCGAGCGCCAGATTTTTGGTAATGGTTTACTCCACAAACTCTCGAAGCGGCGTCGAAAGTACTCGGGTAGTTACAGATTGAGACGAAAAATTCCAGGGGCCAAAGGTCACTTAGACACAAGTAATGGTAGGCCACAAGTAACTGGCTTTAATCGTTGCTTGTGCTGGTACAGAATTGATCACTAGCTGAAATACAAGGGGGAAATAAAGTATGGAATTAGTAACCAGTAATATGGCAAGTTATCGTTGACACATATATTGTTTCAAACTATTTACAACATAAAAAGAAATTAATTAAGGTATTTCAACGCCCACCCTTACGGTAATATGTACAAACCCTGAACAAAAATAAACAAACAAAACGGCCGGAAATGACTTCCGAATAGCCTTAATCAGACGTAAACAAAAATGAAGTCAATAATTGTTGTAATCACGGTTGCAGCAAAAGTTTATTATTGAACTGTCTATTCGGTTGTTGAGCTAAAAATGTAACTTGCTATTTCGTTCAGGAGAAATATTAATTCGGTCGTAGGAAAAATTTACTATCAGACTATTTTTACGGAAACAGGAAAAATTAATTATTTAATAGTTTAATCGTTAAGCAAACTAAAAATGCAATTTATTATTTTTCTACAGAAAATAATATTTACGGTCGTAGGAAAAATTAACTGTTGAATTGTCTAATTGGTATTTACAATCAAATGTAATTGAATGCTTCGGCAAAGCAAAATTGCATATACGGTTGCAGAGAATGCGAGGAGACAGGTTCGTGACAGTACTACTTTCAGGGCCGAAACCGGGACTCTATAAAAAGTTTACTCAAACTACTGGTTGGAAACCAACTAATAACCGGGATAGCACATTATCTCTGAATGAAGTAATCGTAATCACGAGCCGCTTCAGACAGGGGAATGATACTATTTAAGTTTACTTAAAATAACGGAGACTTATGCAAATGAGTGTTTCAGATGTAATATACTAATAACCGGGATAGCACATTGTCTCTGAATGAAGTGATCGTAATCACGAGACGCATAAATTTGCGGTTCGGAGTATAAAATAAAAGAAAATGTCTCGTCGCAAATCTATTAAGGTAACAAATCAAGATATTAGACAATTCCCAAACAGTTCCGACCAATTATTTATTGGTTAAAGCTTTAAATAAAATTACGATTTTTCCATGGAAATTTACGGAAAAAGAAGAAGAAATTTTCGCAAATTATTAATAAAATAACTCCAGTCATAAATATTATGAACCTTTTTTTCTACAACATAAATATACGAAACAGAAAAATCCGAAATTATCATTAACAAGTCAGATGACGATTTACACTCAAAAATAATTTATGAGGTACTAATAGATGCCCTAAATGACTCAAAAACAACCTCTCCTGGTCCCCATGACATACCAAATTTTCAGTTGGTTGGCCCCAAGCTTACATTATTACCTTAAATAAGTCTTACAAACCCAAAAATAATCCTTTTTCCTACCGCCCAATATCGTCACCTGCAACGCCTGTAAATTATTAGAAATAATTCTGAACAATAGATCAGCATGGTTCCTGGAGAAGGAAAATCTTACTATACGTCAGCAAAGTGTATTTAAAAAAATAGAAATACCATGGATAATATTATAACGCTTCAATCAGAAATTACAGGGGCATTTTCAAATAAACAAAACCTAATTGCAATTTTTTTTGATATAAGTAAAGCATTCGATAGAGCTTGGAGGCACTATATCCTCGTCAACATAAAAAATTGGGGTACAACAGGAAATTTTTTAGCATTTACAAAAAACTTCCTAAGTGACAGAACCATACAGGTAAAAGCTAATGGAACACCCTGTACACAGATACTAATAACAAATGGAACTCCTCAAGGAGCGATCTTGGGTCCCACTTTCTTTATGATAGAAATTATTAATGTCTTAAATATGATTAATCTTCCTATAAAAGCATTGCTATTCGCAGATGACTTTCTCCATTATTTTTAATAAGAAAACTTATCGTTGTATTTACCAAAGAAAAACTGATGTGATGTCTGTATGGCCTTTGAAACGAAAAATATTTCTCAAGAAGACTTCGACCTTCACAAGGTTTTGAAGGATGAAGCCCGTGAAGAGAAAAATAAGACAAAGCATCGGAGAATGAGGACCTGCAATCCGTTTTACTGTCTCCCAAATCTAATGTAAGCGCCCTATATTACAAAACAAAACTTATTGTACACAATTTCACGATATATGATAAATATAAAAAAGGTGAATGTTTTTTGTGGAACGTGATAGAGGGAAAAGTTACGGTAAATGAGTTTTCCACAATTATTGTAAAGTATTTGAAAAATCAAAGTGCACCGAAATAAAAAAAAAACGTTGAGTTTATTCTATACAGCAACGGCTGCGCTGCTTAAAATAGAAATAGAGTTTTGTCAAATGCACTATTTAATTTAGCTGTGGAACAAGATATTACTGTAATTCAAAAATTTTTGCTCAAAGATCATACTCAGGTGGAAGCGGATAGTATGTATTCCACTTAGATAAAAGAGACCAGAGATATAACATACACCGGTGTTTAACCTGCGCAAATGTTGCCAATTTCTAAAGAAAGGTTAACGAAGTGGGGGAACTGGGCAGGGACCCGAACTCTGTGACAGGGACCGGACTTTGTTTATTAGCATCATAATGAACTATTAGATTTATTTAAAATATACGTTCAATGGAATTTTGTATTATGAAATAAATTTAAGGTGATTTTTTAATATCAAACAGATGCCACGACATTTTATGTAAAGAGAAGACCTTTTATAGAATATTTCGTTAGCTATTATTTACTACGGACTTTTCTGTAAGAGACTACAGGAAAATGTTGAAATAGAATATTGTTAATCGAGTAAAAAATGGTACTCATTGTCGAAGAGTATTATAAAAAAAAGCATGTACGCAGGCGAATACTGCAAATCAAACCTTGTGAGTTGAACATTATATTTTTTCTACGACTATCACATAATATTAAAAATTAGTCAAAATATGAAAATGCTGTTTTGTATTATAACCTCAGAAAAAAGTATATTAAAGCTTGTTTCTTTAGAAATATTAATTAATATAGAGGATGAGTAACATAAAACTCTATAAATGCATATAACTGAAACCAGATAACATTTTAAAATTTAAACCTATTAAAAGTCATTTGGTCGCTAGGAGTGGGTGATTATCGAAATAAATTATTGATTATTAATAATATTCGATTATTTTCGATAAATCGATTATTTTCAAACAATCTATTTTTGTTCGTATTTCCTTTAAAATCGACTACTTGATTATCTTTGAAAAATCAAAAATAGATTAATTATAAAGCCAATTAACCGATAAATCAGTTTTACAAAAAATAATAAACGAATTATCGTTTATTTTAAATAATCGATTATTTTTAAATAATCTATTTTTTTTTTTTTTCGTATTTTCATTGAAACAGATTATTCGATAATCTTTGAAAAATCTAAAATAATCGATTAATCAAAAATAATCGATTAATTAAAAAGTCGAGTAATCGATAAATCGATTTAAAAAAGAATTATTTCCTTTAAAATCAATTATTCGATCATTTTTAAATCATCGAAAATAATCGCTTAACCGAAAATAATCGATTAAAGGAAAATAACCAATTAATTAAGAAGCCGAATCTACGATAAATCGATTTTCCAAAAAAATAACTGAATTATCGATTATTTTCAAATAATACTTTTGTTTTCATATTTCATTTAAAATAGATTATTTGAAAAATCGAAAATAATCGATTAATAAAAAGCTGATTGACCGATAAATTGATTCTAAATTCTAAAAAATAACCGAAATATCTATTATATAAAATAACCGATTATATTCGATCAATCGATTATTTTCATATAATCTATTTCGCATTTCTTTTAAAACAAATTATTCGAATACCTTTGAAAAATTGAAAATAATCGATTAATCGAAAATATTCGGTTAATCGAAAATAACCGATTAAGGGTCATTATCAAAAAGTGTTTAATTTATGGTCACAGCTATATGCACGATTCAAAACATACAAAGTACTAATTTTTATCACTGTGTCTCCAAGTGTGATTCTTACGAAAGTCTCGCACTTAGTTATTTCGATATTGTTTGATTTTTTTTTGAAAATACAGGTTCACGGAGGAAGAATAATCTAGCTCCGTTATCAGTCACAACCTGATTACCTATTCTTAAAACGGCTGAAAATATCGTATTATTTAAAATTGTATCAAGGCATGTGCAGTGCTAATTGTCAGAAGTATAGTTTTTTTGATCTTCAAATAATCAATATAACGATCATAAGAATTGCTGTCACAAGAATTTCGAACTTCTCCATGATCATATATGAAATTATTTATAAAATGGTACAATAGAGAGCGCTTCAGTCGCTTATATAGGAAATACATTCTTAGAAAGGCTTTAGTTGCAACTTGATTGTTGAACAGTGCGTGTGTTGAAGTTCAGAGGTGAGTAAAGTGTTTTAATTGCGTATAAAAGCGCTTCGTCAAACATACATAATATTCTCCGTTATCATATTTTTTTATAATTTAAATAGTGATTTGATGAATTGTTTTGATGTTAACAGATTTATATTTACATATTATATTAAAATATTGTTTGTTTCTCTATAAACTACAGAGTAAAATCACAAAGCTACCAAGTTTTTCTTCTCCGTGATAACTTCTCCGTTATTAAATCGTGATCACGGAGTATAAATATGATAACGGAGGCCATTATATAGTCTTTTAATAATGTTATATTATTTTTCTTCTTTATATAGATAAAAATGGCTTCAAAAAAATATAACACTGAGGAAGAGAGGATTAAGAAACGGAGAGAGCAGGTGAAACTAAATATGAGAAGAATGCGAGAAAGGATTAAGAATGATCCAGTTAAGCACGAAGAAGAAAAGCAAAAAGAAAGAGATCGCTGGAAAAGAAGATTGTAGTCTGGGAAAATAGTAAATATCAAAGATATGAGCGACAAGAAGCAGCGAACCCTAAGAAAAAGGTGGAGAGAAAAGGCAAAATCCAAAAGAGAGCAGTGCAGGGAATCTAAGAGACTAAACAGATATCTAGAAGAAAGATCACCACCACCACCAAGTCCTCTGCCAAGAGAACCTTAAGAGATAGAACAAGCTGCAGATGCTGCAGACACTCCGAAAATTAGTAGACAGCAAGAATCAGGAAAAAAAGAGCAAGAAGAAATAGAGAAAACATGAAGAAAAAGATAGAAAACTTAAAAAGAAATGTGGCAAATTTGGAAAAAAATTAAGTAAATATAGAAAAAAACTATCTAGAGTTAAGAACCGAAAGTCGAATAATAAAATACCTAATTTTGACAAGCATACGCTCATTACAAAGACAACTCAGAAAAAACCAACTTCGTTCAAGTGAAAATTGTTAAAACGACAAAAGATGAGATAAAAAAATATTTCTTTTTAAGAGGCTTTAGTTCACATGGACTTTTCTGAGAATTATGGATGCAAATATGCAGCTGAAGTACAGTCGGCTCATTTTGGCGCTTCAAAGCCTCAAATTTCTCTACATACGGTTATATTTTACTATCGGTGTCCATTAACGAATTCAGTTAAACACGTAAGCTGCTGTAGTTTGTCTAAGGAGCTGAGACACGATCCTGCAGCAATATGTGCCCATTTGGTTCCAATTTTTAAGCATCTTAAGGAAAAAGTGAAGAACCTGAGAAAAATAGACTTTCTTAGCGATGGGCCAACAACGCAATATAAAAATAAAAAGATGTTCTACCTGATTTGCACCTTTATAGCAAAAACTCTTGAAGTGGGCTCTTTGAGTTGGCACTACAGTGAAAGTGGTCACGGAAAGGGCGCTCCAGATGGAATTGGCGGTGTTGTTAAGCGCACAGCTGACAGAATTGTGGCACTTGGAAAGGATGTTTCAGATTTTGATGTATTGGTTGAAACTCTGGGAAAACACATAAAATATGTTTAAATTATTACTATCAACGAAGCTGATATTGTTTATTTTGATGCTTTACTTCTTCAAGCCGATTTGCAAGTATTCAAAGGAACCTTAAAAATACATGAGCTGTTTTGGATTAAATCAGATCCATCTAGAATAGAATGTCGTTCTTTGACATGCACAGACTGTTCAAATATTATAAACTGCTCTCATTATTACCTTGGTCATATTGAATTAAAAGAGAAATTGATGGTTGATTCGGATGTGGACTCAAATTTAGACGTTCCTTATACGTTGAAAACAGATAAAATGAGAATAAGTGATGTTTATGGTTCTAGTAGTGACGATGAAAATAAAGAAAACATTTCATTGAACGACCAAATTATGGAGCTTGAAGAGAATAGCTTCTATATTGTTCAATTTTTTGGACGAGACAGAGTCGTTCATTATATAGGTCAAGTTATACATCATGATAAGACAACTGATGAAATAAAAATAAAATTCATGAGAAGAAAAGGAAAAATAAACGAAGATATAAGATTAGCTTTTCCATACAAAGACGATATTTCTTTTGTCGACAAGAAAGATATTGTTTTAAGACTAAGAAATCCAGGAGTTAAACGAGGTCAATATTTTTTTGAAGATACGGAATTAGAAAAAATTTTAAACTTACAATAAGCTTGTTTTTGTAATGTTTTTTAAATAAAAATTTGTAAAAGTTCACTCCGTTATCTTTACTATCCTCCGTTATCATATTGTTGTTAAAAACATTGTTTTTTATCGAAATATTAAAAATTAAGCACAGCCATTATTAAAGCTTCAAAAGCACAAACCTAAGAGAACTAATAATAATATTTGTTCATCTGTCAGAAAAAACTCAAAATATTCACGGTTGTTTAGTCATTTTTGAGAATGACCCTTAGGCGAAAATAACCAACTAATTTAGAAGCCGATTCTACGATAAATCGATTTTCCAAAAAAAATAACTAAATTATTGATTATTTACAAATAATCCTTTTCTTTTTTCATATTGATAATGGATTATTTAATTTTCTTTGAAAAATCGAAAATAATAGATTAATAAAAAGCTGATTGACTGATAAATCGATCATTCTAAACAATAACCGAAATATCGATTATATTATATAACCGATTATATTCGATCAATCGATTATTTTTATATAATCTATTTTTTGTATTTTAAAACAAATTATTCGAATACCTTTGAAAAATCGAAAATAATCGATTATTCGAAAATATTCGGTAAATCGAAAATAATCGATTAATTTAAAGAGTCGATTAAACAATAAATCGATTTTTCTAAAAAAAAAAAAACGATTATTTTTAATAAATCGAATATTTTGAATAAATCTACTCTCTTTTTGTAATCCCTTTATAATCGATTATTCCATTACCTAAAAAAAAAAACGAAAACAATTTATTGAAAATGTTCGATTAATCAAAAATAATCGATTATTTATAACGGATAAATCGATTTTCATGAAAACGATAAATCGATTTTCATGAAAACGATAAATCGATTATTTTTGTAACTCCTATCGGTCGCATGCTTTTATCCGAGCATTTATCTCCAAAATTTAGAGATTCGGATTTATTGATCCTGTTATCTTTGAAACCGCATTTGATTGTATAATAAATATTGCTAGAATTTAGATTTTTTTTAGTAAACGAAGATTTTTTTTTTTTCGAGTTGTTTAGGGGTTTATAATGTAACATTTTACTAATAATATGACTAATTTCCGTAACTTTAGTATTTTTTTGCTTATACTAGATCATATTGTGCGTTTTAATTTGTTTTAAGACTTAAGATTCAAATGTCACTTCCGATTAAACCGCAAATAAAATGAACCTTGAAATTTTAAGTAGGCGAACCTGTATTTAATCTAATATTCTTGAAAAATACCTAATAAAGGGCTAAAAACCACCTTTAGTAAATATTCTTATAAAACTACTTTTTAAAAACAAAATTTCGTTAGTAACAATGCCTATTTACTTCTTATTTAGATTAAATGTTTAAAATTTTACTCTTGTAAATTAATGCATTATGAAATCTATTTTCTGAAATATTATGTATTTGAGGCTTAATATTTACTGAAACCCCTTAATGCGGATCTGAAGTATTCAGCTCAAAGAATCATGGCGATTTTAGGTCAAAACGTTAACAAATATTTACCGCTGAAAAGGAATATATTTCTTATTTTTCATAACATTGACACTTATATTATTTGTATATACAATTTTTCACCATACATCGTGGCATTTTCAACTTGAAATTGAATAACTAAAACACTTTAAATTGCTAATAACACCAACAAATAATTCAAAAAACGGCGTTCCATAATAATGATTTACTCAGGCGGAGACAAGCATAGAATAGAAATTTCGGAGCAATTTGGGTGGCGTCGTGAACACAATGATTTTTAATTGGTGGGTTACTTAGGGTTGGAATAGACAACGTGCGCGATGTGAAATGTTACATCTCCGGTCTCTTTTATCTAAGGTATTCAACTATCGAAAGAGCAATTCCAAAAACAAAAATAAATGTACCCGCTGATTATATGTTCATCTGCAGAAAGGTTTGTCAAAAAAATCCTTACATCAATATTTTAAAAATGTCGAGGCAAACATAAAGTTTTTTAAATCTATATACCCTGGCAAACGTGTCGGTGATCCCCCAAGTAAATGACCTTAAAGCAATAAAATAGACTAACTTAAATATATATTTCAAATTAAGGCACAGTGCCATTGAATGGACACCATATACAATCAGTTTGCCGTTAAATATCAAAATGTCAATTTTGAGGGCTTACCGTCCATGTATAACAATATATTTAGCATCAAGAAAGAAAAATATATCTACAACTGCTCAAGAAGAGCTTAGACCTAGACTACCATGCTTTTAACGATAATATACCTTATTATATTTGAAAATTTGATTTTTTTTTAATTATTTCATTAAAAGATTAGCAAATATCCGTTGATAGAAAAATACTTATCTCCTATACATAATCAATAAATAAGATCGCATAATACGTAACTCGTTCACTTTTCAAAAAAAGCTTGAATAAACACATTATTGTTTGATAAATTGTTTATTTACTTAATTTAAGCAAATGTATCAATATTTAGTTTATTTATCTAAAAAATAAAAGTTCCAGAGTTACGCGAGCGTATACAGCTGACATTCGGACTCCTTATCGTATCATATTATATTTCAGTGCTTAGCTTGTTATTTTAATATTTTACATTAATTCTCTAGTTTATTAAATCAGATTTTGTCTAGCCTTTGCCAAGCAAAGACGTTTGTAATTTTAATCAATAAAATTGTTTTTAAAAAACCTGTATCAGTTTCAAAATATATATTTCCAGTTGGTTTTTTAGCTCTCCTGTAAAATTAACCAAAATATAAAATAGAACAGCAAATCGATTGGTAACCAAAACTTTGCTAAACTAATTGTTTTTTTAGCTTTATTTTATCGGTGCCTATCATCACCAATAAAAGTATTTACCTAACGCTTAAAATTTATTAATTAAACATGTTAAAAGTCCAATTAGAAATAATTTAATAATTGTCTATTATAAAATATTAAAAATTATTTAAATTTTTTAAATGAAAAAAAGTACAGAATTTTTACTCGCTGCAAGGTGCAAATATTTAACTAGGCGCTGGTGAAGCAATTACGATAAAAAAACCGCCGTCCAGCTCGCCGGCGAGGCACGCGCCCCGACGTTTAAAAGGCGCTACCGTTTAATTATTAATAGAAGACCACATGTTAATCGAGACCAAATCTAATTCATTAAATTGAGCAGTTTTTTGAAACTAAAAAAAATAGCTATTTGCATAAAAGGGTTTAAAAGATATTGTCAGTTCGTTGTCTCATTTTAAATAATACAATTTTTTATTATATTTTACAAGCTATTGTAATAAAATACATACCAAAACAAAGCAAGTTGCATAAGGACTATTACAAAAAACTAATTTGTGTTTCAATTTATTTAGTGAAAAAGTTATGAGTGTTCAAAGTTACTAATGGAAAGAGTCGTCTATTTCCGTTTTCTATATAAAAAACATGCTTTTTCCAAAAATGAAGGTCCCATTTGGTTATACCTCAGTATTTTTAGCTCTGAAACTAGAGGGCTTTTGCGCCTTATCCGAAGGGGTGTATGTAGTTATATTTTGAGAAACACGACCTAAACGATTTGCTTCTTTTCACTTTACCAATACTTGTCGATAAATAAATAGCATGCAAAACTTAGATTTTATTGCTTACAGTTTCGCTGATTATCTTCTTTAAATGTAGATTTTAAAGAATGCACTTCACTTCACTTGAACGTCTTTGGCAATCTGTTGAAAAACTGTAGCTCAATCAATCAATCAATCAATCAATCAATCAATCAAATATTTATATAATTTTAATGAATATGTATTTTAACAACATATTAGGCAGGTAACGTAAATACGTGTTCCATTCACGCTGTATATGTATGTACCACTACTTATTATATTACTTGTGAATAATTTAAATAAAACGGGCGGTAACGATACACAAATAAGTTTCCAAATCGTACCTGTAAAAATTTTGCTCCATTCACTCCCAAGTAGATTTTTCTTAAACTGTGAAATACTCTTATTTGTTCTGAAGAGTATATTTACAAAGTACTGATAATTTTAAATACAGACTTTGTAATTAAAAATATCTAACAAGAACAATAATAATAATAATAATAATAATAATAATAATAATAATAATAATAATAATAATAATAATAATAATAATAATAATAATAATAATAATAATAATAATAATAATAATAATAATAATAATAATAATAATAATAATAATAATAATAATAATAATAATAATAATAATAATAATAATAATAATAATAATAATAAATAATAATAATAATAAATACAGATAAAATCAATCTAGAAGGTCAAAGAGCGGAGCAAATATAGAACTTCAAATACATTATACCACGATAAAAATATTGTTAAAAAATAAAATTCGATTTACCTTTTTAGTGACAAAACATCTCACAAATTACCAAACCAAAGAAGACTAAACTCAAAAGCTAGTCGCACTTTGATGTATTCAAAATAATAAATAATATCGAGCTATATCTTTTCGTATGAAAATGAAATTCAATTTTAATATTTATTCACAATTAAAATTATTTACTAGGTATTTTGATATACTAACTAAAATACTTACATTTATAGAGTTAACACTTAAAAACATACACAACTAATGAAACAACAAACTTTCTGTGTATTAATAACATTTTAAATTATTCACTTTTCTTAGAAGAGCATTAAAAATACTATCCTTTTGGAAAAACCTATTATATTTTATTAAGTGCATATTTGCAATATTTCAGTCTGATAAAGGATTATTTAAACTAATGTATTTAAATATGATTGTTTTGTTGTTATCGTTGCTGACATTTTTAAATAATTTTACATAATTAAAATAACTTAAAGCATAAAATAAAGTTAGGCATTAAAAAGCAGAAATTATGTACGACAAAAAATATAAAATTGACTTTGATTAACATACATACAGTAGTAAATAAATATACAGGGTGTTCCAGAATAATTCATCCAGGCTAGATTTCATGAACGAAGAGATATTTGGGTTAAAATTTAATACGAGATTTTCAGGGGCGCTTTATCGTTCTAAATTATTTTCACACTCAAAGTGAAGCAAAACTTTTTTATTCCAAATAGAATAATATTTTACATTTTTACTTTCCTATCTGTATACAGATATAAGGAAAGTATAGGAATCATGATTTTTTTCGACCTCGAGTTTTCGACGGATTTTTTCGTTTTGAGGTCCCCTGAATCCGTTTTGACTATTGTGTGTGTGTGTGTGTGTGGCCATTCGCATAATTCATACTATAGTAGTGTGGCCATCCTGAATTGTATGGCCATTTTTGGGACCCCACAAGTTAAAAGCAGCTTTAACGCATTCTACACGTTATGCTGATTCGAATGGTACCTACTTTAATACATTGTCCCCAAAAGTGATGTTATAGGTTGTGCCAAAATGTGTGCTAATCGATGAGATGAGAGCAAACATTGTGTGGACAAAGTAGTTGATCAGCAAGTGCTGCCCTCTTTAACCTCTTCATTCGGCGATCTATTTTACATGGATTATAACCTACCTTACGGGACAAGTGCAAATATTTAAAAGTTTTGAATATGTTATTTTTTTATATGTGTACGTGTACGTGTACGTGTACGTGTACGTGTACGTGTACGTGTACGTGTACGTGTACGTGTACGTGTACGTGTACGTGTACGTGTACGTGTACGTGTACGTGTACGTGTACGTGTACGTGTACGTGTACGTGTACGTGTACGTGTACGTGTACGTGTACGTGTACGTGTACGTGTACGTGTACGTGTACGTGTACGTGTACGTGTACGTGTACGTGTACGTGTACGTGTACGTGTACGTGTACGTGTACGTGTACGTGTACGTGTACGTGTACGTGTACGTGTACGTGTACGTGTACGTGTACGTGTACGTGTACGTGTACGTGTACGTGTACGTGTACGTGTACGTGTACGTGTACGTGTACGTGTACGTGTACGTGTACGTGTACGTGTACGTGTACGTGTACGTGTACGTGTACGTGTACGTGTACGTGTACGTGTACGTGTACGTGTACGTGTACGTGTACGTGTACGTGTACGTGTACGTGTACGTGTACGTGTACGTGTACGTGTACGTGTACGTGTACGTGTACGTGTACGTGTACGTGTACGTGTACGTGTACGTGTACGTGTACGTGTACGTGTACGTGTACGTGTACGTGTACGTGTACGTGTACGTGTACGTGTACGTGTACGTGTACGTGTACGTGTACGTGTACGTGTACGTGTACGTGTACGTGTACGTGTACGTGTACGTGTACGTGTACGTGTACGTGTACGTGTACGTGTACGTGTACGTGTACGTGTACGTGTACGTGTACGTGTACGTGTACGTGTACGTGTACGTGTACGTGTACGTGTACGTGTACGTGTACGTGTACGTGTACGTGTACGTGTACGTGTACGTGTACGTGTACGTGTACGTGTACGTGTACGTGTACGTGTACGTGTACGTGTACGTGTACGTGTACGTGTACGTGTACGTGTACGTGTACGTGTACGTGTACGTGTACGTGTACGTGTACGTGTACGTGTACGTGTACGTGTACGTGTACGTGTACGTGTACGTGTACGTGTACGTGTACGTGTACGTGTACGTGTACGTGTACGTGTACGTGTACGTGTACGTGTACGTGTACGTGTACGTGTACGTGTACGTGTACGTGTACGTGTACGTGTACGTGTACGTGTACGTGTACGTGTACGTGTACGTGTACGTGTACGTGTACGTGTACGTGTACGTGTACGTGTACGTGTACGTGTACGTGTACGTGTACGTGTACGTGTACGTGTACGTGTACGTGTACGTGTACGTGTACGTGTACGTGTACGTGTACGTGTACGTGTACGTGTACGTGTACGTGTACGTGTACGTGTACGTGTACGTGTACGTGTACGTGTACGTGTACGTGTACGTGTACGTGTACGTGTACGTGTACGTGTACGTGTACGTGTACGTGTACGTGTACGTGTACGTGTACGTGTACGTGTACGTGTACGTGTACGTGTACGTGTACGTGTACGTGTACGTGTACGTGTACGTGTACGTGTACGTGTACGTGTACGTGTACGTGTACGTGTACGTGTACGTGTACGTGTACGTGTACGTGTACGTGTACGTGTACGTGTACGTGTACGTGTACGTGTACGTGTACGTGTACGTGTACGTGTACGTGTACGTGTACGTGTACGTGTACGTGTACGTGTACGTGTACGTGTACGTGTACGTGTACGTGTACGTGTACGTGTACGTGTACGTGTACGTGTACGTGTACGTGTACGTGTACGTGTACGTGTACGTGTACGTGTACGTGTACGTGTACGTGTACGTGTACGTGTACGTGTACGTGTACGTGTACGTGTACGTGTACGTGTACGTGTACGTGTACGTGTACGTGTACGTGTACGTGTACGTGTACGTGTACGTGTACGTGTACGTGTACGTGTACGTGTACGTGTACGTGTACGTGTACGTGTACGTGTACGTGTACGTGTACGTGTACGTGTACGTGTACGTGTACGTGTACGTGTACGTGTACGTGTACGTGTACGTGTACGTGTACGTGTACGTGTACGTGTACGTGTACGTGTACGTGTACGTGTACGTGTACGTGTACGTGTACGTGTACGTGTACGTGTACGTGTACGTGTACGTGTACGTGTACGTGTACGTGTACGTGTACGTGTACGTGTACGTGTACGTGTACGTGTACGTGTACGTGTACGTGTACGTGTACGTGTACGTGTACGTGTACGTGTACGTGTACGTGTACGTGTACGTGTACGTGTACGTGTACGTGTACGTGTACGTGTACGTGTACGTGTACGTGTACGTGTACGTGTACGTGTACGTGTACGTGTACGTGTACGTGTACGTGTACGTGTACGTGTACGTGTACGTGTACGTGTACGTGTACGTGTACGTGTACGTGTACGTGTACGTGTACGTGTACGTGTACGTGTACGTGTACGTGTACGTGTACGTGTACGTGTACGTGTACGTGTACGTGTACGTGTACGTGTACGTGTACGTGTACGTGTACGTGTACGTGTACGTGTACGTGTACGTGTACGTGTACGTGTACGTGTACGTGTACGTGTACGTGTACGTGTACGTGTACGTGTACGTGTACGTGTACGTGTACGTGTACGTGTACGTGTACGTGTACGTGTACGTGTACGTGTACGTGTACGTGTACGTGTACGTGTACGTGTACGTGTACGTGTACGTGTACGTGTACGTGTACGTGTACGTGTACGTGTACGTGTACGTGTACGTGTACGTGTACGTGTACGTGTACGTGTACGTGTATGTGTATGTGTATGTGTATGTGTATGTGTATGTGTATGTGTATGTGTATGTGTATGTGTATGTGTATGTGTATGTGTATGTGTATGTGTATGTGTATGTGTATGTGTATGTGTATGTGTATGTGTATGTGTATGTGTATGTGTATGTGTATGTGTATGTGTATGTGTATGTGTATGTGTATGTGTATGTGTATGTGTATGTGTATGTGTATGTGTATGTGTATGTGTATGTGTATGTGTATGTGTATGTGTATGTGTATGTGTATGTGTATGTGTATGTGTATGTGTATGTGTATGTGTATGTGTATGTGTATGTGTATGTGTATGTGTATGTGTATGTGTATGTGTATGTGTATGTGTATGTGTATGTGTATGTGTATGTGTATGTGTATGTGTATGTGTATGTGTATGTGTATGTGTATGTGTATGTGTATGTGTATGTGTATGTGTATGTGTATGTGTATGTGTATGATGTGTATGTGTATGTGTATGTGTATGTGTATGTGTATGTGTATGTGTATGTGTATGTGTATGTGTATGTGTATGTGTATGTGTATGTGTATGTATGTGTATGTGTATGTGTATGTGTATGTGTATGTGTATGTGTATGTGTATGTGTATGTGTATGTGTATGTGTATGTGTATGTGTATGTGTATGTGTATGTGTATGTATGTGTATGTGTATGTGTATGTGTATGTGTATGTGTATGTGTATGTGTATGTGTATGTGTATGTGTATGTGTATGTGTATGTGTATGTGTATGTGTATGTGTACTGTGTACTGTGTACGTGTACGTGTACGTGTACGTGTACGTGTACGTGTACGTGTACGTGTACGTGTACGTGTACGTGTACGTGTACGTGTACGTGTACGTGTACGTGTACGTGTACGTGTACGTGTACGTGTACGTGTACGTGTACGTGTACGTGTACGTGTACGTGTACGTGTACGTGTACGTGTACGTGTACGTGTACGTGTACGTGTACGTGTACGTGTACGTGTACGTGTACGTGTACGTGTACGTGTACGTGTACGTGTACGTGTACGTGTATGTGTACGTGTACGTGTATGTGTTATGTGTATGTGTATGTGTACGTGTATGTGTATGTGTATGTGTATGTGTATGTGTATGTGTATGTGTATGTGTATGTGTATGTGTATGTGTATGTGTATGTGTATGTGTATGTGTATGTGTATGTGTATGTGTATGTGTATGTGTATGTGTATGTGTATGTGTATGTGTATGTGTATGTGTATGTGTATGTGTATGTGTATGTGTATGTGTATGTGTATGTGTATGTGTATGTGTATGTGTATGTGTATGTGTATGTGTATGTGTATGTGTATGTGTATGTGTATGTGTATGTGTATGTGTATGTGTATGTGTATGTGTATGTGTATGTGTATGTGTATGTGTATGTGTATGTGTATGTGTATGTGTATGTGTATGTGTATGTGTATGTGTATGTGTTGTGTATGTGTATGTGTATGTGTATGTGTATGTGTATGTGTATGTGTATGTGTATGTTGTATGTGTATGTGTATGTGTATGTGTATGTGTATGTGTATGTGTATGTGTATGTGTATGTGTATGTGTATGTGTATGTGTATGTGTATGTGTATGTGTATGTGTATGTGTATGTGTATGTGTATGTGTATGTGTATGTGTATGTGTATGTGTATGTGTATGTGTATGTGTATGTGTATGTGTATGTGTATGTGTATGTGTGTATGTGTATGTGTATGTGTATGTGTATGTGTATGTGTATGTGTATGTGTATGTGTATGTGTATGTGTATGTGTATGTGTATGTGTATGTGTATGTGTATGTGTATGTGTATGTGTATGTGTATGTGTATGTGTATGTGTATGTGTAGTGTATGTGTATGTGTATGTGTATGTGTATGTGTATGTGTATGTGTATGTGTATGTGTATGTGTATGTGTATGTGTATGTGTATGTGTATGTGTATGTGTATGTGTATGTGTATGTGTATGTGTATGTGTATGTGTATGTGTATGTGTATGTGTATGTGTATGTGTATGTGTATGTGTATGTGTATGTGTATGTGTATGTGTATGTGTATGTGTATGTGTATGTGTATGTGTATGTGTGTATGTGTATGTGTATGTGTATGTGTATGTGTATGTGTATGTGTATGTGTATGTGTATGTGTATGTGTATGTGTATGTGTATGTGTATGTGTATGTATGTGTATGTGTATGTGTATGTGTATGTGTATGTGTATGTGTATGTGTATGTGTATGTGTATGTGTATGTGTATGTGTATGTGTATGTGTATGTGTATGTGTATGTGTATGTGTTATGTGTATGTGTATGTGTATGTGTATGTGTATGTGTATGTGTATGTGTATGTGTATGTGTATGTGTATGTGTATGTGTATGTGTATGTGTATGTGTATGTGTATGTGTATGTGTATGTGTATGTGTATGTGTATGTGTATGTGTATGTGTATGTGTATGTGTATGTGTATGTGTATGTGTATGTGTTGTATGTGTATGTGTATGTGTATGTGTATGTGTATGTGTATGTGTATGTGTATGTGTATGTGTATGTGTATGTGTATGTGTATGTGTATGTGTATGTGTATGTGTATGTGTATGTGTATGTGTATGTGTATGTGTATGTGTATGTGTATGTGTATGTGTATGTGTATGTGTATGTGTATGTGTATGTGTATGTGTATGTGTATGTGTATGTGTATGTGTATGTGTATGTGTATGTGTATGTGTATGTGTATGTGTATGTGTATGTGTATGTGTATGTGTATGTGTATGTGTATGTGTATGTGTATGTGTATGTGTATGTGTATGTGTATGTGTATGTGTATGTGTATGTGTATGTGTATGTGTATGTGTATGTGTATGTGTATGTGTATGTGTATGTGTAGTGTATGTGTATGTGTATGTGTATGTGTATGTGTATGTGTATGTGTATGTGTATGTGTATGTGTATGTGTATGTGTATGTGTATGTGTATGTGTATGTGTATGTGTATGTGTATGTGTATGTGTATGTGTATGTGTATGTGTATGTGTAAGTGTTTGTGTATGTGTATGTGTATGTGTATGTGTATGTGTATGTGTATGTGTATGTGTATGTGTATGTGTATGTGTATGTGTATGTGTATGTGTATGTGTATGTGTATGTGTATGTGTATGTGTATGTGTATGTGTATGTGTATGTGTATGTGTATGTGTATGTGTATGTGTATGTGTATGTGTATGTGTATGTGTATGTGTATGTGTATGTGTATGTGTATGTGTATGTGTATGTGTATGTGTATGTGTATGTGTATGTGTATGTGTATGTGTATGTGTATGTGTATGTGTATGTGTATGTGTATGTGTATGTGTATGTGTATGTGTATGTGTATGTGTATGTGTATGTGTATGTGTATGTGTATGTGTATGTGTATGTGTATGTGTATGATGTGTACGTGTACGTGTACGTGTACGTGTACGTGTACGTGTACGTGTACGTGTACGTGTACGTGTACGTGTACGTGTACGTGTACGTGTACGTGTACGTGTACGTGTACGTGTACGTGTACGTGTACGTGTACGTGTACGTGTACGTGTACGTGTACGTGTACGTGTACGTGTACGTGTACGTGTACGTGTACGTGTACGTGTACGTGTACGTTTACGTGTACGTGTACGTGTACGTGTACGTGTACGTGTACGTGTACGTGTACGTGTACGTGTACGTGTATGTGTACGTGTAGGTGTACGTGTATGTGTACGTGTATGTGTATGTGTATGTGTATGTGTATGTGTATGTGTATGTGTATGTGTATGTGTATGTGTATGTGTATGTGTATGTGTATGTGTATGTGTATGTGTATGTGTATGTGTATGTGTATGTGTATGTGTATGTGTATGTGTATGTGTATGTGTATGTGTATGTGTATGTGTATGTGTATGTGTACGTGTACGTGTACGTGTACGTGTACGTGTACGTGTACGTGTACGTGTACGTGTACGTGTACGTGTACGTGTACGTGTACGTGTACGTGTACGTGTACGTGTACGTGTACGTGTACGTGTACGTGTACGTGTACGTGTACGTGTACGTGTACGTGTACGTGTACGTGTACGTGTACGTGTACGTGTACGTGTACGTGTACGTGTACTGTGTACGTGTACGTGTACGTGTACTGTGTATGTGTACGTGTATGTGTACTGTGTATGTGTATGTGTATGTGTATGTGTATGTGTATGTGTATGTGTATGTGTATGTGTATGTGTATGTGTATGTGTATGTGTATGTGTATGTGTATGTGTATGTGTATGTGTATGTGTATGTGTATGTGTATGTGTATGTGTATGTGTATGTGTATGTGTATGTGTATGTGTATGTGTATGTGTATGTGTATGTGTATGTGTATGTGTATGTGTATGTGTATGTGTATGTGTATGTGTATGTGTATGTGTATGTGTATGTGTATGTGTATGTGTATGTGTATGTGTATGTGTATGTGTATGTGTATGTGTATGTGTATGTGTTATGTGTATGTGTATGTGTATGTGTATGTGTATGTGTATGTGTATGTGTATGTGTATGTGTATGTGTATGTGTATGTGTATGTGTATGTGTATGTGTATGTGTATGTGTATGTGTATGTGTATGTGTATGTGTATGTGTATGTGTATGTGTATGTGTATGTGTATGTGTATGTGTATGTGTATGTGTATGTGTATGTGTATGTGTATGTGTATGTGTATGTGTATGTGTATGTGTATGTGTATGTGTATGTGTATGTGTATGTGTATGTGTATGTGTATGTGTATGTGTATGTGTATGTGTATGTGTATGTGTATGTGTATGTGTTATGTGTATGTGTATGTGTATGTGTATGTGTATGTGTATGTGTATGTGTATGTGTATGTGTATGTGTATGTGTATGTGTATGTGTATGTGTATGTGTATGTGTATGTGTATGTGTATGTGTATGTGTATGTGTATGTGTATGTGTATGTGTATGTGTATGTGGTATGTGTATGTGTATGTGTATGTGTATGTGTATGTGTATGTGTATGTGTATGTAAGTATGTGTTCTAGTGTATGTGTATGTGTATGGTGTGTATGTGTATGTGTATGTGTATGTGTATGTGTATGTGTATGTGTATGTGTATGTGTAGTGTAATGTTATGTGGTAGGTGTATGTGTATGTGTATGTGTATGTGTATGTGTAT
>OV651820.1:65768146-65968146 GCA_927349885.1 Psylliodes chrysocephalus | reverse complement strand
GACGAACTGGATTGTGACATTGGACGAGCCGGCTTTCCTCCTGTAAAGGATGACATTCTTACCAATGTTCAGAAGATTATGCTAAATACCGATAGAGAAAATCCCTTTGATAATAATAAACCAGGCCGGCATTGGTTTGAGGCGTTTATGCGTCGTAATCCTCAATTAACGCAAAGAGTACCAGAACAATTGACTAATGTTAGAGCGGCTGTTTCTGAAGAAAAAACCAGACAGTGGTTTTCGGAAATTAAAATGTACATGAAGGAGCAAGGATGTTTTGACATTCTCAACGATCCCGAACGTATGTTCATTTGTGATGAGTCAGCATTTCAGTTATGTCCCAAGAGAGGAAAAGTTGTGGGACCCAGAGGTGAAAAAAATATTTATGATGTCATAAAAGGATCAGACAAGGAATCCATAACAGTCACAATAAACATACGTGCAGATGGTTGTGTGTTGCCGCCTTTTTTGGTTTTACCTTACATTCGAATTCCTGGCGAAATTATTCGCAATGTTCCTGATTCTTGGGCTGTGGGAAAAACCGAAAGCGGGTGGATGACGGGCGAAGCATTTTACGAGTACATTACTAATGTTCTGTATCCCTGGCTATTAAAAGAAAATGTTAAGCTTCCAATAATTCTCTTCCTTGATAGCCATAAATCTCACCTGACCATGCATCTAAGCAAGTTTTGTGAAAATAAAATAATTGTTGTTGCGTTGTATCCCAACACTACCCATTTGATGCAACCATGTGATGTTAGTGTATTCAAACCTATGAAGGAGGCATGGGAGAAAACAGTACACAAATGGAAAATTGATAACTATCACGAAACCTTAAATAAAATCAATTTCCCCCTACTGTTTAAAGAAGTTTTTGAACAGATAAAACCAGCATGGGTGGTGAATGGGTTCAAATGATGTGGTATTGTTCCGTGGGATGCGACAGCAGTAGATTATTCCAAATGTAGAAAGTTATGTGCAGAACCGAGTACAGCTGTACAAACGACCAATGTATCCGGCGCAAGAGAGGCCAAAAAACATTTGGCATATTTGGAAGAAATGATTCCCCAAAGCAAGTTATCTGCATTTAGAGAATGCTTTGACACAGGGAACTGGAATGGAGTAGAAAAGTCTATAGACCTGTTTGAACTGTGGCATAAAATAGCTACAAAAGCAAATCTCAGTGCTGTAGATATTCAAAGTAGTGCAAAGAATAAGAGCAATCATATAGAAACTGAAAATGATGGCAATATGTTGAATAGACTTGAAAACATACCAACAGAAATTGTTGACGTCGAGGACAATAAATTAAATGGAGTTGAAAACGTACCTGCAGAAACTATGGATGTCGAGAATGCTCAGCACATGACACCAACAAAAGTGAACAGAAATGATGAAAATAAGATGAATGAAGAAGAAGAAGAAAGAGAAAATCAGCATAAAACTCCAACAGAAGCGAATAAAAATACAAGTGTATCGAAAATAAATGTTGTCGATGAAAATACTAATTCGAGTGTGGATACACCATTTAAACGTGCGCTATGGTGGCCAGAAATCAAAGAGAACACGAATAAAAGAAGACAAGTCGAAAAAATACCATCCGTCGTGACTTCTAAGGAATGGAAGAAGTATTTCCAACAAAAAGACGATGTAAAATTAAGGAGAGAAAAAGAAAAAGCAGATAGAAAAATAGTGCGAGAAGAAAATAAACAGAAAAAAACGGAAGAAGCGGAAAGAAAAAAGTCTGAAAAAGAAAAACAGAAAAGTTCAAAGTACAAACAACGTAAAGAACAAAAATACACTGACAGTGACATTTCAACTGAATCAAATGACCCTGTGGAATATGACGATACGTCTGATGATACTGAAGATTTTGAAGAACATGAAAACATCCAAAATAGTAACCATTTCAATATAAACCTAGATATTGAAAAATATTACGCAGTCTTTTATGATTTACAATTTTTCATAGGGCGAATAACTTCCATGAACAATCAGAAAGCACATATGAAATTTTTAAAAGAAATTACGGAAAACTGTTTTACATGGCCCCTTAAAAATGATATTGATGACGTAGATATCCGTTTTATTTTTTTTGGCCCTATCGAACTTATTGGAAATGGACCATTTTCTATTGAGAATGCAACTATGAGAAAAATTAGGACTGCTTACAGATCATTTAAAATAAATAAGAACTTTTAATTTAGTTTTAGTTGAATACGCTGTCGATTTAAATTGTTTCTTAAGTTTAATAAAAACATTTTCTGAAATTAGTTGTTTACCAGTTATTAAAGTAATGAGAACAGGGTTTCTAATATGTATTTACATAAACAAATTTTAGTAAGTAAGCAAAAATACCAATGGCAATTATTGGTGCACATTCTGACAATTACTAGTACATCATCAAACTTGGAGTGGCAATTAATGGGGTGTTGGTAGGGATATTTTTTTTGTTTATAAATGATGTTTTTGATAAACCTAACTTTTCTACCAAAAGGAACGTACTGTTTAATGTCTAATAGATATACTGGTAAAAATAAAATCTTTAAAATGTACCTTAAAAATATTTATAAAAAATATTTTTTAATTTGACATCCTTATACTGTCAATTACTGGGACATGTACCCTATATTAATTTGCTTTTTTCCTGGTTTCAAATAGAAATATAAACCTATAAAATATGTAACAATTGTCAGGTCGAGCCAGAGCTGTAAAGGTGCAGATATGCAAATTAAAAGGACCAAGATTACCAAAAAGTGTAATGAATTACTTTGAAAAGATTATTCGGCTTTGATAATAATTTAATGAACACTTACATTTTTGGTTTGGATTCCTTCTCCTTTTTATATTCAAAACAATTCAGTTATTTTCTAATGTATTAAATATCCTTTCATCATGCTCCCTTTCCTACTACTCTGCCAATCTGAATATTCAGTATTATTAGTTTTCAAAGTCCCTATATCACAATGCATAGTCAAAAGTTCAACTTTAGAATGAACATATCCTGTCTTCATTTATATCTCTGATATCCGTCCCTTTCGCTTGTGTTCTTTTGTAATATTTGTAGGACAAAATTGTATGATTTTTTCGCCTATCAAATCACAGTAACTTTTGGAAGCAAATCCGAACGTTGTTCAATTTTAGGCTCTTCACATTCAATGATTTCTAAATTTCTTGTTTAATTTCAACATTATGACCTCTTGATCTCGGGGTGTTGGTTTAAAGTCTTCATAAACATTGTGTACGTTTTTATAAATGTGTTTTTTAGAATCCATTTGTCCAGAATTAAGATCTGGTTCGTTTTTAAAAACACCTTCACTAAAATCTAAACAATCTTCTTGTTTTACATTCATCATTATAAATTGCAAGACTATAAAAATCGGCTAATAATTACTTTTATATAAAATAAAAATTCTAAAAATCGGCTGAATGCTGACAGCAGTGACCATAGATAAATTAATAAAGAAGATAGTCGGATCCTCAGATAAATAAATAATAATAGATAACTGAATGTCAAAAATTTACATTGCGTTTGTTTGAAAGCAACATATACAAGCCAGTTGTTAGGAGGGGAAGAGCGGGGTTTGTTAGTTTTATTATCCAGTAGCGTATCAAATAAATGTCAATAGAAATGCTTTTGATTTATATTATAGTTTTGAGATATTTCAATGGATCAATGTTTCTAATATGAGATGTTTATAGAAAACCGTCAAAAATTAATTTTTCAGTCGACCAATACATATATTTTTTAAAATAAAAACATACATTATTTTTATACACAAATAATTTGAATAAACGTTGCAATGATAGGTTTTATAAATTCTAAATTTTTGTACTAATATTTTTTAATAATATCGATTCTTTTGTAAATTATTTTTATTGATTTGTTATGAGTACCGCTTATATATGTAATAAAAAATAGAATAAAGTATCTGTTTATTGTTAGTCCCTTTTAAGTTAATTAAATTTTGTGCACAAAATATTTATGGTTTTTAATAATTGGGAAAGTAGGGTTAAAAAACCAATTGTTATTCATTTTATTAAATAGTTGGGTTATATCTGGAAAACAAAACAAAGACAAATGTTATAATAACAGTTTAGAATAAAGCGATACTTATGTAATAAATGAGAAGTTCATAATCACCGTTTTAAAATATTGCCAAGGTTTTCTAATACACAATATTTTGAATAATAAAACTTAATTTCGATGAATTCTTGTCAGTTAGAAATAAAACAACGTTAAGCAATTTTTTAGAGACGTTATGTTATTGTACTAATTTGGTTTAATAACAAATAATAATGGCTAATGGGGTGATAATAATAATAATAATAATAATTTAGTTGCCAACAATTTTCCTTTCACATAATTTATAAATCAAATAATTATGTGACAGGTACCTAGATAACTAAAACTAATATTCATTAACTACAGATAAATAAAACCCAACAATTTTCCTACCACACAATTTACAAATTAAATTAATTATGAGACGTGATAAGTAAATATAATTTACATTCACTTGAGATGTTGTTGGAAATGGGATGTTAATACACTGCGACCTAAAAGATTTATTGTGCCCCTTCTGTCGCTAATGCACCAAGGAAATCTCTCAATGCCTATAACGACCCTTCCAATCCTATCTTCCCAAGGAAGTGTAGGATTTGGAGTGGCTTCGTGTTAGGTAAATCTCTCTCTCTTTTCTATTTGATATCCTCCTACTAGGTATAGTGCCCTTGGATTCTGGAGTACTACACATTCAGTTAGAATGTGAATGGAGGTTTCGTCCTCCTCCTCACAGAATCTGCACTCACTATCCTCTACTACTCTCAGTTTACTAAGGTGTCCTTTAAGTCGATAATGCCCGGTAAGGATCCCTGTTACAATACGAAGCCTGTTCCTGCTCAGGCAGATGCAGGCTGTGATGTATGCCTTATTTATACACTACTCAATAAAACAACACCTTGTTGTAAGCTTTTATTCTCTAGTATTCTGATAAACACAGTAATTCAGTAATGGTTATAATACAAGACAAAACTCAAGATGAAATACGAACTTGTAATACGAGACAATGGGCATTTGACTCTTATTTAGTACTCGTGGCGGCATCTACGTACGATCTATAATCTTACGGGGTCACAGACTACAGATGACTGTGATATAAGGATAAACACTTATATGAAGCTGAAACATAGATGGCGTCACGGGTACTAACATTGCCATTTATAAATGGGTATACCACAAAGCACGTATCTTCTAGAGACCCCACGCCAATGTTAAACTTTTAAACCAAATTAGCGCCACCTTGTGTTTGGAGCTGGAACTAAAATGACAATTGACAGATGGCGGTAAATTCAAATTGTAATTTTTAGGAGTAGGTAGTAGTTTTAAATTAAATTTTAAATGATTTCCACATAAATTATTTTATAAAATAAAGAATGGAACTAGTAAGTTCGAAACTTTTATTTTACAAAATAATTTAGGTCGATTATACCAAATTTGAGGAATTAATTTGTTATAAGCAGGGGTCTGATGTGGAGAGTTGGTTCTGCATATTATTATTAAATAAATATAAGATATATCAATAAATAATAAAATAGAACATTCTTAAAATATGTTTATTAATAACTTAAATAAATATTATTAGATAAAAATAAATACAAATAATAATACATATTTAACGAATACTTACTTGCAGCAAATAGGTATACAATCTCAAATCTTTAAAATACCTATCAATAATTTAAATGTGAAGTAGAGACTAGGATATTACATTTTATTAACACTAAAATAATAATATATTTTATAAATGTCTTTTAAACCGAGGACAAATGTAATATAGGTATTGTATTAAAAGGTGAATCCTTTTAACTATTCATTCAATGATAAATAGGTATTTTCCTTCCAAATACAGATGGTGGTATTACTCCACTGCTTTGTGTATTACTCTCTTATGTGAAAAATGATTTCGGAATCTAGTCCAGTGATAAATTGATTATCAATTAGTTGTTATACCCGTTTGTCTTTTTATGATGCAGATGCATGGTGAATCAATGAAGTTTTCAACGTAGCACCCACAGGTAGCACCAAAATTATTGCAAAACACAGTACGAAATAGAAAAGCAAAACATCACAATTTTGCAAATAACTATAAGACGAAACTATAAACAGAAACCAAAAGCTAAAGCCAACAAAAAATCACTAAAATCAGACGGAAAAATGAGATTAACCAAAAACATAAATAAATACATCTAACATCTTTGGAGTCTTTGGTTGAGTTTTTCTCCCATAAAGCTTAAAAATGGAGTAAGAAAAAGAAATTTATCAGTAGCCCCATCTAGAGTTTGGAGCAAATAGCATACAAAATGTCAGTTGTCGGTTTTGACCTTGGTCATTCACGTGGAACCTCTATGTGCTTTGTGGGGTATACCACTGATCTGTATTATTTTACTGGATAGGATATAGCCCCCTAAAAAACGTTCCGAAAAATTGGCCGATTTGGGCAAATAATATGGCGGACCGGATGTTATTTAACGTAACCTCTATTTCCATTTGTCATCAAATTTGTCATTTAATTGTGTCAACAAGCTACGATGAGTTGTTATTGTGGAAAACAAAGTAAAAAGAGTATGAAATAAATAATAAACGTTCATTCCTGAAGACACAATATGCTTCACGTTTCCATTTTTATGTTTTCTTTCATAAAAAATTAAATCATGGGTGAATTTTCCCGAAGGACATCGCCCGCAAAAGGAATAGAAGAAGAATAAGAAGAAAAACTAATTAAATTATAGGTTAGGTATGTCAAATTATCCCAAATTTCAGTTCTGTGAACCCACCATAATTTGACCAAATCGGCCAGGGGCCCTATCCTCGGCTATCGTTTTCTAAATAACGTATACGCTTTAGCAACATACGAGCTATTCGCTATTCCCGACATTCGTTTTAAAAGCGTGTACGCTTTTAAAACGGGTGTTTTACAGCGAGCGGAATTTTTCACACGTTTTTGATAAAACGTGCATGTTTTCAAGGATTTAGTCAATGTCACTTATATGTCACTTTTAGGACGATTAATATTATTGATTGATTTTAACAAATTCTAGGTAAACTACTATTTATTAATACCTACAAAAGTATCTAATTTCTTATAAATTTGGTTTGCAGTACTAAAGAAGTCCATTAGCTGAGAATTTCTTTCAATTATATTATCAATAATTGTACAATTAGAAAACTTAGAAGATAAGAATCCTTAAAGATTCAGACTTGCAGAGGCAGAATCCAGTTTTTGATTTTAACTGATATTGAATGAATATTTTTTATATCTTACCGTGTAAGAATTTAATTATTAATTCATGTATGTTTTATTTACAAATGTTAATTTGCTTGCGGTTCAAAGCTCTTCTGTATCACTCGTTGTGTCCAGAAATTTTTACAATTTTACAATATTAAAGTACTGAATAATATAAGCAAAGTTATTAGTTAAATGAATTTTTTACTATAAAAACTCGGTTTTTATGACGTACGATTTTCCTAGAATTATAGGTTGCATTAACTACACCCGTATAGCTATTTTTACGCCAACAATTAACGATTCAGATTATCCTGAACATCGATATATATTATGTGATTAGAAAAAATCATCGTTCGACAAATTTACAATTGGTTTGTTGTAATTAAATTACATAATTCTTATTCTTTTATGGCCTGCACATTACTTGAATTCAACGACATAGACAGTTTACATTGATGCCAGACATATAATTTGCTTGTTAAAAACGTACACGTCTTAAAAAACGAATACTCATCGAACGTCAGTCAAGAATATAGATTTCAAAAACTACTCGCTTTTCAACCACTCACTTTCGAAAACGGTTCGTTTTTTTAGCGATTGTCGAGGATAGCCGCCCAGCAATGTTGCACTTCCGGTCTCCTTGGTGGATGGTTTATTAGTATGTTAAATATAGCCTCTATATCCTATCCAGTAAAATAATACAGATCAGTGGGGTATACAGATCTCACACAGGCTTCCGATGTTTCCTGCCATGGTTTCCTGGTTATATTCACCCAGAAGTATCTTAGCGTGTCTTAGCCTTAAGAGATTGATCCAATTATCGGTTCTTATACTGCCCAATTATTTTTTAATCTCGTCGTGGACGTTTGAACGAGAAAAGTCAGTAAATGTGACCATCGCCTTTCAAGGGGATGCCTTTAGATGTTCTTCAGACTGTACCTGTGGAAAAAACGGATGACTTTAAAAGACTTAAAGGATCGTAAGCAGAATCGAGACAAGTCTCGAAGAATACGAATTAGATATTTCCAGGATGATGCGATACTAGCAACCATTTTCCTACTACACAATTTACAAATTAAATTAATTATGTGACGTGTAACTATATAATAAGTAAATATAATATACATTCACTTGAGATAAATGAAACCTATTTTAATTTAGACAATAAGAAAACATATCATAATAATTACATATATTATTGTGTTATTAAAATAACATGAATAGGTAATTAAAAAATTACAAAATTTATTGGTTCCCGTACTAATACTTAGAATATTCAAATTAATTAAACAAAAACAAAAAACATTTTTATTATTTATAGTTTTTGTTCAAATACTCACTTAGTTTCAGATGTAGATGGTTTAGAATGTGACATAGTTTCCAGTTGAGGAACAGCTTCAGGATGTGAGTAAAATAAGGGCATTACTCCTTTCATTAAAAACATTTTTCCTCCTGGAGACTTAGCAAAGGCATAATCCTCAAAATGTCTTGAACAAATTCTACTGAATACACTCTTCATCTCCACGTATACCCAAACTCTTCATCCACATATATCTAGTTTGAGGATCTTTTGGAAACCTAAATAGGTATAGTGTTTTCTTATTTATATAGGTAGGTATATAGGATTTCATGTAATACAGAATGCAACATAGTATACTTTAAAATAACTATGGTGTTCTAACAATATATTTTGTCATTAAAATAAAGCAATACTAAGATTTTATAACTAAAGTAAATGCCACAAGAGCCTTCTTAAATGTACAGTATGCACAACAATATAACTTTAATTTAAAGATAGCCTATTAATAAATTCAAAGTTATTAAACACAGGCACAATAAAATAATTCGAAATTCGACGTTGAATGTTATTTTAAACTTTAAAATAAATTGTTGTTGTTTAAACCTTATTTTGAATTATGATACCCCTCAAAAAACTGTGATGCAACGGTAATGGTTTTTATTTACTTACCTATGAAACGTTATCGAACTGAACTTGAGATACTTTCTCGAGCACACAATACAATTCACTGACATTTTTAAGCAATTAAATGCACTAAAATAACTTAAACCACAAACATTTTTCAATTAAAGTACGAAATAAACTCAAAATGAACCACAAAATAACCATAAAATAACTAAGGACCGATTCCACCGTTGTGTTAAACGAAGTTTAAAATGACATTTTTACATTAACAATGTCATTTTAATCTCCGTTTAACACAGCGGTGGAATCGGCCCTAACCTAACTAACGTAGTCCTGTCAATTTTTTGCTAACCAATCAGGTGTGTAACCAAAATAGCGAACATCCAATCAAGTCGTGTAACCACTGCTGTATAGTGAGAGGAGATGCTGGTTACAAATATTGCATGATAGGGCTGTATCTATTATTTATTTATTTATCTGAGGTCGGATCCCGTGTTAATTTTTGGAAACAAACAGTGCTGCGAATTAGTATGAAACGGATTTTTTTTGAACTACACTGGCTGATTGACTTGCCAGTTACAGGCCAAATAAGAAAGAGAAGAATAAAAAAAGAAGAGCTTAAAGCGAACCGCGGTTCATTCAAATATAATTTATTATTTATTTACATTTTTTTGGCATTCATTACTCTAAAAAAAACTAATATTTACATCAAAATGGTGCATTTAACATAAATATTAGTTTTTTTTTCGTAATAAAACCCCAAAAAATATAAACAAAAAATATTTACATTAAAATAAAATATTTGAAACATATATTTTAATTATTTATTATACAGTAATACATACATACATGAGATCAATAGTAAATAACAATTGTAAGTAAAATTAATAGTAGGTAGTCTCCCCCATTCTTGGAAAAATGGACCATATTTTGTTGGGTGTCCCGTTTCCTATAAAAACAAAACAAAAAGTCTACATATGTCTTATTGAACAATTTCTCTTATCAAATATTAATAAAATACAACTTTTTCTCTTTAGGACTTAAATTTCTGACTACTTTTATTTATTTATTGTTTTTCTTCGTTTCAAGGGTCGTTCAAATTGTTCATCACTAATTATTAAGTTTGCAACTAATTTCTTGTTTTTCTTATGCTGCTATATTTGTGCTTCGGCCTCAACTTATTCTAAAATCTAATTCTCAGGTTGTATATTGGAACTGGATACTGGATGCACAATTATCTAATGAAATTGGTAAGAATGTCCAACTAAAAGTTTACGTTTTGATGAAACCCTACTAAAAGATTCAGGCAAAAATGGTCCGCACAAAGATAGCGAGTATTATTATCTAAAGTTAAATTTAAAGTATTAAACCAGTTCTGGCAAATTTTAATATGGGAAGGAAAATGAAAAAGGTTTAATATTTGATTATCCAACTTTCTGAATTTTAGAATAATACTTATTTAAACAATTAGGAGCTGAACAAGAATACTCTCGAGAATGCTTGACTATACCCGGGCCAGACATTTCTTGTTTCAAATATAAAAACAGAATTGAAAATCTATGAAATATGAAATTATATAAGGTTAAGAAAACAATGATAAACAAAGTCCTTAAATAAATCTACACACCTTTAATATTAAATTAAATTGCTAATACTTACAAATTACATCAAATCAACACGTTTATCTTCTTAAAAATAACTTGCCGATCTTTAGAACTTTTATCATAATTCATAAAATAAGTTTTAACATTCTTATTTGGCCTTTCGCCATCACGGTTTTTCATTTTTTACGAGGTTGTCAACTCCGGCTTTTAAAAATCCCAGCAATAGTATGGACATTGTATGGATGCTATGGTGCGCATGTAGATTGATAAAAAATTAAAGTAAGATGAAATTGAAATAACTCTCATCTCATGAAAGTTTACGGAAACCGGCAACATCGCTTTCATACTATTGCGACGGTGGCGCTAACTAATAGTATGATGGGATTGCTGGGAACTACCACGTGTTGACAGTGGCGTGCATTTAAAAAATTCATCTTGTTTTATTAATTTATCTATGGCAGTGACAGCTGACGGTTGACGCTCAGGCGGGCCAGCGTCCAATAACATATAGTTTATATAGACTGCTTATCCCTGTTACGTGCACATTTTACTTTGGGAATATTTTACCCTAAAAAGATAAAGATGTCTTCGAAAAAATTAATTTATTCGTAATAAGATAAATCACAATATTAATAATAGTTTTCAGTCATCTGTGTTTCGAAACCCTAAACTACCTAACTAAAAATAATACTGGTTCAAATTTCCAACTAGTGGATGACCCTTCGGTTGTAGTGCTTGCAAACAGTATGATATTGATGATAATAACTACACTTAATTAAAAAACAGCAATATTGGCGCTTGTACAAAGTTTTGAACCGAATTTAGAAAAGATAAAATTTTTGGAAAAAAAAATGAACACCCTTTTTAAATTACCACAAGTCGCCGATGCTGCTATATTCTATTTTTATGGATATAAATATTTTTTAAATTTTTTATTGATCTTACTTATTTGATTTTTTTGATTTTGTAAAATAATAAATATCAATAAGATATTTAGGAACATAAAACTTACCAATAGATTTAATCACACCCTTTTTTCTCGCCTTCATATATTTTAATAAGTGTAGTTTTAATTCTAAAAACAATACAAAATATAAATCGACATTAGATACCTCACGATGAGTAGAATGTTATTCCAACAAAATACTAAATTATAAATGTTTACCCTATTTAAATAATTTAGAGAAATTTGGTTATTTAGTAAGGTAGTTTAGGGTAGATTTTCTTTAAAATCTTTATTATGATCATATATTACTAATGTCATATATGTTGGATGTAAGTTGGCACCACTGTGCATGTTGGCACTCACTGTGTAAATTGGCAACTGTGGAATGACAGTTCAGTTTCAGCGGTAAAAGATACACACTCAACATATTGGTACGCTTAAATAAAACTAATGAAAACCAACATCTCAGTTGTTTCATTAAAGTAAATATTATATGGTGGCAGCGGTAAAACCAATAAACGCACACACGATAAATGTAAACGTGAAAATACGGAAAATACGTGAAAATATCGTGCGGCGCGGACTAACAATTTGAGGTTATACAAGAATAAACAAACTGTTATAGTGTTCAATTACGTGAAATACGGCAAAAACTTACTGAAAACAGGATGGCTGAAAACTCAAAAGCCCCAACTGAACTCAACTTTAAAGGGGACATTGCTAAACACTGGAAACTTTGGAAACAAAAGTTCGAACTGTACCTGAAAGCCAGCGGGAAAACCGCCAAAGCCGATGATGTCAAAATCGCGATTTTATTAAACCTGTTGGGCGATGAAGGACTCATCATCTTCAATACCTTCGAATTTGAACCTGCGGAGAATAGAGAAAAACTAAATATAGTCCTTCAAAAATTTGATGAATATTGTAACCCCGTAGTTAACGTTGTATATGAACACTACAAATTCTTCAAACGTGATCAAAACATGGGAGAAACGGTCGATGAATTTGTAACGGCACTGAAAAACCTAGCAACTACTTGTGAATTTAAGGAGAAAGACACAATGATTCGGGACAGACTGGTTTTGGGAATTCGAGACGCGAGAATTCAAAGAAAACTACTAGAACACCCTAATCTTAAGTTGACAGAAGACTTGGATATTAGTAGGTCAATGGAAACAAGTGCTGCGACTTTAAAAGAAATAACTAAAGAACAGACTGTTCCAGTAGTGAGTGTGATAAAGCGGAAAACTACACATTTTCAAAAGCCAGGACAGTCTTCAGCCCATAACTCTGACTATAGAGGTAAAACTGAGCAATCAGACAGGAAAGGTAACACTTGTAGCCGTTGTGGCTATAGCCACATTAAAGGTAAGTGTTTAGCAAATAATAGATATTGTAGCCGATGTAATAAAAAAGGACATTACAGGAAATTCTGTAAAATACTCAAATAGTACATGAAATTGCTGAAGAATCACAAAATAGCGATAGCGATTATGATGAAAATGAGATAGACTCTGATAGTGAACCTCATCAAATTATCTGGTCTATAACCAATCCTAATATATCTGCTATTGAGTGGTTTGAATCAATAAATGTCTCGGGACACAATTTGAACTTAAAAATCGATACAGGCAGTCAAGCTAATATTCTGAATGCAAAAGACTTTAAAAAGCTTAAAATACCTTGTGATGTGCTTTCGTTGACAAAAACAGTACTGTCATCTTACTCGGGCCATACATTAAATGTGATTGGACACTTAAATCTTACTTGTGAATTTAAAAACTTTAAAAAGACTTTTCGTTTTTACGTGTTGGACTCACCTAACCCTAGTTCAATTCTAGGCCTAGATGCAGCATGCGAATTAAAAATTATTAATGTTAATAAGACTATTAGTACGGTAACGGTCGCGAGTTCACAAGAAATTTTGAACAATTATAAGTCAGTTTTTACAGGTATCGGTAAACTAACACATAAACAATGTAAAATTATTCTTAGAGATGATGCCACACCTGTTATTTGTGCGCCAAGAAAAATTCCTATAGCTCTTCAAAAAACAATCAAAGAAAAACTAGATGATATGGTCTCTCAAGATATCATTGTACCAGTCACAGAACCAACTGACTGGGTACACCCCATTGTTGTTGTTGCCAAACCTAATGGTGATGTCAGAGTTTGCATTGACCCTCGTACTCTGAATAAATACATAAAACGAGAAATTTATCAGATACCTACACAAGATGTTCTCTTTTCTAAATTATCAGGTAGTAAATTCTTTTCCCTACCAGACGCCTCTTCTGCATTCTTGCAGGTTCCTTTATCTGAAGAAAGTTCGTTTCTCTGTACTATTTCTACTATCTTCGGCAGATATCGGTATAAAAGACTTCCATATGGCATTTGTTCAGCACCAGAAATTTTCCAAAAATTGTTGATAAATTTTAGTTGGGTTAGATGGTGTAATAGCCTACTTTGATGATATCCTGGTATACGGCCAAACACTTGAGGAGCATAACTTTAACTTAAAAAACGTCTTGGAGAGAATTCAAAAACATGGTCTAACACTAAATCTACAAAAATCCAAAATTGGCAAAACCAAAATCAAATTCTTAGGTCATGCTATAAGTGACACAGGCATATCTCCTGATGAAAATAAGACACAGGCCATTAGACAAATGAAACCCCCAAAAACTCGAAAAGACTTACAACGGTTTTTGGGAATGATTACTTATCTTGCCAAATTTATACCAAATTTATCTCAGGAAACTAGTAATCTTAGAAGTTTGTTGAGTGAAAAAAATTAATGGCAATGGACTGAATCACATGATAAATGTTTCAGTCGTCTTAAAAATCTATTGTCTCGAGATGTCGAATTGGCATACTTTGAACCAAATCAGGATGTAACTCTATCAGTAGATGCTAGTCCATTTGGTATAGGTGCTATCATTATACAAAATAATCACCCCATAGAATATGCTTCGGTCTCCTTGACCCCCGCACAACAAAGATATAACCATATAGAGAAAGAATTAATGGCAATTGTGTTTGGATGTGAAAGGTTCAACTATTATCTATACGGTCGTAACTTTAACATCGAAACTGACCACCGTCCGCTTTTAGGACTCCTTAAAAAACCCTTAGATGATCTATCCCCCAGGCTTCAAAGGCTTGCTCTAAAACTTCTAAGATATAAATTTACATTAAACTTTGTTCCTGGAAAAAACTTATATATCCCTGACACTCTTAGCCGAGATCCCACAGAAGTTACAATAAACACTGACTATTTGGATTCAGATCTTAAGGTATTTTCAATATTATCCACTACTCCTGAAAACGAACAAAGGCTTCAAAAATCAATAACTGAAGATCCGGCATTGCAAAAAGTCAAGTATTACACACTATTTGTTTGGCCCGAACATAAGAAAAATGTCCCTTCAACAGTTAAAAAATATTGGGAAATAAAAAATGATATATATTTACATGAAAACATTTTATTTTATAAAAACCGACTTATAATACCAGAAGCTCTCAGACTCGAATTCTTAAACCTCTTGCATAATTCTCATCAAGGTGTAGTAACCTGTAAAAAGATAGCCCAAGAAACAATTTACTATCCTGGACTTTCATCTGATATAGAAGAATTTGTACTCTCCTGTATCACATGTCAAATGTACTCTCGTAGCAACCAAAGAGAACCACTAACACCACATGAAGTAGTTAATCTTCTCTGGAAAAAAATAGGAATGGACTTTAAATCCCTAGGCTCACAAAACTTTATAATTGTTGTAGACTACTTTAGCAAGTTTGCTACAGTAAATAAGTTGACAAGCAAAACTGCAGAATCCGTTATAACTACATTAAAAAATATATTTTCCATATTAGGACTTCCATTGGAAATATTTAGTGATAATGGCCCACCTTTTGACTCCTATGAGTTTAAGAATTTCGCCAAAAATTATGACATAATATTAACAACATCCAGTCCATATTTTCCTCGATCTAATGGAATGGTTGAAAGAATGATACAAACTGTTAAAGGGCTACTAACCAAAGCTATTGAAGAAAAACGAGACCCTCTTCTTGCTGTATTAAACTACAACACTTCCCCTAAGCAGATGCTTCCAGCTCCTAGTTATTTATTAATGGGACGAAGGCTAAGAACGACACTCCCTACTAGCCTTAAACTTCTCATACCAAATTATCCTATAAAAGATGCGCTTAAATCTCTGAAAAATCAGCAAACACAACAAAAGAAATATTTTAACAAAGGCACAAAGAAACTGCCATCTCTAAATCCTGGAAAAGAAGTACTAGTTCAGGAAAAAACCAGACAATGGAAATCAGGTACTATTATTGAAAAATCAGGCCCAAACGACTACAGTATTCTAGTAAACGATACACCTTATAGGAGGAACAGACAACAGATTAAGGAATTCAGAGAGCGACCCCCAGAATTACTCGCTTCACCTGACATAGATATTGCCAATACTCCTATAAAAAGAAATCTAGAAACCCCTCTGTCAATCAGAAAAAGTGAAACTCCTGAGCAGGAAAGTACAGAACCCGAATCAGGAACTGAAGGAGTAAGCGCACAATTAGAAATGGAGGCACCAAATAACCCAACAAGAACAAGAAGTGGACGAATTGTGTTAACTCCTAAGCGTTTGAATTTATAAAGTGTTCCAAACTTGCGTTCTGTATTAGTGTTTTTAATATATCTTGTTTAACCATTTTTCACATTTTGTATTTTAGTGTTTTGAATTCATAAAATGTTATTGTTATGCACCGTGTTCCGAAATTGTGTTTTTTATTAGTGTTTTTAATATTTCTTGTTTAATCATTTTTCACATTTTGTATTTTTTATTAAAAAAAAGGGCGTGTCATATATGTTGGATGTAAGTTGGCACCACTGTGCATGTTGGCACTCACTGTGTAAACTGTGGAATGACAGTTCAGTTTCAGCGGTAAAAGATACACACTCAACATATTGGTACGCTTAAATAAAACTAATGAAAACCAACATCTCAGTTGTTTCATTAAAGTAAATAATATAACTAATATTATAATTTTCTATGGCTAAGTTCGGTTTAGCGTTCGCTGTACTCAGAGTGCACTCGGTATGCCTCGATTGTGGTCGCCTTGGCACTCAGAGCGTACTCTTTTGTGTTCGGCTTGCCACAGATCACGTACTCATAGCGCGCTCACTCTTCCCCTAGTTGTCGATGGAGATCGGCGGGTATCTGTAGGAATGTGTCAAAAATGTCAAATGTCAATATTCTGATCGGCGATTAATCAGTCTTACACGTATTATTTCTTGTTTGTTTTTATTATAACTATTTCCTATTTGATTAAAATTATTTTTTTACAGTCCATACACACAAACAAAAGTGTATTCAAGTGTAAACTATCACTAGTGTCATTTGTCATTCCCCTTGTGTTCGTCTTGAGATTGTAAAAAGAGCGAACTCTGTCTATGACGTCACGCACTCCGTGCGCGCTCTGTCCGATCCGCCGAGTTCCAAACCGAACTTACCCTTAGTAGTTCTGTGACCATTTCTGTAATTTGAATGTCTGTCCCCGGGTGTATTTTACTGTAGTCTCATTTGGACAGGTCGTAGATATTTGCTTCTATCCCTAAAATTGCTGAACGCAACTCAAATTGTCATACTGTCAAGTGTCAATCGGTCAATCGTCAATGTTGTCAATTGTCAATTTGTTGTGGGATTTTTTTAGTACAATTTTTGTTTTAATTTGATGGGGCTAGGTTTAGTTTTAGTGTTTTGCATTTACATCTTTCATCATGGATTTGGGGATGCCAAATAGCCAAAATGGTAATGGCATTTTGGGATTTGCTTGTTCAATGTGTTTTATATTAAAATTTAATAATTCCAACTTGGTGCAGATGGACGTTTTGGTGTAGCGGTATTATTGTACTGAAAACCATTTTGAAGTAAGTGATCTTTTTCTAAAAACTATAATTCTGTTTACTAAGTAGGTAAGTAAGTATATGACAAAAACTCAAGTAGTTATGAGTGTTTTTTATACGTAAGTGCACTAAGTATAATTATTCGATAGCATTTTATTACAAAAAGAGTGACATAACGTCTCTAATATTTAAAAGGCAGTAATTTTACTTGCAGTTTTAAATTTATGACAAATTGCAATACTTTTAAAAATATCCTACACAGCTTTGTTAATTGATTAGGCTTATTATGTAGGTAGTCAATGAGTGCACTTGGTGGAAGCCAAACTGGAATTTTTTGTTTGTGTCATCAAAAAAGCAAAAAAAAATCAAATTTCACTATTGTATAAATCATTTATTTAATAAAAAAAAACTATTTTTTTTGTCAGTACATATTTTCACATATTTTTGAAATAAAAACACATAGGTATACAGTCAACATACATGTAAAATGATAAAATAATAACTTTACAAAACATAATAAGAGAAGAAAAAAAAAACATTAAATAGTTAGCAAGTACTCACACACTAATTCGTAATTTATTTTCAATGAGTTTCTGTTACAATAATCATATATTTTACTTATACTATTTATTTCTTCAAAACAAGTTTGTGTTTTCATGGGTAAAATATATCAGGATATCATTCGCAAATAAGTGTATTGAGCATCTTTTGACTTCATCAGCAATGTCATTAATATAAATTAAAAACAGTATCCGAAACCAATTACTTACCATGACCTTTTGTTTTATATTTTCCATATAATGTTTATATAAACCTTTTTTGCTTAGAATGATAATATCTGTATTCGGTTTCAGTTTGTTTTATATAATTTGGGACACCTTGTATAATAATATGACCTTTGAAATAGGGATCTCGAATAAATATGGTATTGTGTTTTAGTCCCATATAACTGTGTCCCTCAGTTCTTAAAATGCATGTGTAAAATCTAAATGTTACAAATGACTTCTAAAGGGATTTAAATTTATTAATGCCAGGGAATATACATTGATCAGGGAAATGACAATATAGGGTAGAGACAAAATGACAGAGAAGTGACATCTATAAATACAATTTAATTTTTTAATCAATAAGGAATATTGACAAGGGGGGTAGCCATGTGTGAGTTGAGGTAATTTTAAGGTGAAGGGTGAGAAAAAGTCCTTTATATCTCACAAGGAAAGCCAATGTTTAATTGTTTAACAAAACATTGAGTGCGACCGGTTTCGAAGTGTCATCACTTCATCTTCAGGCTCGCCTAGTGGAAAGGAGAATATGTGGTGTAAGGTGTGTTGGAAACAAAACGATATATAAAATAATAAAAAAGAGAGAAAACTCACCATACTCTCCATCCACTAGGGAATACTACAAAAACAAGTTTCATCAATTTTGGGTTGAAATAAATTGTAAAATGAACCGATTTACACGTAATAAAAAGTTAAAAATATTTGAAAAAAAAAATATTAGTCAATTATAGTAAAATTTTTAAAATATTCAAGACTATACAAAAACAAATCACATACACTAAACAGATTAAAAGATAAGTGCTATTTTAAACATTGTTGTTATTTTTTTAAAAAAAATTAACATTTTTTGAAAGGAGACCTGTCAAGTTAAGGCCTCTACAGGTGGTGGTAAGTATTATAACGAAAAAATTCTTGGGTAAACTTATGACAGGGTATAGTTAATAAGATGTAAACTATGAGTAATAAATAATTCTTCACTCATAGTTTACATCTTATTAACTATACCCTGTCATAAGTTTACCCAAGAATTTTTTCGTTATAATACTTACCACCACCTGTAGAGGCCTTAACTTGACAGGTCTCCTTTCAAAAAATGTTAATTTTTTTTTTAAAAAAACAACAATGTTTAAAATAGGCCTTATCTTTTAATCTGTTTAATGTATGTGATTTGTTTTTGTATAGTCTTGAATATTTTAAAAATTTTACTATAATTGACTAATATTTGTTTTTTCAAATATTTTTAACTTTTTATTACGTGTAAATCGGTTCATTTTACAATTTATTTCAACCCAAAATTGATGAAACTTGTTTTTGTAGTATTCCCTAGTGGATGGAGAGTATGGTGAGTTTTCTCTCTTTTTTATTATTTTATATATCGTTTTGTTTCCAACACACCTTACACCACATATTCTCCTTTCCACTAGGCGAGCCTGAAGATGAAGTGATGACACTTCGAAACCGGTCGCACTCAATGTTTTGTTAAACAATTAAACATTGGCTTTCCTTGTGAGATATAAAGGACTTTTTCTCACCCTTCACCTTAAAATAAGGAATATGTATGTGGAACTTAATAAAAATATAGTTTTTACGAATTGAAACTTTATTCAAAACAGTGTGTATTAAAAATATAACTATAAAAACTTAAAATCTATATCAGAGTTCTGTGAAATAAGAATGTATTACTAGGTAACAATTCAGGCCATACAAATAAATAATAAAATACAACTTGAGCACAAATTGCACCCTTAAAATTAAACTGACACATCTCAAAAAATTTAATTGTTGGTAAATTGACAAAAACTGTTTGTTTAAACAAACCTGCTTTACTTTTATCCCTTTTTAGTCTGGGCAATTAGGTTAAATACTTTTTTATTTAAGAAAATAAGTAATACTTACATGATTACATTGCAAGAATTTTCACAATTTTTTTTGATTAATGAATTGTTTATATTTTTTTTTTATTAAAAAATAAAAAGTAAGTTAAGTCAATTTATTTTCAAAATTGTTTTATAAAAATTTACTTAGGAATATGTTTTTTTAACTCTAAAATTACAATTAAATATTAAGACTAATTTGGGAATTAAGCATTGTTTATAACAAATAAGCAGGGCGGGTTTGAGGCAGAATTACATTATGATTGAGAAATTGTTCCTACACCATTCCTTGAATTTAATTTCTTCTTGAGAATCTCCTGTACCTTACACAGCTAAAGATGCACAATCACCCTTACCTAGCTCATCTACCCTTACCTGGCTCATCTACATCAACCCCTATGATAACAGCATATAGCAAACTAATATTTAAAAATACAACTTAGAAATTAGTGGCCATTAGTAAAGAAAGAACTAGTGGCGGACTGATGGACAAAAGTAAAGAATTTCTTCCAAGTTATTAAAAAAATGCAAAAAAAAGAATCACATGCTATCACAATAGATACATTTATTCTTGAAAATTACATATTTCAACCTATCAAATGCTATTTTTATTTATTTCTGTTAAAATATGATTGATGAACAGACCCCACAAAAGCATTTTTGTCTTAAGGTGGCCATAAATAGTGCCACAACCCTACACAAATGCCGAAAGACCTAGAAATGCTAACAAGATTTTTTTACTTTACAATAAATGAGAAGCCAATCAGGGTTTATAAAACATTTTTTAGAAATACATTAGATATCACAGATAGTATGATTCGTAGCATTTCATCAAGACTAGATGAAAATGGATTTCTAAAAGAAGAAAATAGAGGAAAACATGATAATCATCCCCAACTTGATGAAGATTTAGTGCAAGCTATTAAGAATCACATAAACTCTATACCCAGAATGGAGTCGCATTATGTGAGAGCAAACACAGAACGTGAGTTCATAGATGGAAGCAAAACCATAGCAGATCTGTATAGGGATTTTCAGGAAAACCAAAAAATTACTAATAAAGATGCAGTACTTATTACAGGATCCAATTTTGATGGCTTCTATTTTAGTCTCCACTTCATTCCAATAAAAGCAGTGTATATTCTTATAAGCACGTTGATCCCGTTCTTTTACGGTTTCATTTTTTTTTTCAATTCAACAATAGTAAAATTATAAGTATTAAATTTTGACTTGTAAAAAAATGCTGATGTATCACCTCTAGGACATTGTAATATGGCCTGAAGATTGTAAACTACAACTTTACTGGTTTTCAATATCATAACTCGATCTTCATGTTTCTGTTGTCTACATAAATTTTTCTGCTCACTATGGGTCTGGTACTGCTCTTCTAAGTTTGCTTTGGATTCTCCAATGGCATTATTATATGATAGACACAAATTGGTATTTCTTAGGTTAAAAGAATCCAATGTTAAATTCTGTCATAAAATTTTTATAATAAGTACAGTATTTTCCAGCATCTTTATTAGTGTTTTTTTGGTTTTCCTGAAAATTCCTATACAGATCTGCTATGGTTTTGCTTCAATCTATGAACTCACGTTCCGTGTTTGCTCTCACATAATGCAATTCCATTCTGGGTATGTAGTTTATGTGATTCTTAATAGCTTGCACTAAATCTTCATCAAGTTAGGGATGAGTATCATGTTTTCCTCTATTTTCTTCTTTCAGAAATCCATTTTCATCTAGTTTTGATGAAACGCTACGAATCATTCTATCTGTGATATCTAATGTATTTCTAAAAAATGTTTTACAAACCTTAATTGGCTTCTCATTTATTGTAAAGTAAAAAAGCCTTGTTAGCATTTCTTTCAGAATTTGTGTATTTGTATTTTGGCATAACATTTCTCATGTATGCATCAATAAATGATCTTTTTAGGCCTAAATCTCCAAGGTTCCCGAAATTCTGAAAAAATGATATACGAGTCTCAGTATCAATATTTTCAGTGCATTTAAGTCTACACTGTTCCTTACAGGTTCCCTTCACGTTCCGAGCAGGGATATCTCTATTTGAGAGACAGATTTGTATGCTTTTCCTGAATTTCTCAACTTCTTTGCAAGGTTTTGTTTCCACAACTAAGGATTTCTGGTGCGATTCCTTTCCTTCTGAGCAGTTTTTTGAACCGGACTTGAGTCACGGGAGGTAGAAGAAGAACTACAGGTACTGCAGGATCTACTAGAATTATTTTATCAGGTTAACTTTTTTATTGTTTTCTAATTCATAAGTTGGATCGGAATCCGTGTGATCCACATCACTTTCGTTGGAATAAATTGGTGATATGTGATAATTATGGGTATCTTTTTTTTTTTTTTTGTTGAGTTCCTGAGTCCAGCGAACACCCTACTTCGGCAACGTCTGTTGAAGGTACATCAGAAGGTACCCCTATAATTAAACATTACTTTACATAACGAACAAAACAAAAATAGATAACGTATAAAAACTAATCATCCTAGCCGATGCTACTTACCACTGAATTCCCACTGGCGTTATTATGATTGGTTATAGGCTGTAAAACTGTAGATACCTAAAATGAGAAAAAAATATGTAAATAGAGGTAGAAATTTAAAAAAGAACAATAAGTTTTATTAGGGCAACAAGAAGTATTTACCACTTGATTTAAATTATCCCCATCTGGTAAAAATCAAAATTTTAGCTTGTTGGGATCTTTAGTGCACTTATTCAGCATTTTATATATATAAAGATTGATGATTTGCAAATGGTAAAATTTTTGATTGATTTAATGCATGTAATAAAAAATCTATATTAGTATGAGTTACACCTAGACAAATTTCACATTTATTGATATTTGGTTTCGTATTCCAGAATGGTAATAAATGATAGAATAAAGAGTACAGCGGAGCGTCGATAATTTGGATTAATTGTGAGCAGACACTGTCTGGATTATCAAAATGTCCGAATTTTCGAAAAGAACCAAAAAAGGTTGTTCACTTTTCTCTTGAATATAAGAAAATTATTACTGCTGGTGTCCTCTTTAAGAGAGAAATTGAATTAAAAACTAAAAACAAACCAAATTATGTGATATACAGCCAAATGGAATTAAATATAATATAAATGACGTGTCCAATAATGAATTTATAAAATTATTTAAAAATTAAAACAATTAGCCTTTTTCCTGGGAAGATTTAAAAAAGATCTGCTAGGGGCAGCACCGGGGGGGGGGGGGGGGGGGGGGTACATATGTTTTGAATTCTCTATTGACAACTACGTCAAACGTACGTTTTATTATTATCAGAAAAAATAAATATTGTGAAAAAAAAATTAAAAACAAAATGTCATGCATACAAAACATTGTGCGTTTGCTAATTGTACGTCTGACAGTCGTTACAAGCAAGATGGTGTAAAATTTGTGCCTTTTATAAAACCACAAGTTGACAAAAAAAAAGTGATTGGAGTGGATACATTTATCACGAAGGGCAGATTTATCAGTTGAAAAAATAAAAAAAACATACTTTTATTTGTACAAGACATTTTATTAATTCAAATGGATCAAGAATAGAAAACCCAAATCTATTACCAGCGGCAGTTTCAAAGGTTAGTAATTGTTTATTTAAAGAGGTTATATTTTATATCAGTCTACATATAGGACCAGTAGTAATATAATTATACATTATAGCATAGCAAAAAGAACGAGGGATAGCTTTGAATGAAAAATTTGCCCAGTTTGTAGTAGGAAAAGCGCAGGATGTTGAACTTGGTAGAGTTGAATTGAGTAATTTCATGCGTTGCTGTTTATCCGTTAGACATTTACCACTATCAATTCCAATGAAATTTTTTTTAACATTACCATTTGCAATGCATTCTTAATTCTTACATATAGAAACAAAAACAACATATTTTATTTAAAATTATAATATTTTCAATATTACAATGACATACGAGAAAATGTATAAACCAAGTAACCTTTCAACTAGGACATTTTTGTTACCTGACACGGTTAAGCCGATGCAAGCCATCGTTTTAAGTCTCGGACAAGATGATCTTGCACTTTGCAAATTTCAATTTCGCTCCAGTTACATCATCTTCCGTTAATTCCAATATAAATCTATACGTTTGATATTGTTGTCAATAAAGAATTCAAAACATATGTACCCCCCACCGGTGCTGCCTGTAGCGGAGCTTTTTTAAATCTTCCCAGGAAAAAGGCTAATTAAAATTAACTGAAGTTACGAAAAATTATGTAATTATACAATATTATACAGGAGAACAATAATAAAATGGAAAAATTTAAATAAATTGAGTAAATGATAAAGAAATATATTATAAAATAGGTATATTAACAAGGTGAAAAATCTTGAAAAATTAATGAAAAATGAAATTTTATTTTTAGGTGACAGTTGGTATGTAACAAGAAACAAAATGTGGAAAATTGATAAATATTTGACATTGAGAAAGAAAAAAGAAAAGAATCAGGTAAATATATATAGAAATTAAAGTTTAAAAAAGCATTTAAGAAAATATTTTTAGAAAATGAAACAAGACATAACAAATGATTGACTTTAGAAAATTTTTATTTTTAAAGTGTGCCTGTAAACTTCCATCCAGTTTCTGAGATATCGTTCGATGCAGTTACTGGTGGTCCACCTTGTATATGCTGAGTGTTAGTATATAATAATAATAATAATAATATAATAATATTCAACCGAAAACGCTTTACCACAGAGAGCTCTCGTGAATTAATTAATTTTAATATAGGAACCTAAAGGACTTAGTTAAACTACAAGGTGTTGAAAGTTTGAAATCAAAAATTCAAAATTTGTTATACATTTTTCAAATTTGGTGACCATTATGTTCTTTAAGAAAGTAATATGTTGACATAAACTCTCTTTTGAAAAATTTAGTGACACACTATCGGGCTAGTGGTAACTTTTCCCCCCTATTTTTTACAACACTGGAACAAACATTTTTATTATGAGTTGATAATTTGCAGGACTTTGATGAGCTGGAGAGACACCCCACAGCGACAACTAGCAGATTTTTAACGAGTTGATAACCTGCAGGACTTTGATGAGCTGAGAAGATAACTGTTTCTGAAGACATCTCTCAGCGATGACCAGCAGGTTTTTACAGTAGAGGTAGGCCCTATGTGCCCCTGTAGGATGCATAATTGGCCTAATGAAGCATGAGTGCTGTGGAGAAACCCACCCTCTTCACCATACAGATACAGAGAGTATATGCTCTATAAATAACACGTCTTGGTTACCAATAAATAAAGTATGTATTCCTTTTTTTTGACAATTACTTTTAACTAATTTTTTTTTAATTACTTAGCATGTACTATTGTAATAATCTATAGAGGATAAGCAAATATAAAAAAAAATAGACTGATAATCAAATTATCAAAAATAAAACAAATAAAAAATAAAGTACACTATATTTAAGAAAACAAAAATATACAAAAATAAAACACTGACACAAATATATATCGATGGCTTAGAGGTATTAACATTTTTCCAAGTTTTCAGGAAACGATAAAAATGTATTAGTGGTCCGGTTTCGAGTATGACAGTGTAATTTTTTGCAAATAGTAAATGTTTTTAGGTACATATCAAATTGTTATGCCAGTTAACGTAAAAAAAATATTATTTGTCAGTATTAGGTTTGATACGAGTTATTGCAAAAAAAAAATTGTGATGATACGGGTTAATACATTTTATTCTTAATAATGAAACATTGTGGATAAAATAGAAAATATTATTATAATCAACAAACTAACTCATTAACTAAAATAAAAGTCACTATTTCAAGTAATAAAAGTACAAAAACTTACTTATTAAAAAACATAAAAAAATTGAAATCACTGAAAAGGCAAATTTTCATAGTAGTGGTGAAATTCTCTTGGTAAGGTCGTTTTGATATCTTGTAGATGATCAAACTTTAATTTTGATATTTTGATTCTTCTCTGCAACAAGTTTTGGGGTAATACATTAACACTAACTTCCTTGTATCTTTGAGGCAAATCTTTCAAATCGTGGGAAAAGTTTAGTTTATAATTAATTTTGCCATCCATCCCATAATGGATTACTCGAAGATCAGTTACTGTTGGATCTCTTGTTCCACGTCCAGGCCGAATGCTCTTGTATCTCATCAAGTCTGAGTTATCATAATTTTTAAAAAATGGATATTCAAGGTACTCTGCGTCATATGGGAAAGGTTTAAGCCTAGCATTTTTTGTTATGTTTACATAATCATATGGTAAGAAAATGTCTCTATTTTTAAGTTTTCTTTCAATAACGCTGTGAACCGAGTCACACTCCATTTGAGTGTGCCCCGGTTCTAAGTACTTTTGGATCACTTATTTTTTATATTTTACAGCATAGTTTAATAGAGCATTAGCCAAAACCACATTGCGATTTTGGTAAGGGCAACCATCACTCCATAAAATAGTGGGTTTATCTTCAGTACAATATTTTTCTAAATGGCTTATTATAATAGTGGTAAAAACAGATGAGACAAGATCTGCTTCTGATTCGTTCCACCAATAGTTTGTACATTGGTGACTGGCCAAGTTATAAATGGTAAAATTATGCAACTTAAGTCTCGTCTTAAAGTAGAACTTGTTTGCATTATTAACTGGACATAGTTTAACTGCTTGTACATCCATAACAAAAGTATATTGGTCGCCTATCTCTGCTTTTCTCTTATCTTCACTTTTTTCCAATCGAGCTGCATCTTTTAACTCAATATGTCTTGTATACTCCTCATCAGTCACATTGCCAGCACTATAAGACACGCATGTATTACACTGGTCTTTTTTGGGCTAAATAAAGACAAGTTCATTTATTCAAAAATTGACCAAAATGTAAACACACTCAGGGCTTGTTGGTTGTTTTCCGTACAGTGTTTTTGGTAGAGCCTAAACACATCCATTTTTGAACAGAAAACTCCTTCTAGGTAGAGCTTATGACTCCTTTCTACAGTAATGTGAGCTCTGTTTTGGTAATTTACCAAAAAATGATCTTAAGAATAATTTTTGTTCCTCAGCAATTTGAATAGATCTTTCCCACATAGCAAAATTTATACCTGGGATGTACTCAGAATATTCATATTTATACCATGGATATTCATACGATATACATAAATAACATTGTGAATATTCTGTGGATATCATATGAATGTTCAGATGTAACTTCAGTGGACCCACTTTTACATATTCCAGGAATATCCATATGTATATACATATAACCTTCATTAAATATACATGTATATCAATGTATAACGTATGTATGTTCATGATTAACATGGGAATGTACTGAGCATGTTCAGAATATTCCACAAATGTTCTTAGAAGATACATATTACATACTATGAATATCTCATGTATTTACAGGCCTAGTAGGACCTTGCACATTAAAACTATCATAAATGGTTATAATATACATTAATTAAAAACAAAATTACAAAAAAAATAAAAATTAAAATTGCCACGGCCCTAGTGGTAGTGGTGGCGTTTCCTTTCTAAACATCCTAAAAAAAAATACTTTATTATAGTAGACAATAAATCGAAAGAGACTTTTACTGTTTGCATTATTGTCCAGTACCAGTAAACTTATTTTGTCAGTATTATTTGTCATTTAGCTACAAGGTGTTCTATCTTGTATATTATTGCAATGGACTAGTATTATTTGAAATTTTTGTGTCTAATATTTTCATAAATCCGTAGAGATAATTAATTAATTAAAAAATTAATTAATTAATTAATCTAACTTTTAACATGGACCGGGGGGGTGGGTGGCTCAGTGGTTAGAGCCTGTGCCTGTGGATCCAAGGGTCCCAGGTTCGAATCCCACCGTTGGCCGGAATTTTTTCATTTAATTTAATTATTTAAAATTAATTCTGATGCCTTGGTAGGATTCCCCACTCGACCATTCACTGTTGGGTTCTAATTAACAGTGCTGTTCCTAAAGTGGCGCTGGGAAACAGTAACAAAGCCTACACAGAACACACATGATTAAGAATTTAAACACAAATTTGAGACTGGCATATTAGGTATATACACCTAGGCCATATATCGAAAAAAAAAAAAAAAAAAAACATGGACCTAAAAAAATTAAAAAATGTCTCCAAGTGCCTTAAAACTCTAGGGATACCCAAGAATTTTTAGTAATGACACATTATAGTGATATAAATTTACACTAATAGTTCAAATCACAGGATATATTATCCAGGTGTTTCAATGTTGCCATGCTCTGTATTAATTTGAATCTCCTGCCTTCTAAACTTAAAAATAATTGAAATTTTACAAGAGATAAGTTCCCCCTCTACATCATATCAGGTCGTATCTTCTCCAACACCTGGAAACACTTCTCTCTTCCTCGATTTAGTTGCAAATATTGACGGCTGGTTCAAAATAAGGATGAATTTGCTGTGGAAGTGGCACTTATCTCTAGTAAAATTGCAGTTAGTTCGAAATATAGAAGGCAGCAGATTGAAATTAGGTTTAGATCACGGTAATCTGGTTAATATATCGTGTGATTTCGACTAGTCTAGCGAATTTCTACCAGTATATGTCTCATTACTAAAAATTCTTGGGCATCCCTTGAGTTTTAAGGCATTAAGAAACATTTTTTCATTTTTATTTAGGACCTACGTGAAAAAATAGATTAATATTGCTACGGATTTATGAACATATCGGACACAAATTTCAAATTATACTAGCCATTTATAATTAAAAATTACTTACCACTCGAGTTTCTTATTATCCTTCTTGTGTTTCTTGTGGACCTCGAGTTTCTTCTCCATCTGGTCTCTTGGGCATTAGTCTGTCTTTGGCTCTAACTAACCACAATTTAATGAAATATATAATTTCGGCTTCTGTAGCCGTTGGATGTGTACAACGTATAGCATCTGAAATAAATATTAACTATAGTAACAAAGTATATTATTCATAATAATTATAATAATAATAACTCGTTATTAGGGGGGTGGGTTGGCTCAGTGGTTAGAGTCATGACTTTGAGATCGGAAGGTCTCAGGTTCGAATCCCACCGTTGGCCGGGATTTTTTCATTTAATTTAATTATTTAAAATTAATTCTGATGCCTTGGTAGGATTCCCCACTCGACCATTCACTGTTGGGTTCTAATTAACAGTGCTGTTCCTAAAGTGGCGCTGGGAAACAGTAACAAAGCCTACACAGAACACGAGGCTAATGGCCGTAGTAGTCGACGCCGATGACACCAAATTAAAAAAAAAAAAAATAACTCGTTATTCCCCCAAAAAAGCAAATAGAAAAATAGTTGACAATATAAAAAAGGTAATGTATGTAATTGTTAAATACTAATTTCTCCAAAGGCAAATAAATAAAAAAAAGAGCAAAAACTAGTTACAAGTTTAATATGTTATTTTTTAAAATTCATTTTAAACTTGTTTATCTGTTTGGTAAATTTATTAAATATATTAAGACCTTCGTAAAAAATGGATCTTTTCTCAAATATCGATCTAACGATTAATAATTAAATGTGACAAATAACTTTCCCACTTACCAACAATTACTTGGGCAACCAAAAAATTTTTTAGAGCACCTTTCTTCTTCGTCCCCTCCCAAGTATACAACTGGCCAAATTCATTAGAGAAAGTGCGATACATGCACTTTCTCACCACCTCTTTCACAGAATTGCCTCCTAATAGGGATAATTCCTTGACCTAAAATTTTAAGTTATATCATTAAAAGTAAATAAGTGACAGTCAAAAAACTACAAACATTAACATATTCACAAGGAGAAAAGATATATCTACCTCGTTCTAACCATTTCATTATTCCTAAGTGTTTACAACACTATATGGCAAAGAAAAAAAAATAGTTACCATAAACTGCCTATGAGCTATGAGTGAATCCTCCAATTTTGCCATGTCTTCATTGTTTTTTATTGGCAACAAACCAATTATTTTTTTTTGTTCTTCTATAACTTCCCTATTGGGAAGAACATCAACTGGTTGTGCAGTTACAACCCTGCTTAAAAGAAGGTCATCGAGTTTATTATTTAATATGAGGAATTCTTCCCACAGTTTTGTCCTGAAGCCTAAAAATACAATATAGATGAAATATGTAAATATTTTTAATATTACCTATTGCTTTACCTGCATCATGACAATTGCAATTGCATGTGATACTTTTCTGCACAGTAACGGATGAAGCAAGATTTGAATTGTTAATAAAAGAAACATAATTTTCCTTATGGGACGAGGGCTCGGAAAGTGGCCTATCACAGGTGGAAGTAGGATTTTCTTTATGGATGGAGGACATAGAGTTTGGCCTATCACATGATGAAGCACGATTTTCCTTGTTTGATAGAGAAGCTTCTCTGGTTCTTCCTAAAATATAACCTAATTGTTGTGCAAAAAGTCAACCCACGTATCGAGTATATTACTTTAAAAGTTACATTCAGCAAAATCAACAATAATTAATAAATGTTAAGATACAATTACATACCTTTAGCACCTCCTAATGTTTTTGGATATCGTGGATAACTATTGGAGTCACTTGAATCAGGCCCACTGTCAGATTCAGAAGAGTTAAACCTCCTAGGTTTCAAACGGTTACGGGGTCGAGGACCATTTCTTCCCAATGAATCATTAATGCTATCTAATTCACTAGTTTCTAAAGCCTTCTGTGCTTTTCGGGATGCTACCTCTAAGCTTTCTACAAAGATAAAAAAAATAATACTGTATATTTAAACATTTTAGCCTTTCCTACCATAACGCCCCAATACAGCAACCTTGAAGGGTTTCCAGTCATCTTCAGGTAAAAAGATCACGTTCACAATAGCATGATGTAAAAAACAAGTACTATCACGTTTCGTTTTAGTTTTAGAATCGGAGGGAAACTGGAAACTATTAGCGGCACAGAACACTTACTATTAGCGGGAAAATAATTCACACACTCGTTTTTATTTATAGGTTATGGCCACGTTGTTATGACATGACGGTTTAGACAGGTAAAACAAAATTGCCAACTTATGAGCTTATCAACCAAAAAAGTAATGAAAATTTGGCGGTAAATTCAAAATATCTATTGTTTATTGAATTTGTTCTTATTTTATGATGTACAGACCTGTCTATGTGAAAATGTAAAAATCTACAGCAATAGAAATAGTACTAGAATTGACGCCGATGGTACTCACGTACAGGATACACGTACTAAAAAAATGAGAAAAAAGTTGTGAACTTACTTAAATCGGTACGAACGTACTAGTCCGGGTTCCGTTATACTCATAGATAAGAGAAGTTACAATATTCTTTATTCTTCTTTTTTTTAATATCAGCACTCAGCATTCATGTAGATAAAAAGTATAATACATTAAAATGGGGTGGATATACCAGGCATATTCGCAGCAAGTACAGTTTACCTAATGTTATGTATGTATTTAGTATGTATATTTCATGAACATACATAATAGAAATGCTGGGAACATACATATTTGTTTATTTGTGGAATATACATGGATGTATAAGTATGTTCCTCGTATACTCGTAGAACAGCCATGTTTATACATACATCATTGGACATGCATTGTATATTCCATGGATATACAGAATATACATGAATGTATGATGAATATCATCTGAATATACAATGAATAAATTTTGCTATAGGGGTTGTTGGGGCCGATCAAGTTTCCGAGTAGTACTAACAACATGTCGGGGGCTGTGCATACCATGAATGTTTTCCAAACATCAGTGTGATATCATCCATTCTTTTAGTCCCAACGTTGATAGGAACATTTTTTTACACACCCGCTTAACTTCATTTTCAACCCTCAAAAAATATTCATAAGTAAATGACCTTCTTGATTTCCCTGCTACAAATTTTCTAGCAGTACTCTTCTTCATTAAACTTGTTACATAGATTTTTTTCTGGTCCCATTCTAATTCTTTCCAATATTTGTTAAAAATTACTTTTCTTGTCTCCATGTTTATAGTATTGCAGAACCTGGTTTTGTATTTAACACACTTCGATGAAGTACAAGAAGGTCACATAGTCTTCGGCTGTCTCATTTTATTGTGGAATACTTTGCCATACTTGGTTCTTGTGTAACCTAAATACCCTTCTCCCCTCATCCTTTTCAATCTTGTTTTTTGTCTATCCCATTCGGCCTTCGCCGGTTTTCTTCTTCGCTTTTTTCCTTCTTCTGCTACATCCTTATCCAGCCCATCTTCTGAGTCTAATGTTTCGTTGGATTCTTCATAATAAGGATCATCAAGATTGTCGTCAATCTCTGATTCATTGTTAGTTTCTAAATTTGCGCCATTTGCAATGTCTGTTTGTTCCAATGTTCAAATTTCTGTAATATTTGTTACATCTTCTAACAAATTATCTTTTTCAAAATTGCTATTAGATATATTGGTGGTGCCTTTTTTGGTTTGGTTTTCATTATTTATTTGGATCTCATTGTTCTCGTTATTAATATCTGGATCTAAATGTGCCGCAATACACCTATCTTCAATAATCGGCAAACTTTCCTCTGCAATAATTACTGGATAATTTAAAGCCATTTCTAAGATGTTCTTGCTTCTGATATTACCACAAAGTTGTGAAATTGGAAAGTTATTCATTTTCTGAAACAAAAAACTTTAGTATAGTAATAGTAAGTAATAACGACATGTATTGTCCAGTTTGTTTTTAAATTTATTAAATAACACGTAATTATCAAACATAAAGTACACGGGTCAGCCTTATTTAAAAAGAAAAAATCATAATTGCACGTAACATCCGTTTCATGAATAATAGGCGGTATTTAATTAAAATGTGCTAAAAAAACTATTTTAGAATGTATTTTATTAAGTAACAAACAATCTTATTTCGAAATTAACTTACCTTTTTAGTTTAAATTGCAAAAAATCATTACCAAATGTCATACCACATGCACAGCGACCATTCAAATACTTTCTTAACCTTAAAATATGTTGATACCTGGTATTGAATTTACTGGATGATACGTGGCGTTACCATAACGCTAAAATAAAATATTTTCATTTATCCAAACGTCACGAGCTTTCACGCAATGTTGTCAAACGATAACTGACAGAAAATAATAAAAATCATGTTTTCGACAAATTTGATGAAACTCTCATAATTTGCACTTGAAACAGATAAAAGAGTATCATCTGCGTAAAAATTTATGAAACGGTGTTTTATATATACATTTGTCTTTTATGTACCTAAACCAAAAAGAGTAACGGGCCCAGCACACTGGTTGTAATGTTTGTAACTGTTTATCAAACAATATATTAACTTTAAGTAGGTGTACAATCAATATCCTTGACAATACAATGATTAATTGCTTTACATAACCTTGAAATTAAGTTATAAATTGCAGGAGGATAATGTAGAAGATATGTAATCTCGGGTTGGCTTTTGACATCCGAAGTGTAGACATCGCAGTCAGTAAAGTTTAGAGCAATCTTCGTTATTTGGGCATTACCAACACCATGCTTTGTATTTTCAACCTTTTTCTTCCTCATAATTTTATATAAACATATTTTTGTGATTGCCTAACATAAAACATCTAGACGTTAACTTAACCTCCAATCCACATGGAGTTTGCGGTCAAGGATCCGCCAGATCCTTCGCCGAGGGTTAAACACTTTTATTCGACTACAGATTCGGGCCCCTTTGAAGTTTGTATCCAAGGAAAAACAAATAATCTAGGAAATTTTCATAAGTATAACAAAAACCATTTTTAAACTGAAACTGAAGGATATCCTCAAAATAGTAAGAAAAGGAAAAAACAATATTGGTGCGATTTTTACCAATGCTGCCAACCAATTTATAGAGGATAAAGAAATGGTAAACAAAGGTTTTGAAGTCTTTATTCCACCACACAATGTTTCTTGCAAAGGGATTGTCAGGTATGTGGATAGATCCTTTACAGGTGATGAAATTAAAGAGGCAACTGAAACCCATTTAGTGAATTATAAACTTCTTCATGTCAAACGTCTAAATATAAGAGTTGTGCAATCTGGCAATTGTTTGCCAGATTTGTATCTCCTATGTACCAACAGGTACGATTTGTATCACATTTTCAGGGAAAATGATTCCTAAAAAAATCTCAATCTACGGTCTCCCAGTTAGAGTTGTTCCATACATCACCCCAGTAATAAAATGTCTTAATTGTTTGCTTTATGTGCATCATATTAATCAATGTGGAGGAAAGGCTAAATTTATAAAATGTGGTAAATCCCATGAGTCAGATGTCACTTTCAGTAAGTATTGTATATATTGTAAATCTACGGAACACAGTTCCAACGATTTTAAATGTCCTGAACATAATAGACCAAAGAAATCAAGCAACTAATGTCATTTTCGAATATATCGTACTTTGATGCCAACCAACAAATTCCAAAAAATAGAGAAAACCCTATTCCTAATATTAACGACTTTCCAGCTCTTCCCAACAAGGATGCAAATGAAAATGGCATCCCAGTCGCCCAACGAAGATCAGATGCCTTTTCTAGTACAAGATTACCCTCTCTAAAGTCAAAAAATAAGAACGCCAGAACAAAGGAGATCACATGATGACGAATATGATTAGAAAAGGCATCAAGAATGCTTAATTAGTCCATCGGGAAGATCACCTAGATTTCCAACTTAACTCCTATCGTCTCCCTCTCGGCCTGAGAAAGGAAAAAATATATTTTTTTCTTTAGTTAAATGTTACTGGTATGGAACCAACTGGCCAAAGCTTCATTAATAATTAAACCGACTTTAAGGACTGTATTTATATAACCATGGACATTTTCCTATGCAGTTATTCTTGATCTATTATTTAATTTGACCCGTTTTTTAGATACATATATATTTTCCTTTAGATGATTTTTTTTTGACACAGGACACAAGATAGGAACCATTTTTAGTCCAGAGGACCTTCTGGGCGGTATTAGACTTACGTAGGTGTTAATCCTTGGGTGGTTAAACAGAGGGGGAGGGAGACTTAAATGTATTAATTTGTTTTGGTATTCTATTATAACTTAATATTAGCTTTGATTATGTATTGATATAGTGGTAAATAACATCTACTGTTGCTCAGTAGACAAGGCAGATTGTAGCATTTATATTTTCACAAGAATATTTTATTTAAATCTACAAAGAATGTATTTACATGTACTAACCTTTTCATTATTATCAATATAAAACAATTAGCTTGAGTCGTAGCAATTAAAGTATTTCACTTCTTTGGAATGTTTGGCAAAGACAGTATTATATATTTGATTTGATAACTATTATATACTTTGAATTGTTCAATAGTATTTAGACCTTAGTAGAGGGTTTGATAAAACTGAAGAAACATAAATCACAATAAAATAACTTTGTTTAATCACTTTATAATACATTACCATCTATAATTGTTTTGTTGTGCTTATAATTAAATTCTGGTAGATCTATTTTTATAATATCCAATTATTGTTAAATTTGATTGACTAGAATAGTTAGGTTGTCATCTTCTTTTTGTTAGTTTAATAATTTGCACTACTTCATAAATGCATGTCATTTGTTACTGAGTGGCCTTAGTTAGAACTGTTATTGCGTACATTCGTTTATTTGTATACAAATTTTTATTTTAACCAATCAAAAGCTGTTATTTTAATTCACTTCGAAATTCAAAATAACGTAGATATTTTTTTATACCATTCTGGAACTTTGAGTAGCCATTTGCAAGTTTGTTCCTTTCTGTTTGAAAAGACGAAAGAGACACATCATTTCGTGTGAAGGCTAGTGTTAGTTTTGTCATCCCTTAATAGGTGAGTTTTTGTTCAATAAATTTCTCAGGTTCTTTTATGAATCTCCTTCTTACGTTTCTGGATAGATATTATTTCCGTATTTCTTTTATCATGGACCTTGACCGGGACATGATCCGGTAGAAAGCACGCCTTCCATATTTCCATATTTGTTTGTACTATATCTAGTGATGGTGTCTAAAGTACATTTATCAAGATATCAATAATCAATATCTTGAATATTGTCGTCCTGTTTATTAATTCAATTAATTGTTGGAATAGCTGTAGTAGTCGCATTTGGTTTCGTCTTCCATGATGTATAAGTTAGCACAATCCAAAGTCCAGCTAAGTATTTTGTGAGACGTACAACTACATTCAGCTGTACCTTTCATTTGGTGACAATCCGTCACAAATGGGATCGACCTACCTGTAACCAGTAGCCTACCCTAGATCTGTTACCGAAGTCCAGTGATAGAACCACGAGTTCACCAAACCAGGTTTTGTCTAAGAATAATATAATTTTTCATTAACTATTTAAATTAAATATAACACTATTGATGCTTATAATTTGGTATATAATTTAGAACATAAAACATTATTCAATTAATATAAAGGGTTGTAACCCGAACATAGCTATGAAAGATATTTTGTCATATTAATATTTATTTAATATTATAAATTTTTTCTAATTAACTATAATAATTGAAAATCACATTTTTAATCATTAACTTAATTTATTGAAATTGTTAAGTTGATAAAGGTAATAATATGATAAAGACCATCATTTACATATAGGCAAACAATAATTTGAAAATAAATTGAGAGTGACATAATAGGTTGTTTCTTTTCTTGTTTGGTACATACATTTTCTCTTTCAGGAAAGTTAATTATCAGTGTTTATTTAAAAGTTTATTTGAATATTGGTCAATATCAAACTTTTCATTTATACAATCATTATAAGTAACTTTAAATTTTGCAACTTGGGAAAGTTTTAGTCTTATAGTTTGATATTGACATTGTTTTATTAAAGTTGCATGGCACTCGAAATTGTTACTTTACTCAAACACATTAACTTCATTCCGAATTCATCCTAGCTCTCCAGACTGAAGAGCTGCCGTTCGCAGTGTGTTGCACTTAAAATTCATAAAATTCAAATCTCTATTATTTAAAAAAAAAATCAGACATCACAGAAAAAGTGCGGCATAAAATTTACTGAAAAAGTTGTATATTTCTTAATATTTAGGTAAAGATTATTAATTGTTGTTGGGGCATTGAAGAATGATGTGTTCCAGATTTCCTTGTTATTTGCAGGAGCAGTTTGAATCGTCTGTTAGTCCAAACCTGTGAAGGTATTCAGAATACATAATACTCGCATGAAATTCTTTGTATGGTGGTTCTTGAACCATATCTGTTTTGCGATTTTGGGTTGTAATATTTTATAGTTTTGACCAGTAGGGGTTTCTTCATATTGTGATTGCCACTCTTCTATAATTTTCAGTTTACTTTGGTGAAAGATATCTGAAACTGGATTTTGAAGTTTTTTTATGTTGTACCCTTGGTCTATAGCGTTTTTTGCGAGTTCGTCGGCTTTTTCATTTTTATTTTATTTCCACATGAGCTTTTATCCACACCGAAGATAATTCCTTGTTTACAGATTGCATTTCTTGGTATAATGAGAGGATGTCCACTAGCAGGTAGTTATTTTCTCTAGTGAGCTCCGACTATCGGTGAAGATTACAAACATAGTTGTATCTATAGTTAAACAAAACCTGACGGCTTCTCTAATGGCGGTTAGTTCTGCAGAGTAGATGGAAGTATATTCCTTCATCTTAAACATTTTATTATTATTAGAATTTTTGTGGTAGAAGGCACAGCCTACTTTATCTTCTTTTAGTGATCCATCAGTAAAAATTTTATCGTAATTTCGTTTAGCTGTTTTTCTATAATTTCCACTTGTTTAGCATAGTTGATTTCTTTGGGGTAATCTTCAATTATTATTTTTGAGGTTTTATCGAATATTTTATAATTTGATATGTATTTTGGAAAATTTTTAGCTTGATGGATATGAGTGAAAAAGTTTGTAGTCTTCTCGTATGTTTCTATTAGGTTAGGTACTATTTTGTGAATCCAATATTTGTGGTAGTTACATAAGGCTGATAGATTGGCTATTTTTATTTACTAGCTCGCTGTCTTTAGCTGTCGGTTTCAGAATAAACTTTTCCCCTAATTGTTTTCTTCTAAGTCTTACTGGCATTTCTTTGAATTCAGCTTACATTATATTTATTGGAATACTTTTAAGATATCCAGCACACACTCTAATGCATGTATATTTAATTTTTTTATTTTATTAGTTTCTGTTCTGGATGCACTGTGATACAGAATTCATCCGTAATCTAGTATAGATCTTATTAAGCTTCTATAAAACAATATGGCTATATCCTTAATAGCACAATATTGTTCCAGGAACGTTATAGAAACATGCACTTGAGACATTAGAAACGTTCCTGACATGTTTCTTATTCTCCCGCAAACGTATCTGGGATGTTTCTGGCAATGACCATGTCATCATTTGTAACGTACTATAGGGACGTTTCACAGATATTTTGTGGAACATCCTGTGATGTTGCTCAAACGTTTTGGGCAAGTTTTTAATACTTGTACTAGAACGTTTCTGAAATGACCTGAACGTTTTTTTTTTAGTAAGATAAAAAAATCAATTACTTTTTTCATAAATTTATCATAGCGCCTATTTCTTTCTGGCGCTCTCCGCAGCCAATCGCCTATTTTCATTTCAGTTTTTTTTTGGTTACTGAAATATTTATTTTCTGAGCCGAATCTGAAAATAATGATTCAATTAAATGACAATGCAAACAATTGATATTTAGTTAAAATATTTACCAATTATTGCTTTAGCTTGCCGAGCTCCCTTTCCTTTTTTGCCAGTAATTGTCAATAACTGGCACAACTCCTCCCCTAAGAGGAGAGCTATGCATCTTCTGATAAATTCGTAGATATTATTTCCACCTTGGCTTGCAAAATATTTTACCTAAAATAGTTATTTTTGTATTAAAGGCGAAAAAAAATTTAACAACATGAGAATGTCAATTTTTGCCAAAACCGTTAGGTCGAGTTTAAAAATTCATTTAAACACAAATTTCACTGACGAAAAACAAACATTTCTTTATACAACTGTATTTAATTTATTTACTATTTTTGTAACTATAGAATATTTAACTTATTATGTTTCACAATAATAAGATGTAATTGTAAATCAATTTTCTGAACAGAGATTTATTTCTATTATTTATTTAATTACATTTCTTTTCACAAACCGGTTTACAATTTCTATATGGAGGGTAGTTCTAGGTAAAAAACTTGACTATTGTACAAAAAAAAAATGGTTCGTTTCAAAAAGCACAACAATAAAACAATATTTTAGCTACCAAATCAGAGTAGTTCTCTGGACATGAATAACTACATTGTTCGAATGAATCCAGTTGTTCTTCTGTGACCATTGGATAATTTAGTCTTGGTTTGTCTAGGACATTTGCTGAGGTTGCTTCTGGCTCATCGACTCCATTACTCAGTAGTTTATCCACTTTTTTATTCAAATCCAAAAGCATTGATTGCATATTATATAGGAGGTGAAGATTGCATTTTGAGCTATTTATTTTCTCGTTGTCAACGAGATTGAAAGCCTGACAGGAACTAGCAATATCTGAAAATATATATTTCCAATTTAGAAGAAAAAAAAAACACTTTCATATTATCTCTTACCAATAACATCATCAGTTTGCCTTTGAGGTACTTGACTACTGTTGGATGAGGCCTGAGATTGAGCCAAATTTTCAGTATTGTCTGTAACTAGAAAATCTATGTTTACATTGGTCCAATTTTATAAATTTTTGTTCAGAGCAATCTTAAGAAATTCTGCGGAAAACTATTTTGTTAACAAATAAAGAAATAATGACTAGAATGTATAAAAGCTAGATTTTGTTAAAGAAAACAAAAAGTTACCTTCTTCATTCAGGGAATAATCCCCTTGCCATGCTGGTGCAGAAGGCAACTTTTTTTATAAAATTCATATATTTCTTTTTGGTTGGTACGCCTTCATCAGAAGACTGTGATGAAGAAAATATTTTCTTTTTGAAGTCCTCAAGTTTTGTTGATGTCATCTGCATCGGTAATTAGCTCACTGGTTTCCTCCGCTTTGGTGGCTTTAGCCCTTGCCATACAGAAATTATCTAAAACAGATTCAGCCCTTTATATCATGTTTTGTACCCCCAGATAAAAAACCCTTATGTAAGGACACATACCATATGTTTCATTTCAAAATACTCTTACTGGTAATGAGGGCAAGCATGAATTATTGTATTCACAGTTTTTCAAATAGGACATCAATTTGTTGATCTAATTAAGAATGTCTTCTTCTTTAACATTTTCTTTTGAATAATTTTCGATGTCTGTCAGGGGTGGTTCTTGGGATACCCAGTGTGGTGTTAGTTTGTTGAGATAGTCGGTGCTTCCGGGTCTATGGTTTGATAGTTTTCTTGCCTTCTTTCTCTAAATTTATTGAATTTGTTCCATACTTCCTTTATAGAGATAATATGACTAAGGGAACTGTAATATATTTTTTTCAGGACTCTTTTTTCCTTTTTTCGTTGTCATTTTAACACATACATCTTTTTGTTTAAATTGGATTAAATTTTCTAGATTAGGATTTTGTTTATATTTAGAGTATGCTTGTTTTCTCTCATTTACAGCTATCTCACATTTACTATCCCACCAGGCTTTGCCTTTCGATTTAAAGTTTCTTGTATTGTTTTGAGGGATGGCTGATGCTGCAATGGTGTTGATAATATTTATTACTTTTTCATATGAACCGTTATCCCCAAGAATGCTTCCTGCGAATGTTGAGCTTTCATCAAGCTATTTTCTCCAATTGGCTTTTCTTATTTTCCATTTCTTGATGTTACTGCTAGGAAAGGTTATTGGTTTAATGAAACAGTTAATAATGATGGGTAGATGGTTGGATCTATACAGTTCTTCGAAAGTTTTCCAGTCGATCAGATGTGATATTTGGGGACTGCACAAAGGAATATCTACAGCAATGTTGCAAGATTCTAGGTTGTTTCTAAGTCGGAAACAATTTTTTCTATATCTGTGGGCCAATAAATTATATTCTAGTTTAAATGTTTTTTTTTATGTAAGTGGGTAGTCTAAAGGGGTTTTAACCAACAATTTCATTGTTCAGATCCGAGGATTATTAAAATAAAGACGTTTAATACTATTATTAATATGATTGTTGCTGAGCTTTTTGTTTTGAGATTTTGCAGGATTGTGCTTGCTGTACTTTCCATCAGAAAATTTAAAATTTTTAGTACAAAGATGTTATTATTTTACTAACGGTCCTTGAAATAATTTTAATACAAGTCCACATACAATTCTTACAATATCGTCTAGGAGACTGGGAAAATTTTAATTTACACAAGAATGAATATCTATAATTTTAAAATCTAGAATTCTTCCAATTACACGTTCAATATGTATTCGTAAGGCATCGATTTGCTTAGTCATTTTGCCTTCACTTTCTGATAAAGTAGTTAATTCTCTAAAGCGGCAGTTTCACATGGCAGTTGAGTGCTATAACAATTGTACTGTTTGGTGGGGATGACTCCTATTGCGATAGTTTTACTGTTATCACCTGATTCACAAAGTGAGTTTAATCGCTTGCTTCAAAATGGTGCCGACTAAAAAAGAACTGTTAAATTGTGCAATTATTTGTTTATTAGCCAAGAAAAAAATTATGTTAAAGAAAAATCTTGAAGCCAAACGAAGAAGATATAGCAAGAAAAGGTACTGGGTAAAGACACCTTTATTAAACAGGCCACAGTTTGACATGGACAATAATTTATTAACTGAATTGTTAAATGTAGAAGGTGATTTTCAAAATTTTACTCGTTTACCTTACGAAAAATTTTTAGAACTGCATGAGAAGGTACGTATGTTATAATTCTTGTACATTTTCAACAGTAAAGTAAAAAATTTTAGGTTGGACCTTTAATTGCAAAGCAGGATACTCATCTGTACCAGAACCTGTTTTGTGACTATCCGAAATTTTCTTTTTTTCCATCAAGTAAAAAGATCGTATTGAAGTTATTTTCTTTTTGATTATTTCCTCTTCGACACACAATTTTTTGGCAATATCAGTAATTGCAGCTTTTCTTTTAATATAATATTTAAATTCAGCAGACTTAATGTTTCATTCATTTTCCCGATATAATTCAATTAATTCTATAATTTTTTCATCTGAGAACGCAATGTGTTTGATAGTTTTAACAAATTTCGCCATTTTATTTTAACCTAAATACGACTGCTATAACAAAAAGTTGAAATATTTCTAGTTATAACAGTAACTGGTATAACATTCAGCTTCTATAACAGTGGTATGTTTCACAGATAACAGTGTGACCACGCCTACCTGACAGTCGCTGCTATAGCACTCAACTGCCATGTTAAACTGCCGCTTAATAGTTGGTGGTATCATTAATTTACATTTTTTTTTTGAGATAGCAACAGTTCTACCCTCTAAGCTGCCATTATATAACTATTCTCTATATTATCCAAAAAAATGGCTATGAGACATTATATTAGTACCAGAAATACGGCCACCAAAACCGATTGATACAAAGTTAATAAAGCCATTCAGAGTACTACTAATTAAATATTTTGCAGAGTTACACTTTTTATACTCTGACCAAAGTGACTTTGATGTACATGGTTGTTGGGTTTCTGAATTTCTATTTCAAGTCTATAATGAAATGTACATTACTGTATCTGCACCTAAATGGAATTGGTAGCAATTTTTTAATTTGATTTATATTTGGATTATATGTGCAGTTTTGGGAATACAGTTTGTTATAACTCTTTGGACATTTGAACTACTTATTCCAAAGTCTAGTGCAAGTCTAAAATTAACATCATCCAATCTAATTTTTTTTAAACATATAAATATATCTCTAGCAGTTATGTCAGTCATTCTCGTCATAAATTTTAACAAGCAATTAAAATAGTAATCCCCTTTGTTGATTTTTTTGACCCAACCCGCAAACTTTTGATCTTTTTCCCACAAGTGCGAATATTTTTGTTCGTAATGCAGTTTTCTTTTTTTAGTAGGAGTGACACTCCGCTATTCCTCACTATCACTGCTTATTTCCATAATTAAAATCAGGATTAACAGGAAGCTAAAAATATTGAAATAAATTCATTTTAGGTAATCAATATACCTGTGTCAGGAGAAATCGCTATTATATATCAAAAGTACATTGTTACTTACATGAAATTGTGTAAAATCGAACAAGGTAGAAACAAACCACTCCTTTGTTATATTCGAATCGAAATATTTTTAGGTTAAGTTCTTTTTACGGCACGGCGCGGCGAAGCGAAACGTTTTGTCTTTGGACTCTTTGGTTTTGGTTATTCGGTTAACTAGTTTTACGCGTCCGCGCTACATAATTTGTCCCGCAGACAGGGGCGCCACGGAAAATATGCTGCTTCAGCATAATAATATAAATAAGTTATTTTGCTTTATACCATTTAAAAAAAAAATACGTAGATTGTGGGACTGAAGTTCGTAGATGCGCAGAAAAGGCCTAAAATACGTAGATGTACGTAAAAAGACGTAGAGTTGGCAACGCTGCCCTCACTGGACACTAGTGGGTCGGTCTCCGGTCGGAGATCAGAGGTGGGGGTAACGTTCGGGCTAGGACCCACGCAGGAAAGAGAAGAAGATGAGTGTTTATAGCGAGGTAAGATAACTCGCGGCTACAGACAAAAATGCACCCTGGCTCCCGTAATTTTGAGGTTATGTTAGTTATTGTTTATTGTGGTTACCGTCAGATTTCAAATTCATTTCATTTCATAATTTTTTGTATTGCCGTTATTAGCTCGTTCAATTTTAGTGTGTGTATTATTTTATATAAATATGGAATGTACGGAGTGCACTCGCCCAGTCAGTTTTTCTAATAAGTCTAATTTGAGAGCTCACTTGAAAAATTTCATCCAGGTAAATTTTTTACCCTAATGTTATTTATATTTTAATTTACCGGTTTCTGTTTCCTGCAATCTTAGATAAACTCAACGCAATTGCACTGAAGAAAACATTCAACATTGTTGCAATATGTAACAAATGTTCAAAGTTTGCTAAGCATTCTAATTTGAAAAGGCACGTCACTAAATTTCATCCAGGTATATCTAATATTATGTTTCGATACACAACAACATGATATGGACCTATCGGGACTGAAGAAGAAAAATATTCCGCACAATAAAAATATAATTCATCAAAGACGTTTATTTTCCACTAAAAATAAACCTAAAAAACAAAACAAAAAATTGCTAACAAAACCTAAGCCAGAACAGGCAATTTTAATTGCAAATCAAATCTTAATTCTCGATTCCTAAAAATAATAAATATAAGAGTTCATATTCTGCTGTGCTAAGCACAAAGGTGGTAACTGATTTTTTTAAGAAAAATTAGTTTTTGATTATAATACATTAAATTATCAATTTTCAACATTATTATAAAGTTATTAAGCATGAAAAGTCAATATTTTATTTAAAATAGATCTATAAAAATAGTCGTATCTTTATTTTCTACCTCATATACTACGTTAAAGTGCTGTATCTGCAAAAAACTAAGCTTTTTTGACTGTTTTTGAAAACAAATACGTCCATAACCCTTAGTATTTTTCAGATACGTCAAAAATGCTTTAGTAAATTTCAGTAAAGTTAAAGTAGAAGAGAGAAAATTGGCGTTATTTTATAAAAATTCATTTAAGAACCCAGATTACAAAATAGTTAATTTCCTTAAGGTGAAATTAATCAAAGACGGTATTTTAGAACCAAATAAGAAAAATGCTGCTAACGGAATTTCCAAAGATAAGAAGCCTTCAAATGGTATCGTACCAAAAACTAGCTTACAATTTTGGGAAGATTTAGCGAAAAATCATTGTGAAGATGTTAACAATGAAGTAGAACAAATTTAATGTTATGCAATTCAATTATCGTCTGTAGCTTTCATTTTTTTCCTTCCTTTTTTATATTCTACTTTTTTGTCATTACTTAAAATTGGTTCATAACAAAATTAATTATTATAACTAGAGCATCGTTAATAAAGATTTCAATTTATAAAACAAAAATAAAATAAATATTAATGATCATTAATTACATACGGCAATCTGCTGTAGTAATAAACAAATGAAAAAATAGATTAATAAGTGGTACGTTGAAAAGATTATGATTTTTATATCAAATCTTTCAATATCTTGAATAAAATTTGAAAAAAATTACAAAATTAAAGTATTATCTTTCAAAATGCCTATAAACAGTCAGACCTGAAACTTTATAATGCCGATTTTCAGAACCACAAAGTTGACACATCGAAATATCTAAATTTCTCGAATTCAAGTTTATTACAGTTACCACCTTTATGCTTAACACGGCAGTATTATATGTAATGTTTTTTTTTTAACCTAAAAATATTAGTAGCTAACTACATAAAACCCAGTTATTTTTATTTTACAGTTGCTTTTTAGTTTTTTAGTTTTGCTTCTGCCATACTGTAGGCCATTATTTGAATGAATTGAGTCAAAGAACAGTACTTGTCCAAAAATTGCATTTGACATGTACATATCAAATGTAAAGCTATTTAAGATGAGTGTAAGATATCATGTTTCAACTATTAAAAAGGGTTTGTATCTGAAATATTTAAAAAAATATATTGTGGACATGTACTGTTTTTTAAGTCAATTATATAATTTATTATTGCGTCTGCCTGCGTGATTAATTTTGTTTTCCAGTCTGTTTTTTTTTCTAGTTTACTGTTATTGGTAATTCAGAATATCGGTACTAATTTAAGGCAGATTGTTAGATTTTTTTAAACTCTATATTCTTATTCTATCTGCAGCAAAAAGTTTTACTTTTTAAATAGCTTAAATTAACACTATAGATTTCATATTTTGCTTGGTTTATTTTGATTTCCATTTTTAGAAAATATATCATGATTATTATTATATAAGAATATTAATATAAGATATTAATTATATAAGTTTTCATATAATTGGTAAATCCTGTGATTGTACGAATTTTAAAAATATACGTTTAAATTAACGCGCGAAATCGAAGGAGCCAGAGTGCATTTTTGTCTGTAGACGCGAGTGGTAAGATAGAGACGTAATCCACAGCCTCCTCTAAAACAAGCCGCGCTTATATAGGTGCAACGTCGCATCAGCTGGTCAAGGTGGTCCGGTTAGCGGGCGTTCTAAATAGTGGGTATTTAGTTCAAATTTGCAACCAGAGTTTAAATCGATTGAAAGGGAGTGGGAAAATAAAATAAAAAAAATGTTTTATAAACATTTATTTACTAGCATATTAAGAAACCACAAGTACAAAGTTGATTTTGATGCTATTTTTGAAAGGTGTTTAATTTTCTTATCTTTTGCGATTTGTTTTCGTTGTTTTGTTTACCTACTACCCTTTTACAAGTAGCGACTTCTCTTTGGTTTTTAATAAGTTGATTGTTTCTGAGTTTCACATAATTATTCAAAAATATGTTACTAAATACAGAACAAATCATATTTAGAATCCTCATACAATCTTTATAACATTCTGTACAAGTTTGTGTAAAATAACAGTAATAAAAATCTGATTTGATACTTTCAATTGTCAGTGCACATAAAAGATACTTTTGTTTATTACATGTAAGAAATTGTACTTCGCAGTCTCTGTTGCTAATAATATATGAAATAAGTGAAGACATGTGAAAAAAGATAAAGGTAACACTATCAGTAGCTGCAGAAAATCCCTGTCGCTGAAGGTAATCGAAATAATTGTTTCCAGTTTGAATTCCTTTAGCTAAGGTTATGAGAGAGATACAATTATTACATTTACCTAACTTTCGTGATATAGTGTGGCTAGCATATCCACATACATATATTTGTGATGCAGTATCAACCTTTGAATTTTTTAAATAATCTGATGTTAAAATAAAATAAAAGTTATTTACCAAAGTTTGATTAATAGAAAACGATTCTTCTATATCACTATCAGATATAAGCGAAAATTGTGCCTTAATATCTGCAATTGAAAAATATTTATTGTCATTATTTTTAAAAATGTGTTTAACTCTTATCTTTTGCTCAGCACTCAAAACATCATCTAAGGACACATTATAGTTGCAGCCAGCTAGAAGTCTGTATTTTCCAAATCTTTTTTCCAAGCTTTCGCTTGTGAACTTGCCAGGAAGAAGATATTTAATGTCATAATGTTCAAAGCAGTATGTGATAAGGTCTATCAAAACAACTGTACTATGTCTTATTGCTTCATAAGTCTCTATAGTTAAATGACCATTATTATTTTTAATATTGTTCCATTTATCTAAAGCACAAATTGTTTTAAAAAATCTAGTCTCGAATCAAATTTGGATTCAAATGGATTACACCAGTTATTTTTCTTTATTGTGCCTTTTAGGACACTTCTGTTGTTTACTACATCCCACCAGTTTCTAATTATTTGAAGAAAATCAGCTGTATCATGATATTGTGGAAAACATTTTAAACAAGCAATTGTCGAAATCATTAAAATTAGAAATACAATCTGCTTGTATAAAATTTTCTATTAATATTTCTTCTCTGTGTAGAAAATATTGAAGTCTATCTTCTGGGTCAAGTCTATTTTTGGCTGTTTCTGATGACAAATATTTTGGCAGTTGTTCAAATTTCCTTGGAATGGCAGTTTCAACTAATTTAGGGTACTTTAAAGGCACTTTTTTAGTTTCACCAGAAGCTGTAGTAAACTCATGATGACGAATGATGTCAGAATCACAAAAATGTTTAGCACACACAACACTACTTTTTGTAGATGTCCAATTCTTTCTTGGAATAGCTTTTAACCATTTAACTCGTTTGGGGCATTTAGGGAAAGCAAATGTTTCACACTTGTTGTTGCATTGTTTTAAAGTTGAGTCATAATTTGATTTGCATTCGGGTACACAACAACGTCGAGGCATCTTAAAATAAAAGAAAAGTTAAATACACACGTGTTACAAAATATCAAAAACAAATTGAGTGAAAACATAACCACAAAGTAAATAATGTATTTAAAAAACCGTTAAACTTACCGTATATTACCAGTATGAATTATTATCGATCGACAATTACTTTAGCATGAAATCTTTTACCTAATAGGCACAATGAGAAATCAGAAAACACAGAAAAATAAAGATACAATGTAAGACTAATCTTTTTGTGTTGTGACTACCCTAGTCTGCATGCGCATAGAGAAATACAAGACTAGATTTCCGGACCACCTAGCCCTGTTGCCAAGTTTACACAGCGCGGCTTGTTTTAGAGGAGGCTGTGCGTAATCTCATAGAGGTCAAGCCGACGGCACAGACCCTGTAATAGCCTATTACTTCAAGCCCTAAATATATCGTTTAGATCAGTGCTTCTCAACCTTTTTTCCTCGCGGTCTCTGATCAGCTTTGTATAAAGTTGGCGGCCCTATTGACATAAAACAATAAAAGAAGATTATATCAGGGACGTTTTATTTTTTAAAGAACAAGTGTTAAAATTATAATAATTTTTGTAAAATGAATGTGATCCTTGAGCTTGCATTTCTCGGACAAGCTTGTCTATATTAGGTTTAATTTTGGATAATTTCAGCCTTACTTCTTCAACGTTTTTCAAACTATTTCTATATTTATTTTTTTATATACATTAACGCAGAAAATTAAGTTTCGCATAAGTATGTAGTAGAAAATGGGATCAAAAAATTCAAGGCTTTGTTTGACAGTTCACAAATACCAAAAAATCTTCGAGTACAAGCTGATCGAATTTACATTTTAAATCACCATCAGTTGACAGTTTTATGAACTGTTCTTCTTCTAGTGCTGTCAAAACTTCTTTTTCTGATGTAATTGCAATCGAGTATGGATTTCTAATCCATGCATTGTTGACGATTGGCAGGGTAAAATACTCACGAAATATGATTTTTAATGCGTCCAAATGCTGCAAAGAGAGTGATTTATTGCAATCAAGTAGAGTATTCATTTTCTTCTAAAAATTCTTTTAGTTTGAGAAAAGAATCCAATTTTTTCTAACATGGTGCAGCCACAAATCCAATTTTTTATCATTGCTTCGATCTTATCTTCGACTTGAAACTTTGAAATTCCATTTCCTTGTAAATTAAGGTTTAGTAGATTCAAGTAGTTGAATATGTCTGCTAAATAGGCCAATCTGGTTAGTCAACTACTATCGTTGAAACGGTCTGCGAGATGGAAATTTTTCTTACTGAGAAATAATCGGACCTCGTCCTTTAGTTGAAACAATCTGCTCAGAACTTTTCCTCGTGACAACCAACGAACTTCTGCGTGCAGTAAGAGTTGATGATAATCACTATTCATAATTTTTCAAAGTCTTGAATTTAATGCTCTGCTTTTTATAAAATTAACCACTTTAATGGAACCATCCAATGTTGCTTTTAGTTGATCAGGAATCTTCTTCGCACCGAGAGCTTCTTTGTGAATGACGCAGTGAAACCAAGGAATCAAGAGCATACTTCACGTGCTGAAAGTCCTTTAAATTTTCCACACATAGCCCGAGCTCCGTAAGTAGTTACAACCACACATTTGGACCAGTTTATATTATGTGATATTATAAACTGATTTAAGCAGTTGAAAACATTTTCAGCAGTTATATGTTGTATAGCAGATATGAACAACAGATCTTCAAAAACAGATTTATCATAGATGTAACAAAGCAATTGTGCTTGATTTTGAATATCAGTAGATTCGTCCAACTGCAGAGAAAAATGAGAAGACGAACGAACTCTGTGAAGCAGATCTTCTTTTATATCATTTGCCATTGCATGTATACGCCCTTTGACCGTAATATTCGATAAAGGGATGCTTCCAAGTTCTTTGGCAGCTTCATCGCTAATTAAAGTTGAAACCATTATTTTTGCAGCTGGTAACAGCAATTCCTCTCCTATAGTATGAGCCTTTCCAAATTTAGTAATCAATTCTGAGACTTGAAATGAAGCTCTTAACGCATTTTCTTTTATAGTGTGATTGGTCCAGTGATGGACACCCTTAAGCAATTTTCTACTCTTGGGTGGGCAATAAATAACTTTTTGACACAGCTTTTTAAAGCGCTTTTTTGTGCAGATTACTACTATTGTAATTAGAAGTAATTAGTATAAAAAATTAAGTTACAATTTTAAAACGAGTAAAAAATTGACGAATGTGCCAGTAGTGGTCATAGGGAAACGGGTAATGGACCCTTTGTGAATCAGTAATGGACACTATCTTTTAAAATCACTTTATTTGTATCTTTCCATCTCTTACACAGTAAAATGACCTCTGTTATTTTTTGGCTGGGGTTCGTTGATGATACACACAATATCCTCATTAAAATAATAGAGAACATCCTCCTTTATTGGCCATTTCCAAGCCTCAATTCCGGCACATATCATGGTCTTAATTTCAGCGCCTTCATGTTTTAAAACCGTTTCTGTAACAAAAGTAAGTATTAAAAATAATAACTTAGAAAAATACAGACTGATAGTTAAAACAACAAATTAATTTTACCTGGGTAATAGTTGTCTTAATATCTAACGATAACGTGTTAGCCAGTCTGCAACTTAAAATTTTCTGGTTCACTTAGATCAAGATCTCCATTATAGGTAACCTCCATGTCAGATTCTGAGCTATTCTCATCAACATTTTTACTTGGAATCGTATTTTCCTTCCTCACTTTTTGTGATGAATGTTCTCATTTTTTTGAAGAATCTCGTTTCTTAGGGGATTTCTCAGATGATTTGTGTCGTTTTTCTGTTCCTGATCCATGATCATTTTCACTAAGTCTAGCAAATTCTTGATTTTTGTCAGTTTCCTGTTTAAGTGATGCCCAAACATTATAAAGTTTTAAATAACTAATATCCCCGGACCAGTTATCCTTGTTTACATAAGTTTATAAGAACATTTCACACTCATCCTTTTGAATCTTGCTTTCCAAGGCTTGCAAAAGTTGCAATGATGTTCCCTGGCTTTTATTTGAATTTATATCTCCCTGAACAATTTCGGCACAAATTGCTCTATTTGGAATGAACGGAAACAGACTACTTTTCCTAAAACCGTTCTGAATAGTTTTGACAGTTGCATACTTTTCAAATACAGACTTTAGTATTATCCCAAAAGTATGACGTGTTACTTCCTTTGGGAAATTTTTTAACTTCCAATCTCTTACTTCCGATGTCCAACCTGCTTTAAGTGCAACATCCGCTGTCTTCATTATGTGGGTCGTATTGGGAAATAATGACACCAATATAATGCCATTAGTAAAGGAGCAGCACGGATTCGGCCTCATTCCCCATGTTAATTCCCATAAGAAATCGCTAAGGTTCATTCTGGCAATTTTTGTCCAAAAGTCCAAAGGTCACACGCTGTGCTATTCGCGGTAGGTGCGACAACGAATGAGTGTTAAAGAAGAAGAGAGGATAATTGTTCCTTTTTCAATTCGTGTCATTCGTTCAAATATTAGCATGGTGTTTAAATACAGTAATAATTGTCACTATTTAATTAGCTCTCAAAAGAAGACTGAATATGTAGACAAAAAAATAAATAAAATTAAAAATCAACGATAATTAATTTATTAACAAAGTAAAGAAAAATTTAGATCTTACAAATTTTGTATGAATAATTATTTAATAAGATTAATCTTAGCAAAAAGTGTGTACGCGTGTTGCATTCGCTGTAGATACGTGGTAATTGTCCCCATGTGTTAATTTTAGCCTCATATTACTGTGTCGAAAAACATTTGTATTTTTCGCACAAAACTTTTTTGCACAGCTGTTAGATCCGGCGTTTATGAAACGAGATAAAATAATGGTTTCATTGCACTATAAAACATATGGCTATTAAAAAAATAATTTCCTCTCTGTGAATGCAACTGTTATATTTATAGAAACAACGCGAAATATAATGTACAATTCATAATTAATTTCAGTGGCGGGTAATATATTTATTTAGAACTTTTAGTTCAATTCATTCATTTTTATTAATTTATCTCTTTAATTGCTTTATGCCATATACATTTAATTGGTGCTTTATATACACAGGTATCACAAATGTTTTATTAGCTTTAAAAAAAAGATATATTAACATAATAACATAATTTTAAGTAGTAATTTTCTGCCACTCATACATTTGCTCCGTGTAATAATAAAAGGCTTGACAAATAACTGGAATCACGAAATCTGTTTATTATTCTTATAAAAAATATATCTTTTATTTAAATCTTTAAAGGGATTCTCCATCAAATAAGAGTTCTAAACGTTAAATGAACTGATTTGCTAATTCGAAAAATGATTTATTTAAAATTCTTTATGATATTTTCAACGACTTAAAAAATGATTCCTGAACTCTAGATGTCAATTATTCTTTAAACGGTACCTGAAAAGAATTTATGCAGTTCATTTCACCACCATCTTATATATTGTTCAACAATATAAGGAGATAGAACTATGGCGCGTTTTATTTTAGAGTGGTTTCCCCAGGAGGCCTAATCCACTTGTAATAAAGTAGTTAAGTACTCAGTTCGGCTTTAGATTGTAAATGAATAAAAAATTTATAAATGGCTCTTTATTATTTTGCTCTAGAATGGCTTTTTTTTATTTTTGTTATAATGGCTCTTTTATTATTTTGCTTTAGAATGGCTCTTTTTTATTTTCCTCTACATTAGTATAATGGCTGTTTTATTATTTTTGTTATAATGGCTCTTTTTTGGTAACCTCATCGGCTCTAGATTGTGACTAGGGTACCGATGGGAATTGGCATCTTTTTACTTATCTAGAATAATTTTTTATATGGCTCTTTTATTATTTTTGTTATAATGGCTCTTTTATTATTTTTCTCTAGAATGGTACCGATCTTTTTGAATGGCTTTTTTATTTTCCTCTAGATTGGCTCTTTTTTATTTACCTCATCTTTTTTATTTACCTCATCTTTTTTAAATGGCTCTTTTATTATTTTTCTCTAGATTGGTAGCAATAGGAATTGAATACCTAACCACTTTATTACTAATTTTAGCAAAATAGCATATTATAATTGAGAAGATTCATCCAATTTAAAACTTACCATCCATAGGATCATCATTGATTGAATAATGACCCCATGGTAAAGTTTCATCTGACCCAGTAATTAGAATTCTTTTATCATCTTCATGACTGAGTGCTACTTTTCGTTGAGTTATTGAATGTACTTGATGTTTTTCGGATCGTATTAAATTTTGAGAGACAGTTTTAGATCTAAAACTCTAAACATTCAACGTAATCTTCAAAGGTTATGACAGATTTTACCACAGATGACTTTACACCCTTAGCCTTTTTTGTCACGCCATAATTTTTCATAATTTCTTCAATTTCACTCTGATCATACTCCATTTCCTCAAGCTCCTTCTTCTTCTTCTTCTTCTTCTTCTTCTTCTTCTTCTTCTTCTTCTTCTTCTTCTTCTTCTTCTTCTTCTTCTTCTTCTTCTTCTTCTTCTTCTTCTTCTTCTTCTTCTTCTTCTTCATAATATCCTCAGTCCTATGCATCACTTTTGTTGCATACAATTTTGATCTTAAGCCTACATAATCTGTCATTGGTACACCATTATTTTCGTCTTAGCAATAGGTTTACATGTTGATCTTTCTTATCTTTAGTAAGATAAGTGGGAAGAGTAATAAAAGATTTTTTCTGTTTTTGGAGGATATAAACATTTATGGAAACATTATTTTGAATTTCGAAATTTGGAATTTGCTTGGAGGTCATTGGAAATTGAATACCTTTTAATTTGAGAACAGTTGAGTAGTGAGGGTAAGGTGAAACTCTATCAGAATTTTTATGAATAGGGTATAAAGCAGATGTAACAGCCCAAGCGAAGCATGCATTATCATCGTTCTTAATATTAATACATGCTTCTTTTCGTTTAATTTGAGGAGGAAGTTCTATGTACGAAGATCCAAGTTGAGGAGTGAATTTTTTTATGTTTACACCTAAATTAACAATTCGTTTTAGTGCCCAGTCACTATCACGTTCTTGAAATTCTTCAAGCTCATTCATGATAGGTTTAATAACCTTTTCATCAAACCATTTATTAAGATTGGTGTCTCTATAAATTGGTGAATTAGAGGTAGTAAAGTACTTGTACTCATTAAGTACACTATCTCCCTTTACCATTTCAAACTCACCACCAAACGTTGTGTTAACCTTCAGAGCAGCATCTTTTCTTAAAGCATGCTGTATCTTACGTTTAAAAAGAGCCTTAGCATCAATCAGGAACGCTTTGGGATCCTTTTGATTCATATTTGATATTACTCCCGTCAGGATGCGACTGTTAAATGTAGTATCGGAATCATCCCATTTCACACGTTCTCTGGCACCCTCTGCTCGCAGCCCAGCCCCATTTTTCACCATAGCTTTTACCTGGTTACGATAAGTTTTAATGTTTCTGAGGCAAGCTTCTAGATGCTGTTTTTCACCCATCGTTTTGGCATTTTTCAACGCATAATTTAATCGTTTTATCCCTTTCTGACACTCACGTAGACCTTTCTGCGCGACTGCATCATCATACCTTGGAGTAAGCAGATCGAGTAAACTCGCAATGTAGCAAACCAAATTACCGAAGAGTGACATAATAAAACACTTGTTCACAACACAATAATCTGGAACTGAATGAGAAGCGAGTTAAAGAAAAGTGGCTTTATACTTCTTTTAGTACGCATGCACATTCACTTCCTTACAGGATTTTATTAAATGATAGTAGCAAGAACCATTATTTATTAAAGTTACCGTCAACCGGGGATATATCGGACGATATTTTCATTTATCTGCCTGTATTTCTTTTGTTTAACGTAATTAAAGCTACCTAATACTAGTAAGAAGTTAACCTAGTAAGCATATTTACATAAAAAAGTCTTTTAAAAGATGTCACGGTTATTTTTTTTTTCTCTTTGAAGTTCGTCCGATATAACCCGGGGTTTGGGGTTATATCGGACGCTTCAATTTTTACATTGGAAAAGTACGTTTTGAGCCTGGTGTTCGGTATAGGTTTGGTCAGAAACCTTTATCGGACATTTTTTATCGAAAAAAAATTCTATGCAAGGTACAGGGTGAAGCGGTAAAAGAGAAAATAAAAGATAACCATCTTTATTCAAAAAACAAATTTACATAGGAACTTCAAATAATAAAAAACAGAAAAATAAACATTAAAGACTAGATAAAAAATTAAAAATAATATTTTAAACTCTTAACTCTACAAATTAACATAGGAACTTCAAATAATAAAAAAACAGAAAAATAAACATTAAAGACTAGATAAAAAATTAAAAATAATATTTTAAACTCTTAACTCTACAAATTAACATAGGAACTTCAAATAATAAAAAAACAGTAAAATAAACATTAAAGACTAGATAAAAAATTAAAAATAATATTTTAAACTCTTAACTCTACAAATTAACATAGGAACTTTAAATAATAAAGAACAGAAAAATAAACATTAAAGACTAGATAAAAAATTAAAAATAATATTTTAAACTCTTAACTCTACAAATTAACATAGAAACTTCAAATAATAAAAAACAACTCTACCACTGTAGACCTTCAAACACATGAACTCCACGATGTATTTTAGGCGCAGTTAAAACACTGCTGACTTGTTGAAGTTTTATTTCATTCTTGTCTTCAACGTCCGGGAAAATAAATGAATCTCTGTGACCCTTATAAAATCTAAGGCAATTTACATTAATATGATTTTTGGCAATCTTTTCAATTCGCGCCACGAATTCTTTTGTCCTTTCCTTCTTGCTTCCTTCATTGTACAAAAACTTAACTCTTGCAAAACACCCTTCTTTTAACGTATAACAGGTTACTGGAAGTTCAACATTTGGTACTTCAGACGAGGAAACATCGTCCGGCACTTCAGACGTGGAATCATCGTTAAGTGTATCGTTTTCTTGGGACATATATGCGTTTCTATTAATGACATCTTCTTGAGAGGTAGATGAAGTTGACATACCACCATTCACTTCGCACAAGTCGTCCAGACCCACCGATTTGCCAGGTGGGACATTAATTTTTGCCTTACGCTTGGGTCTAGTCGAAGTTTGGTCCAAAGGAGCCACAATCGCGTTCATCACTTCTGTAAACGACTCTTTCATTACTTCATTTGTGCCTTCTGCTGGTCGTTTCCGAATGCTTTTCAAAACTAGTTCTGGATTAAATGGGATTATGCCCGTTACTCGAAAACCAGAAACTATATTATTCGACATGCGATCCTTCGATTTTTCCAGAAGACTCTTCAGCAGCGAAGGAAACACAGATTTCGGTACAACTCCTTTATGGGTCCGTTTACATTCGGTAAGAATTTCTCGCCACACGCGTTTGAGCGGTCCAAACACTGCAACGTCCAGGGGTTGACATAAGTGTGTCGAATTCTTCGGCAAAAATACAAATTGAATGTTGTTTTCTGTGCAACTTTTAATAATGCGGTAAGAAATATGGCTTGCTAGGTTGTCGCAAATAAGAACCTTCTTGCCCTCCTTTCGTCGCAGATAGGGAAGAGCTATTTTGAAGAACCAGTCCTCAAAACATTGTGTGTCGAACCATCCACTTTGTGTTCTGTTATATTGCGAACCTTCTGGACCACCTTCTATCCACTCTGGGTAGAGGTTTATACTTTTGTACACAACGTATGGAGGTAAACAAGTGCCATCTCCAGCTGCAGCGAACATAACAGACGTTGACGTTTTGGAAAATTCATTATCCTTCGTGCATGCTTTTCTCCTCTAGGAATAAAAACTAGTTTTTTACCGGGATCATCTGTTAGGTTTGTTTCATCCATATTAACAATATTTTCAGGTGGAACCCCCTGGATTGTCTCGTTCAAGTTCTCAAAATATTCTCTAATCGTCACTTCTGTGATTTCAGCTTTAACTCGTTTAATATTTTCACAATAACGGAGTGATAACTCCTTATGTCGCCCCATAAAGTATTCAATCCAGTCATCACCAGGTCTATTATTGTCGAAACATTGTATATTTACGCCCTTACCGTTTAAATAATGGCTTACGAAGTCCTTGACTGCTTGCCTTTCGAAAGGATATCCGAACTTTCCTGCAATTATCATTGCATCCACTATCCAACGCTCTTCTATCACAGATAAAACTGGGGGCCTCCCGAGTTTGTCGGAATGCTCACCTTTGTAAATATCGTACAGGGTGCTTTTTGGTACCCCATGTAGTTCTGCTGCCTGCTTGAAAGAATAGTGGCCATTCACCACTGCCAACAATGCCCTTTCCATGTTTTCTTGAGAATAATTACGCCGATACGGCGTTCCTAGCTTATGAAGGTGTTTTCGTGGCATGTCCGATATATCCCCTGAAAAAACAATTTTCTCTTAATTTCGATTTTTTGAGAAAAGGAAAGTGCAAAAATAAATTTTGAGGTTATGGGAGTCTTGATAAGGTTGAAAACAAATATTAATCCCATTGCACCGTGTAGATAGCATGCACAGGGTTCACAGGCCAGAGGAGACTATTTGGCGGTCATAATTTTAGCGAAAAAAGTGACTCTAATAATTATTTTTTTGTGAGCTTACCTGAATTTTCTGATCGAGCACGAAACGCATGTACGATTGACAGATTATCTGTCAGTCTAGAAATATGTTTGTTTTGTAACCTAACTGTCACCCAACGCTTGTAGCGCGCGAAACTTGAAATATAACCATATCGTCCGATATTACACCTGTGATCCGATATATCCCCGGTTGACGGTACGTATGTGTCGGTGGATTGTAAGGAAAATCTGAAACAAAATAAATTTGTTTTTAAATTTTTTGAAAATATAAATAATTTTAAGAAATTACCCAAATTTTAATTCTATCGACATCCTCAAAACTTATCAACTTTTTTGGTATTTTTTCCAATAAAATAATAACTTATACCCCCACCTCAAGATAAACCACCATATTTATGTATATTTTTATAAACTAGAGGGTCAAATAGGGATCTAAAGTATGAAAAGGTAAAATATTTCTTATTAAACTCGAAAATACCTAAATTTTAAATCTATCCACATCCTCAAAACTTATCAACTTTTTTGTATTTTTTCTAGGCATTGAAAAACCCAGTTGGTATGTTTGGGACATATAGTAGGTATGTTTGGGACGTCCTAAACATACCTATCATCTTGTGTCCCTAACATACCTACCAAACAACTAATATTTTAACGGCCGATTTCAAATCTCTAGGTTATGTTTATCAAGCAACACTCTAAACATGATCTCTAGCAATGAGACAATAAAATCAGGACTTACTTACCAAACAGTTTCAGAAGCTTAGTTCCTAATCACAAAAAAAACTTAAACACGAGAAACTTTACCATTACTTCACGTAAAATTAAAATGCACACCTACTGCGTTTGGCAAAGCTCTCAAGTATGAAACTTTGTTCAGTAGTTCATTGTAATGGTGGTAACATTGTGACAGAAAACTAGCGCGCTAAATTTAAATTTTTTTATATAAATTTAAATGTCCCACACATACCTACGCTCCCCTATACATATGCAGATGGAAATAAGGACCAACAAGGAGTAGGTAGTGCGCTTTTTACTCCTGACAGGGGAGTAACTTTTATATAGCAGATTCCAGATGTATGTAGTATTTTTTAGTGCTGAAGCGAATGCCATTGAAAAAGCTCTTTCCTGGTGCTTAGACAATAGCATTTCAGAAACAGTTATTATAGCCACAGATTTAAAATCGGTATTGGATAGGATCAAATACTTGTCAATTAATAACTCAAAAAACTTCATCATTTGTAAGATAAATGGTCGTAAATAGAAAAAAAATGATTTTCTAATCCGTAAGGATTTACCAAAACCGGTTCCCCTCATATGTATAATATGTACAACGATGCATGTAATAGGATCTAATATGTGTCTACTTCTAGGCAAAAGCTGCTCTTCAAGCAAACTATTTGATGATCCAAAAGATATGGATCTAATGTTTTATTTATTTTAGTTATAATGTTTTGTTTTTGCTATTAATATTATTTCATCGCTAATAACCATTTGGTTGATACGACTTTCTCTTTAAATTAAAAAAAGGCTCTCCTAGCAGGACTCTTCCGATATGGAAATTAGATTAATCTTAATGTATTTAAGTTCTAAATTACGTATATTTAATAATGCATCATTCTTTAAAATGACCCTTATATTATGAACCGCTGATGCTTCTTTTTTCACAAAAAAGAAAATTATAAAAAAATTCAAAAATAAGTATAAACTATATTAATAATAGTACAGAAAGTTTAAAACAAAAAATTGTTACAATACTTCATTATTTACAGAAACAAACAATAATAATATGGAATGTATTATTACGTAATACAGAGATTACCTAATCCACTACTATCAGCTCATCTTTTACATTAATTGCATCGCTTTTAGAAATCGCCACATGTTCTTGAACAATTTGGTAAAATATTTCTAGTTTGTAGTTCTCTACATAAGTTACTTAGACAAGTTAATTTTTTTGAATGTAAATCCATAATAACATATTTGACGCTGTTCAAAAGAGATATATCAATAGATCTGAAGATTCCGTTGTCTTGCCTTCTTCGAGGATTGATTGATCTAGGAATTTTAGTGGTATTAGTGCTGTTATTGTTCGTCTTAAAAATATGAAAATTGTTGAAAATCCATAACAGGAATTAAAATAACATAAGATAATAATAAAGATCTTTAATGGATACAAGAAATAAATATTATTTTTAAAATAAATATTCAGTTTCAAATAGTAATAATATTAAAACTTTTATTTCCAGTGTGTTCCATTTTTATTGCACTGGTGTTATTTGCGGCATTGTTGGATACTGCCAAAACAATTTTTATTTAATGCCCCATTTTTCTGCTATGGTTGTAAGCTCTTTACTTAAATTCGCACTCGTATGTTGTAAATTAAGCGTTGAACATCTTAAAAACATTGTCAGAAGAACGTAATTTTCGTCGTATAGCTATCATTTTCTGCCGATGTCTAACAATCCGTTGTTAAAGAAACGACTCGAAAATTCTTCGCCAATTTCTTGCATTCAACCAAACACTGTTCGTACGAAATAGGTGTCAAAGTCCTGGATTAAACTTGTCTGCTAGGAATTTCGTAACTAGGGTTTAGAGTGTAAGTATAACGACGAAAAACTTCTACCACTCTAAATGGTTGGAAATCTTTATAAAATAACATACACAATGTAGCATTTTATGTTTTCTTTGAATCTGTCGTAATTTTTTTCGGGAAAAAATAAATTAAAAAAAGGGTGGGTGGTGGATTACGTTTTAGCACACTCAAAACTCGTAGAAGTGGATGCAGAGGCAGTGGGTGTGGAATCAACCTAAAAGATTTTTTTAATACAGAAAAGTGTAGCATAAGAAAGAACTTACTTGTAACGGAATGATGTGGGTATTATCAGGTACTTCTACCATGGAAGAATCATCTTGTTTTTTTTTTCATTGCCTTTATTCAAATTTTTATTGTCTAGTAATTGTAATTGTACTATAGAATGCTTTCTTAGAAAGTGTTTTTTAAATTAGACACTGTAGTTTTATAAAAATTACTGTTTTGCACATATTACATTTTGCAATTTGTTTTTTGTCATCTACCACCGAAAAAAAATCCACACTACACTCGAACGTCTATTCATAATGAACAATAATTTAACTAAATATGTTAATATGTAAACAACGGCACGCTTTAAGTTCAATACAATATCGATCGATATTATATATTATGCTTATGGGATTCACAGGATTCAGGGATTCCCCCACTCCCTACTGAACATGCGCCAAGCGCCAACAATATTCTGTCATAAAATTTACAGTTGAAATAGCTTGTAACGGTAAGAGGTACTTGGAATAGGTATCTACTTGGATCAGGTACAGGTTGTACTAGTTACGTCAAGAAGCTATTCCGTAACATAGTGCATAGTGGATGTTTATATAGAAAATGTTTTTAAGGTATATGTAATGACCAAGGTATGTTTATTGATGTATGTGTTGGATTCCCAGGAAGAATGAATGATGCCAAGGTTTTCTTAAGCCCTCTATATCAACGTCTAATAACAAGAAACTTATTACCACCAACTCATCATTTAATTGGTGATTCAGCTTATCATTTATTAAAAAATTTGATGAAACCATACCAAGATAATGGTCACTTGACAATTGAAAAAGTAACGTACAATGCAAAATTGTCATCAGTTAGACCAGTTAAAGAACAAACTTTTGGTTTATTAAAAAACTAATTTCGAAGATTAAAATATTTAGAGGTACATCAACCTGAGACGCATCTAAAGTGATCATGGCAAGCTGTGTTTTACAAAGTTTCATATTAATGCAAGGTATTCTTCAAGATGATTATCAACCTGAAGAGAATTATCCAGTTGATTTGGTTCCAGAAGTTCCTGATAATCATCATATAAATGGTTTACTAGTTGCTCAAGCCGAGCCAAAACGACAACTAACTATTAATATGTGTACAAGATAATGTAATTGTAATAGTTATCTAACTTATCTGTGGATGCAAAATACACTTTTTAAAGATAATTTTTATTATCCTTAAATTTGTATGAAAATACATTTTTTTAGTATAGTCTTAGAATAAAATCGATTTTTCTAGAAAACTAACCAAAATATCGAACTAACCTAACATAACCTAACTTAATTATCGAGAAAAATATAAAAAGGAATTATTTAAGTATTTCTAAGTTTTTGCAACAAATTCCTTTCTTCTTGAATATAATTTTTTTTAATTTTGCTTTAATTTTTAAAGTTTGAAACCTTCCATGTTCTAATGTCAAATACTCTTTTCTTAAGTGGTAAATACCCCACAGAACTTTTTTGGCTGATCTAAATTATGACGTTTCCGATGACATGAATGTGTGTTAACTGAACATTTAGAATTTCATGGATAAGTGGTGGATATCCTGATTTTGTTATTGTGGCAACTATGAAACCTGAATTTACGGATCTGTCACTTTGTAACAAATAATTTGTTCAAAAAGGTCCTAATTTATTTTTCCCCAACCAGTGATGATTCAGATTTCTGAACTTAACATCCATCACTGGATAAGAATATTGTTTTTTTTTAAGATATTAGCAATTTCTAACCACAGCTTTCTCTTTTTTATTCTATGGTCTCGAAATTGCTCCAACCTTTTCTTATACTTTTGTATTAATAGTTTAGTACTAATACTGTCCCAGCAAACAATTTGACATCGTTGTTCACCAGAGACAACTTAAAACGTTGGCAAACGTTAGCCAACGTTTGGATCGGATGAACGGACCCATAGTTGCAACTAAACAAGAACTTCCGTTTCGCGACCAATTTTTCAATTTTGATATCTATTGGTTTCAAAATTTTCAAAAGTTTAAAATTGTGTATGTATTTGTTATCTATATACCGCCTACAACTAACTTTACTCACCTAGAAATTTTAATCGAAATGCTAGAATATTTGGAATATTTATATATTAGTAATCTACTAATATTAGGAGATTTTAACTACCTGTTAGGGGGGGGGGGGGGTAAAGTTAATTCGTGCAAAAAAGGCACATTTTTGTGAATTTTTTTTGACGACACAGTTAAAATCTGTTTATTTAAACTAATGGTACATTAAAGTATAACATTCAAAGAATATTGTGTCAAATTTTCATGTAGAAATATTAAAAAATACGGAAATGGTAGCAATTATTCGGAAGCGTCTCGGAAAAAAGTAGAATTGCGGCGCCCCTCCTAACTCGGTGCTGGATCATCAGAAATAAAAAAATAAAAGTTATCTCGTTAGATAATCGGTTTCCCCAGGTAACGCTGGGAGAGTTTTTCGAAATTTCAATTTTTTACTCTTTGAGAACACTTTGAAGTATAAAACGCGATTCTTGCGAAAAAAATAGGCTAATTTGTTATTATATAATAAACAAATTTGAAAAAGATTCCAGCGTTACCTCGTAAATTATGTACAGAAATAGTGTTCTAAATTTCAAAAGGATAGGTGCAGTAGTTTTGAAGTTATGAGGGGCACCGACTTTGGAAACATGAGTTGTGGGGAAAACGCTTTAAAGTTTTGAACACTAAAACATTTGGAATAAATCGTTCATAAGCGAGTTTTATCGGCTTATCTCACACTGAATCATCGATGCCAGGTCCATAAAGGATATTGCTGTTAGTCATGATGTCTAAAGCATCTTTTTTGCTCCTGTCTACGACGAATCCTCACTCATGAGCGCTTGATCCACTACTGATTCCTATATCTCGCATGTAGGTTAGTAAAGCAAAAGAACATGCCAGACCAATGCTACACTAAAATTTCTATAAAGAAAGGTAGAAGGCAAGGTTAGGGATCATACAGTGAGCGAAACAGCTGTCAGGCAAGGGCGGCTCCGAGACGAATTTTCGCCTTTAGCCATTCTCTTTCTATCATATTTTTTTGAATAAAAGGCTCATAAATCGTAAGAATTTTCATCTCGGTGGGGACCATGGCCCCTATAGCCCCTCCCCTGGAGCCGGCCTCGCTGCAAGGTAACAATAGCGCGCTCGGGCCGGGCAGATATTTTCTGATGCGCTGAGTCATGTATGAGGCGCGGTTGCTCAAACCGCTGTATCTTTGTTAGTTTTGTTCCGATTCATCTCAAATTTTCACATAATATTCTTGAAAGGTTTTCCATTCACAAAATCAAATCCCCCCTTAAAGCACATGGCATCGCCGACGATATCGTCTACAAACATATTTTATGTGTTCATGAAAACCCTCATTATGATGTTTATCCATCGTTTGTCCTTAACTCATACGGACTTCTTATTTAGAGAAAATCGTCAAGTTTCATCTGTCATCATCTCCCGGTCTAAATACCTCTAACCTACCTATAACTTTCAGATGTTTAGTTTTTGTTCAAATGATCCTTTGAATATTTAAAATACTTTTAGTTTAGAAATAAATAAATTAAAAAAAGGAAAGGTGTATCGATGTATATTTTAAAAGTATTGCGTCTGAATCACTGTACTACCCAGGGGGTAACGTCAGAACTGACGTGTAAGGCATTCGCGCCTTATTTTAACAAAACCAACTTAGTATTTATTTTGAAACAAATTTTTGATAAAGGAATCATAAAAACTCAATATTATTTGCTTGCAACAAGCTTTTTAAATCCTTTTTTTGTTTGATATGATATGCTGGGTGCTGAGCATTTTTTTTTTAAATTTTTGACCTCCAATCTTCTAGTTTCAGTGATTTTGACCGGAACTGATATCCACGTATCTTCTTTATAGCTTGTTTTATATTCATACACATTTTAACTTCGGATACTTTGAACTGGTCGCCATTACAATTTTTACTGTAATTAAAGCCCAAATTTTCTCTTAATCGTCTTAAATCTATAAAATAATTGAAATTTAATTTCTTAACTATAAAAGGATTTCCCTTTTTTAATATTTCTGATTAAAAATACGTATTGTTCGGGAACGTATATGAGGCCAAATTTAATAATTTAGTTTTTATTTTTTCAATATCGCTATGTACAGCGTCGCCTTCGTTTTGAGTAAGGCCACGTATTAAATATGTATATGTGATCGAACTAATTTGGTAGTTCTCAACGGCATATGAATACATACCAATCATAAAGTTAAAAAACAAATATATTTGAAAATTTTCTGTGAAAATGAGGGTTTCAGTTTTGTTAACCATCACTTATTGTACGCAACTCGCTACAAGAACTATTACTTTATTTAGGTTAGTTAACATTTTTTTGCTGCCCTTCACAGTTGTCCGAATAGAATATGACATCACAACCTGGACGATTATGTCCCTATTTCTATTGCGCCTCGATGTCCTAGACCCGCATGCCAGAAAATAACCAGATTGTTTTTTTTTTATTTCAGAGATTGCGATACAACAGAAATTATAAGATTAAAATTTTTTAATAACTCATATTAATTAAAGTATTAATTATGTAGGTACTTACTGTAGCCTGGATTTGTAGAAAAAAGCAGACGTTTGTCCAATAGGAACAAGGAGTACGTCGTAAACGGCTAATAATACTATATTGTATCCTTCTTTCTCTGTCTGTTCGTGTCTTTTGTCTTTTCATTCCTACTTAATATTCTTTCTTCTTGGTGTATTGTATAATTTATCTCCAAAGATTTTTTCTCTTCATTTTTCGCATTTATATACGATTCGCACAAATGGCACTTATCTTTTCTGGGTGCGAAAAATCCTGTGCTGAATAGTCGTGCGTAGACTTCATAATTAGATGCTTCTTTGTTGTTTGAACTTCGTTCGGCTTTGTAATGCCTATTCAGTTCTGCAATACTAAGCCCCATATCTATAAATTCTCAAGAAGAGTGTGCACGCAAATAGCGGCTTTCCACTCTTGGTATGTAATTATATGAAGTCTTAGAGATTCCAGCACCTCTTAGTCAATCTTCGCCTGTTTTCCATGTTTAACGCGTTTGTCTTGAGCCATGATTCCACTGCCAACAACTATGCTTTGAATTACCGACCAGATTGTTTGCTCGGTTATGCCAAATGTATTGAATAAAAATGTTTTACAAACGCGTATTCTTCTGCCATCATTTATTAAATAAAATACACAATTATTACGTCTGGCCTCTGCGGATGTTATTCGTCTATATTTTGGACTAGTGTTTCAACGCATGAGCCCAAGAAGTCGCGATGGCGCTGCAATAAACCTAATTTCCATAATCTTAAATAAATAGTTTTATTGATTTTCGGTAAATTTGTTTGAGCATCCAATCTTACATCGCTCTGGACAAGGTGGCTCCGCGACTCTCACGGATTTATTTGTGCGAGAGACAACTTTTTCATAGTTTTTTTAAGGATTTTTTGCTTCATTTCTCTTCCACTTTGCCGTATTTCGATCTTTTCTTTCCATTTTTGATAGGTTCGGTGTTATTTACAATAGTGAAATTAACAGCGTTGTTGTTTCCTGAATTACTCGGACTACTGGATTGGTATGTGCCTGAGGGCATATATCCATTACTACTCTCTGCAACCATTGCTGCAAGTTTTAACCCCGATTTTCGTAATCAGCGCCCCAAAAAACATATAAGATGGCTTAGTTTGCAAAACAACAAGTACATTCGAAAAACACCCTTATTTAGGGGTGTTTTTTGCAATTTTAGGGGTGTTCCAACCATTGCTGCCAGTTTTAACCCTCATTTTCGTAATCAGCGCCCCAAAATACGTAGGGGACAAGTGGTCTCGCCAAGTGCGGCGTTTCTCGACCTTTTACCGTTCTTTCAAATGGACACAGCTCATTATAGGATCTTCGAAATGATTGTGTGAATCTTGGCCATTTTGTAGAGCTAAATTTAATATCAGTTTACTCTACTTTCCATTTTTAACGAATTTACTTCTAGAACAATAGCATATTTTTAATCATTATTCGATTACCAAAACGTAAATGTACTAATTTTACTAAAAAATTGTGACCGAAATGACATAAAGAACATTTATGCCAATGAAAGGTTACACATTTTTAGATTATTGTCACAATGTACTTTTACGACTTTGTTGCCGTATTTAAAATCTTACTAATTTTTCATGTTAATAATGGCGCAATGAATACTTACGACGTTGTTGCACTAAATTTAAATTAAAATGTTGGGATAAAAACAGCACAGATTATAATTAGGTCAATTTAGCACTGAATTTAAGCCGACAAATGTTTTCAAAACGCGGCGAGTTGCACTTTAACGTCAATGTTGAACTAAAATGTTGGAATAACAACAGCACAAATTACAATTAGGTGTTGAATTTATTTTATTCAATTTTAATCCAGTCTAAAATACTACTTTATTATGTTTATAATGTGAATATTATTATGTGAAAAGCAAGGGCAATTCAAATATATAATAAAATAACCTTTAAAAAACTTAACTTTGTTATAAGACTTTCCTGGAGAACCCTGTATATTTAAAATTATTTTTAATTCTTGCCTTTTCTGATATACATATCGCTGTAAAAACAGACTAAAGTAATTAGTTTGGGCTGTTGCAACGAGCCCAACTACTATTACGGACTTAATACCGACGGTTTTACGTCTCCTTGGAAAGATGGCATACCTCCCAGAATAACTTGTAATATAATAAAAGTAACTATCCTGTAAACGAGTGTGTCAGATGTTGGGTCACATTAGGTTAAATCCATAGATATAAGAAACAATTGTATCATAAATATTTTAAAATTTAATAGTACTATTTTTTTGCAGATTGTGGAGGATTTGGAAAACATTTTTATATTTTAATAACACCATTACGAATTCAAAGAGCAGCAGTACCACACAACTGTATTAAAAATACAGTTTTACTTCTCTAAACAGATGATAATACAAGAAAATTAAATGTATTACTACAGCTGACATTCTCGGAAAGCGTTTCTAATTCTTGAAATACAAACCAAGCGCTGAAAAATATTTCGTCATCCTGAACTACCAGTTTTAGAGGTCTTATTCAAGTTGAGATGTTTTGAAGAGTGTTAATTGGAGATCTTATTTAAGTTGAGAGTGTCATCATTCCTTGGAGGTTTCCATAAAAAGTTTTCAGTTTTCAAATTTTACATTCTATCACGTAATACTTTTTTTGTTGTGCTATTATTCTTACAGATACGTAATATATTTATTTCTCAAGATACAGGTTATGAAAACCTGTAATTGTATATTTATTCATACCAATATAACAACCGATTTTACCCCTTTCAGCGGATATAAAACGCTCTACTTGTTGATATTTTATGCTCGCAATTATTTTTTTAACTGCCGTATAATTTTTGATCGCAGTTGTATACAGGACGTCTGTAAGAAGTCTTTACAAAAACTACTTAGGTCTGCTAATTTTGGTCTGAGGCATGAGGTAAGTTTACTTAGGTATGCTAATTTTGGTCTAAGTAATCAGTATAATTCCTCATACTGATTACATATTTTTTGCCAAATTTCCGCTGGACCAACACATTCGTTGGTAAGAAATTTGATGACGATGCGCTGCGCAACGGAAATTGGTACTGGTCATATCAATAAATTTACGTCCTAAAATTTCAAAATATTGCTTATTCCTGAACTTTTCAAGATTATAAAAACGATTAGTCTAAGATCCGAAGTAAGGTCGACCTTCACCCAATTGTTTAATGGATGAAAGTTTCTTTTTATTAAATAAAATATTTTTATAAATATAGCGCAAAAGGTTTGCCTAAGAAAATACGTCCAGACTATTTATTTTCTTAAAATAAAAAAAAACGACACCCTGTAAAGTATTCCCCAGATGCTTCGACAATGCCTAAACTTTAATCAGCATACCGCAGGATAGATTAAAGCTTAAGTTTAAAATTTGGTTTTTTTCGCTTTATCCGTTTTTGGGTTGTCTTCAAAATTCGAAATTTGCAGTTTTCCTCAAATATCTCGAATTAGGTCCATTTTAGGGAAATTATGTAAAGGGACAAAATAACAGAGAATGGCATCATAAGTAACTTTTATCATGATTCCTATACTTTCCTTATCTGTACACAGAAATGAAAGCAAAAAATGGCCCTGACCGTATTTTCTCAGGCAACCCATTTGCGGTATATTTAAAAACATATTTTATTTAATAAAAAAAAACTTTTATCCATTAAACAGATGGGTGAAGGTCGACCTTCTTTACGGATCCTGGACTAGATATTTAGGTAAGGATAAAACATAACTTTCAAAATATTTAATATGGGCGCTGATGGTCTTTTCCAAAGAAAGGATATGAATTCATCCTTTTTACTTCGCGAGTTGCTCCTTTGTGAATCATATCGGTGGCTGCCTTCTGCAGCATTATTATTTGCTATTGTATGCTATTGTAAACAAACTGCGCGATGTCGCATGACGCCACCATTGACTTTTCTCTAAAAACTTTACCGCCTGCATAGGGTAAATCTCCAATTTGACTATGTCTGAACCAGACTCGTTTTCCAATTTCAACGAATAAGTAGTACCGTTCTCCATCTTCGAGATTTTACAACAAATTTCACCAGTGTTCGTTGCTAAACTGCTCAAGTAATTGATCTAAATTTTCTTGACTTGACTCGGATGGTTTGGATTCTATTGCAGACACAGCGGCTGTTATAGTAGGCACAATCGTGGACGAATGGACGCGGTCTTCATGTTTTGTAATGAGGAAGATGTTTCCTTCGTAGTTTTGATAAGTGCAAGTTCTAAGTCTTGTAGTAATTCTGGGTCTGTCTGCAAGCAGCATAATGTGAATAATTCTTCGGCGTGGAGGACTTCGCAAAAGTTCTCAAATGAAAGCGAACTGTATAGATCTATTTCTGCTTCTTCATTGTTTTGATCACTTTCTTCAGATTCTCGATCTTTTTCAGGCAAGTCCTCTTGACATTTAAGTTCTTCCATCCAAACGACTTCGTCATCACAACTTTGAAAGCTTGTAGAAGCGTCTTTATCGATGTCGATTCGTTCTAATTCAGTTTCAAGCAATTGAATATTAAATTTTCGTCCTCCATCAGATCTACGATCATTTCTTGAATAGTCATCTTCGTCGCTCGAAATATAATCACTTTCAACAATAAAGAAATTACATAGAGAAGAACCGGAGTCACTTGTAAAGGAATATCAGTTATATGAGTAGTTAAATGATATCCCTCGCACTGCAAGACATAATTTATACGTTTTGCCAAATCAATAACTACTCGAGCACACAACCAGCGAATACATATATTGAAAACTTTTGGTTTTACACAACGAACACTTCTTTTTTATACAATAAATCAAATTACGACGTAAATGAAGCGGTTGGGACAACAAGGGACTTTTTAATTATTTTCAGAAAAAGCAATTTTAATATTTTCACCAAATCCTGAAATTACAAATAATCTGTTTCGTTAATAGTATTCGGCTAGCTTTTGGGCCAAAGTGAGCAGTTAACGATAATATACTTTCGAATAAAAAATAATAAAAAAAAAGTATATTTTGAAGGAAAAAAAAAAAGTGGCTTCTGACAATTAAAAAACGATTATTTTTCTGTTAAACAACGGCGCTGTTCATAATGAAACACAATATAAATTCTAAAATAATAAAAGACTCTAATACAATATATTTAGCATGATCTGGTTTTATGCACTAGTCGTCCACCAGGCCATCATCTATGGAAGGTCTTCCAATTCGCCATCAATATTTTCTGCCTCTATCTAGACTTTTTGATACTGGATCATGTTCTGTAGAGATGGGTAGATCCGAGAATTTTACGGAATCAAGTCCGGAGATACATCCGGCTCCGCGGATATGCATCCAGGTACCAGTTCCGCCGGACCTATATAATCCAGTGTAAATTTGTCAAGGAGTGTAAATCCATTTGACTTTATGTCCAGATAGTGATCGTTTTAGTTTCGTGATTTTGAACGCTGTATAATGAAAAAAAGAGGTACTAATAATATAGTTTTATTTATATTTAAAAAAAAACCGATTTATACAAAAAAAAAACAACTCTAAAATAATTATTTCTTCTTTGTAATCTTAATAGGTACTTCCTTAACAGTATTAAAAACAAACAAAACTATTTTAAATTATGGGCTAGGAGCATTATTTTTGAAGACTTTTCAGGCTTTAATATACTGCATTAATCATCTCTCACGTGGCACGGAGGTAGCAGTGATATATAAATGTTTGACCATTATTTTATTCGCTCCGTGCGCGACAGCAGCGCCAATTTGTTTTGGTATTAAAGGAGTATTTCTGCCTATACTGACGAATACAATTTTTAATAGAATTCGTAAATAAAAAGTATATATGTTAGTTTTAATAAAAGTATATGGATTTATAAAACAATTAAAACATTAATTTATTATTATTATATATTTTTCACGCTTAAATTGAAGAAAATTATGTATAATCATTAAAAATCAATAATAAAATATAGGCAGGCAACAGTATTTACTGGAAAATGTATGAGAAGTTGCCTAAGTCTAATAAGTTTTCATTGACGAAACCATTTATAATAGCGTGAAGTTAAAATGTATAAAAAGGATCGCTACTTATATTTTCATTTTTGTTCTAAAGAAAACATAGAATGAATGATTAAAACTGGTTTCCGATCAGTAAGTCACAAAATTGCATACCAGCCAAATATTATAATCAACGGCAGAAATCTTGAAATCTAGTCCTTGCTGAATGAACATTTAAGAATAAAGGGATATTAAAGAACATCGTAAAATGATAATTTATTGTTTATTTAAAAACTTTCTAGTTTCTGATGTCTACTATTTCCAGCATTACTGTTAATATCACAAAAATAAAGGTAATTTTTCTTCTTATTGTACACCTATCCATTTATTTCTTTGATTTAATTTCCACTTTGTTAGTGAAATTTGTTATATAAGTTTCACTGTTTTTTTTTGCTAGTATTTGTACAATTTTCAACACAGCAACTCCGGTTGCTTATTGTGTTGTTTTTACCTACTTTTTTGAAAAAAAGTAAAATGGATACGTGTATTTGATATGCCAAAATTACAAAATATCCCCCTAAAATGCACGAATTATCCGCAGCTAGCGCTAGTATCGCTTTTGCTTCCCTTTCCATGACTTCGCACGGAGCGAATAAAGACGTAGATAAATATCTTTTCGTTGCTTCCACTAAATAAGGGGTCTTGCTTCCTATCAAGTAGTACTTCATTTAGATATTTATCTACTTCTATTATGTTTGATGCTGTAGCATTTTGTGGTGCTAGCAAATTTTTCACTTTTTTGTCAAATGGACTGAGATTCCTCTTCTTGAACTTCTTTATTTTATTCAGAATTATCTTGAGGTAGTTCATTTTCTAGTTTAATTTTGGCACAAATTTGTTTCAAGTCTTTTATTGCCTATTCTGCATTGCGCCTTAATTCTTGGGTCTAGTACTGTTCTTTGAGCAAAGTGTTCTTGTTTTTCAATATCCCAAATCTGTCTTGAATCTCGTTTTTTATTGTCTGGCACAGTTCTTTTATGCAATTTATGTTTTGTTCCGCCATGTGCTTATTCAAATTCTCCATCATCGAATGAACATCAATGGGTAGGTACCTTTGATAACGAAACGTGTTTTTCGGAACAAAGAAAAACTTTTTAAAATTTCTATACATTTGGAAATAACTTCCCACTCTTCAACTGACAAATTATTTAATTCAGGGTGTTTTATTGCCAACGTGGTAAAATCTGTTAAGCATGTTATATGTTAAATTCCAATGGGTAATACAGTCTTGTTTTAACTTCAGTACTGGCGAGTTTAGTTGTTTTTGATTTTTCTCTAATTTCAAACTTATCAATAAAGAAAAAACAATCAAACACGCAACGTGCGACTAATATTTCTTACAAATTCCGCCAATGTAAACAACATACTACAGCAGTTGCAATATCGACCGATACACTAGAGTCTGCGGCGCCAACCGAATTTTGCACATTTCCACCATCAGTGTTGCCACATCGTTCATTATAGTAGAACGGCAACACACTGTTACCGACTAACTCCTTTTATTACGAATCACGAGACCTCACGTGGGTTACATAGCAGACTCGCAGATAATCTTGAGTAGACAGATTGTCAATCGTCTTTCGGTATCGACATCTGTTATGAATATGATGAGTTTGAATGAATTTAGTAACAATTAAGATATATTAAGCAAAGATAAAAGATAAGACAATGGGCGCCATTACATTTTGATGTTTAAAAAATGTACAAAAGACTACTCAAAATTATTTGCCACAAACCTTGAGAAATAAAATTCAGAAAAATAATTAATATTTACAATTTATTGAAACTTCCTCTAATTAAATTAACAATCTTATTGAAACTTTTTATAGTTATATTTACAATTTATTGAATTAACAATCTCAATGAAACTTTATAGTTATATTTACAATTTATTGAATTAACAATCTTAATGAAACTTTTTAAAAATTAATGGAAAGTCAAACAAATTACCAGAATGCAAGATGATCCTTAAATTTACTGAATGTAAAAAAAAAATTAAACATAATCTCAAATCCAAGATAAGTTAAAATTAAAAAAAAATAAGGTGCCTTACAAAATTTGTAGCCATTCCTTCGTACAGTCAGACGTCTGATGTGTTTCAATCTGAGAATCTGAGTTACAATTAGGTTGGTGTATCAGGGACACTGGTTTCTCTTTCTATCTCGGCTTGCTGAAGTTCCGGACCTTATGAGTCAAGTCAATGATAGAAAACCTAAAAGGAATTTCAGAACGCATCAGATTCTTAAATTAATTGTTATTGAGGCAATAAGGAATTATGCGCAACACCTATATCTTGGTTTTGCAATCATATACTAGTTTAATGCTACTATGTCTTAAATTACAATGTTTAAGATCCTTAAAATATAAAAATTATCTTAAATCTAACTTAATTTAATGAAATGGAGGACAATGAAACTTCCTTGTGTCTGTGAATAACCATAAGGAAGGAAACGTAAGTATAAAAATATTAATAATGTATGTTATCGAATTTTGAATTTAATAAGCAAAATTTCATATACATAAATTTCAAATTATTAAAAGGAACAAAAATTAAGTATTCTGAGATATTCTCTCCTGCAATTGTCATGAAATTAAAAAAAAAGCTTTACTTTGACAAAGGTAGTGTTACTAAGATATCTTGGCCTACAATGTAGAAGTTGGACATGAATTAAGAAATATCATATATGATGATCACTATAAAAGATAAAGATAACCTGAATTACTTATTTCGGTAAGTAATTCACGATAAAAGAAAATATATAGGCAAAGATACTATTAGATAAAGATAATTGCTCTCCAAGGTACAAAAGTGTTACAAGCGAGTTTCCTGGACTTTATTGTGTAGGTAAAACATTTAAATTAACTAGGCACTGACTAAAAAAAAAAAATAAATGAAGTTAATTGTACCCTGGTGTCACCAGTACTTGTCCTAAACAAGTGAGAAAAAAAACACTTGGTCAGTAGAACTCAGAAGCACAAAAATATTCTGACTAAATTGTGAGAATTTGTTAATAAAAAATTAGGTAAAATGTAAGCAAGAAGGCAAAAGGCCGACTCTCAAAATAGTCAAAAAAAAAAAGGAAAATAATATTTCTGGTAAGCAACAATTTATTATCATGAAAGTAACTGTTTACTTACCAAAAATACCATCCAAGGAAAGATCGTAGTACTTCTGTGTTTCTACCTCTCAAGATGTCTCCTCATGTGGATCAAACTTGTGAACATTAATGAAATCTGTCTAACATCAGTTTTAATTTAATCCTGGTGTGGCACATACAGGTAAAGGTTCTAAAAAAAAAAGAAACAAACGAGAAATATATTGATAAAATTTAAATTAAACGAAACTAGCGTTAAGCTTATTCTCGTTTTCTGAAAAAAAAGGCAAGGTCAAAAACAAAAAAAAATATCAAAAAAAGTCAATGCAGCTCGGCATGCTCTAAGTAAGCTATAAAGTAAAAAGAAACAAAGCAAATTGTGCAATTAATCTGTTTAAAGAGCTTCTGAAGGAAAGTACAAATTAATAAACTCTAATTAGATATGAAACCACATTTATAACAAATTAATTAAAGTCCAAAAAGACCCATGTGTAACCATTGGAAGCCAAAAGTCGAGAGAGCGTTTTAACTTTCGTCTTTCATTCTCCTACTACTTTTTCATTCGATTGTCAACAATATGATTTAAAATCGATCTTAAAACAATTACTGACTAAGATATGAAAACGAAACAGAATCTTCGGTTCATTCTAACCAATCACTGCTTGAACAATTCAGTAGTTAACTTTAAAAATAAATCGCATCAAGAATCGATATTACCTATCAGCTGTTTGTTGACCCAGATAGAGATTGGCCGTGGCTAAACTTACCGACTTCACGCCATGCCTACTGTTACTGCACCGTGACAATCAAATAAAAATAAAATGATAATGTAACAGTAACACTTTTTACACTTCCATCAGCGTGTTGTGCGCATGTACAAATTTTTATTTGGACTTCGCAGCTGATTCGAATATAAATTTTACTTCCAAGAATATTTAGGTTACTTTAATATAAATATTTCAGGCATTTATAACTGACAATTACACTTTATCACTAAAATATTATTTTAATTTCACTTTAGCTTGTATTCCAGTAATAAACTTCCTAAAAGTTATTAGTATATTAGGTATTCTACTAGGTACATCAAATTTGTAGCTAGTAGGCATCAATTATCGTAAGTCGCCTTGGAGCCCCGTAAGAGGGTGAATTATAAGGATAAAAAATGTAATATAAATTCTCTCAAAATAAACTTTTCATGAGTTTTATTATTTTGATGAAAACATCTAAATAGCACAAACGAGTGTGTACTAAAATTCATATTTATTTTGTTTATTTTACATGTAAATAAAACGCTTCATTTTTAAACTATTTTTATTATTTCAAGTTAACATTTTTTAACACTATGTTTCCCAGGATTCATACAGGTTCATACAGGATTGATACATGATACAAAATGAAAAATAGACTTATAAATTAAAAATAATAGGTACAAAATAGTATTTTGTGCAACAAGAGAGGATATGATGGCCAAATATCGAATGAAGATGAAGTTTGAGCACAGCGCCACATGCGGAAGTGCTCAATCGTCTGAGTGTAACATGGACAATCCACTCGAGTTATAGTGGATTTTTTCTAAGACAAAAAAAAATTACGAAATTTTTAAACGCATTTAGGACGCCTTATTTTTTAAGTATTTTTATAATTTTAAGCTAACATTTTTTAACACTATGTTAACCAGGATTCATACATGCATACTATTTATCCAGTCTTTACTTTTTTGCCATTAAAGTATTCATATTTAATAGCTCTGTGGAGTCTTTCTAACCTCATATTTGTATAAATTTTTGCATTGTTTTCTATAGCAATAGGCCCATGTTTTCTTAAAATATAGATCAAAATAGTTTAAAAATTCAGTTATATACGGGTCTGATCAAAAATAACCATTATTTTCAATTTTTTTCAAAAAGTATTTATTCATCAATAACTATCTTGTCCCCTTCAAAGTAATCCCCCTCAGATATAATACACTTATGCCAACGTTTTTTCCAATCCTCGAAACACTTCTGAAACGCGCTTTTTGGTATCTCCAACAGCTCCTGTTTCGATTTTTCTTTTATCTCCTCAATCGTAGCAAAACGCTTTCCTTTCATCGGTGTCTTCAGTTTTGGGAAGAGGAAAAAGTCAGCGGGGGTCAAGTCCGGTAAATACGGTGGTTGAGGCATGATAACGGTTTTGTTTTTGGCCAAAAACTCACGCACAAGCATCGATGTGTGAGCTGGTGCGTTATCATGGTGCAAAATCTATGATTGTTTTTTCCACAATTCTGTGCGTTTCTGACGAATTGCTTCGCGCAAACGGCGCATAACTTTAAGGTAGTATTCTTTATTGACCGTACGATCTTGCGGCAAGAATTCATGATGCACCACGTTATTGCAGTCGAAGAAAACTGAGCAAAATCTTCACATTTTACCGAACTTGACGTGCTTTTTTCGGTCTTGGCTCTTCTGGACGCTTCCATTGGGATGATTGGGCGTTGGTTTCAATGTCATAGCCATACACCCATGATTCGTCACCAGTTATGACCTTTTTGAGGAAATCTGGATCGTCGTTGACGATGTTCAACAGCTCCTGAGCGATGTCCATGCGACGTTGTTTTTGCTCAAAATTTAGCAATTTTGGGACAATCTTCGCTGCCGTACGTTTCATGCCTAAAACATCCGTAAAAATTGCTTGGCATGAGCCAAACGATATGCCAACATCATCAGCAACCTCTCTGATAGTGATTCGACGATTATCCAAAATCATTTTATTCACTGCTTCAATGTTTTCATCGGTTGTTGACGTGCTCGGGCGACCAGGACGAGCATCGTCATTGACATCTTCTCGGCCTTCCTTAAACCAGTTATACCACAATTGAACTTGTGTTCTGCTCATAGTAGACTCGCAAAACGCCACAGTCAACATTTCAAATGTTCTTGCGCATTTAATTTCATTTTTTACACAAAACTTAATACAGTTTCTTTGATCCATTTTTTCGAATAGTAAAAATCGAAGAGCACACCAAAACACGACCAACCTTCTTATCTGTCAAAAACAAACTGACAATCCAAAATAGCTAATATTGCCAACATATATAACAGATATATGTACCAACAACAGAAAAAAAATGCGAAAATCTAACATACGTAACTCACGAAATTTGAAAATAACGGTTATTTTTTGATCAGACCTCGTACATATCTTTAGAATGATCTATAAATTTATTAACCATTCTTCCAAATTTCATCCCTTTCTAGAAGAAGCACTCTTAATTGTATACCAAAACTAAAAATAGCAATATGTTGTGCAATAAGACCCTTTGCAAATTCTGCTTTGTGTCCAACATATGTATTAATAAATTTTGCAGAACATTTACCTTGAATAAAATAGTTTTAACAAATAGAAATTACATTTTCTAAAAATATTACCATCCTTGTTAATAATCAATTTAATAGATTAAGGACAAAATCCATCAATTTTTCTGCTTCTCTTAAGTTTTTAAATGTCTTTTTCCTTGGCCACGAGGTTTGTAAAATCCTGATCTGTTACACACATAACTAACATACACATGATTTTTAAGTATATCTTTCATTTTAAGACACGTTATAGGAACTAAAATAAAGATTGAAGCACATTTTCCCCAATGGTTTGCTTTGGGCTTCGGTAGTACTAATTCGATAGCACCTTCTGTTTTAGCAGTTATTTGCCCAAAGTAAAATGTTATTGTTTTTTTGGTTGCAAATTTGCAAAGTGCAAATGATCCAACACACAGAATATTCATCTAGTTCAGGGTCAATATCATCAATAAAATCACCATCATTGGAGTCTTCATATTGAACACTTTCAGCTTCACTGCTCTCACTTGAGCTTGGACTTACAAGGGCTTTTTCTTTTTTTCCTGCAAACCCTTAATTATTTCATCTGCAGATATTTTTGTGATTACATCCCAGTAAACACACTTACATTTTATGTACGTTTTAAAAACGTAGCATCTTGACGTAAAGCATGTCTTAAGGTGCGTACAGACATGTAACAAAACTTCATATCGCAACTCCGTCGCGTATAACATGTGTTTGTTACGCATTGAAGATACGGCGTGTCAACAAATATAGTGTATCAATACATCGTCGCGTATCTTTTAATCGCAGCATACTGCCGTTCCGACTTTACAACATACAGTTGTCTTCCTTGTGTGCAATGGAGGTTGCTGCAGCAGCTTATATATATATATATATATATATATATATATATATATATAAATGAACTTGAGTTATTGGGTTTGCAGCAAAACGAAATGTGTACTCTTATAAGTTTATTCCAAGCTTTCGAATGTGAATACATTCATCTTCAGGGATCTAGAATATTTATTACAGGAAAATTAAAATTGAATAATGAACAATTAATGTTTACTTACTACTTAGTGAGATTGGTTCGTGAAAAAAATGTTGTTGATAAAATTAATGATGTGATTGAAACTGTACTAGATAAACATTGACATGAACATTTTAGACGATGCATTGAAAATTTTTAAAACATTTTAAAATTATATACACTTTTTGCAACTAACTAGTTTAGTCGAAAATTAATAAAAATTTTTTTTGAGGTTACAATTGACCATGTGCTCTTTTCAAGTTCATGGCGCATGCGTCTGTCATTAAGTCAATTTGCCAAAAAAGAAGAAGAATTTACTTTAACTGTGTAAGACTAATGAGGTCCTACAGCCAATTATTTCAAAACGAAGGGGGTTGCATAAAGCTAATGAGACTTTATTACCAAACTACCCTTTCTTAATGGGAGGCGCACGTGTCATATACAATAGAACTGAACGACGGGTTGCTAAAAATTTAATTTTATAACTATTGATTTATGAATAAAATTATATGAAACATAGTTAAAGATTTTGTTAATGTCGACAAACATGTCTGTTTCCTGAATCCCTTATTGGTAAGTTCAATGAGTGGTCGGTTAATGGGGCCTACCACGTATTGAGACTTGTAGAGGGGGCAGTGGGGGGTTAATGAGACTCCCCATCTACAACCTCTGATTAGGAAAGAGACATACTTATCGTGCATTATGGTGGTTAGGTTGAATGTTATTGCAAATTAAATGTTATCAAATACGTTGAAGACTAATTTTGAAATTTGATAAACAGTTTTTCAGAAAAGCAAGCTTTCATAAGTTTTTTGATTAAAAATTTTTTTTTTAATTTTGAAGTTAGATTTCAGTTAAGTTAAGATTACTATTAATGTCAGTTAAGTTAGTATGTGAAGAAAAATTTTTATCCAAAAATAATAAATATGCAAAAATTTCACTGAGATGTTTTATATCTGATCTTTTGTTAATACATTCATTTTGAGCAATATGTGCCATTTCTAAGAAAAGTCTTTTGTGTAGCCGAGGCTCTTTTTCTAAAACTTTAATATCCTGGAAGTTGAAGGTATGATTATTTGAAATTGCATGATTTGCTAGTGCACATCGTTCTGGGTGTAGTCTGCAGTCGCTCTTGTGGGATGTTATGCGGTCTTTTAATGGTCTTGTAGTTTGACCTATGTATAGTAAATTGCAATCCACACAAGGGATACTGTAGACTACATCAGTCCAAGATAGTATTGGTGTTTTATCTTTAAGTTTTGAGAAAACGCTATTAACAGTGAGAACAGTTTTAGTTGCAAACTTTAAATTTGATATTGAATGAAACAAGTTTATGAGCCTGGGTGTGATATCTCTGATGTATGGTAGAGTGACATATGTGATATTAGTGTCCGGTGGTACATTTTCAGCTTCTGCATTATTGTTTTGACTTTCTATATTATTATTGTTATTATTATTATTCGTTAAAATGGATGAAGAGTTATATAGAAGTTTTTTGACCAGGTGAGGTGGGTATGAGTTGTCAATAAAAAGCTTATATAGGATGTTAAGGTTTTTCTGGTGGAAGGAATTATCACTAATACTGAGGGCTCTATTTTTCATTTGTTTAATTAGATTGATTTTCATTGAATGTGTATGGTACGACCAATAGTTGATGTATCTACCAGAACTGATCGGTTTTCTATACCAGTCGATCATCAGTTGGGTATCCATACGTATAAACTTAGTATCTAGAAAGGGGATAGAGTTGTAATTATCCTCCTTTTCTAGAGTAAATTGTATATATGGATCATAGCTATTGAAAATTTCGAGCACCTCATTCAACCCATTGCTAGGTAAACATATTATTATGTCATCGACATATTTCTTTATGAAATGTAGGTTAAAAGGAAGGACTGGAATAATAATGTCTAACACTTCATCCATGACATAATTAGCTAATATTGGTGAAATTTTGCTACCCATGGGGGTACCAAATGTTTGTTTATAAATTTTATTATTGAAGGTAAAATAGTTACTATTAAAAAGAAAAGTTAAAATTTCAAAAAAGGTCTCTTTATCAATATTGCAGCCCCTACTAATGTTGATCCATTTTTTATCAATTGCTCTGATGCAAATATCAAGGTATACATTACTAAAAAGAGAAACCACATCTAGGCTTGCTATGACATAACCATTTGGTAAAGTAGTATTATTGAATAGTCTGTTTATTTCAAAGGAATCTTTGATGTAGTAATTTGAAATAAACAGACTATTCAATAATACTACTTTACCAAATGGTTATGTCATAGCAAGCCTAGATGTGGTTTCTCTTTTTAGTAATGTATACCTTGATATTTGCATCAGAGCAATTGATAAAAAATGGATCAACATTAGTAGGGGCTGCAATATTGATAAAGAGACCTTTTTTGAAATTTTAACTTTTCTTTTTAATAGTAACTATTTTACCTTCAATAATAAAATTTATAAACAAACATTTGGTACCCCCATGGGTAGCAAAATTTCACCAATATTAGCTAATTATGTCATGGATGAAGTGTTAGACATTATTATTCCAGTCCTTCCTTTTAACCTACATTTCATAAAGAAATATGTCGATGACATAATAATATGTTTACCTAGCAATGGGTTGAATGAGGTGCTCGAAATTTTCAATAGCTATGATCCATATATACAATTTACTCTAGAAAAGGAGGATAATTACAACTCTATCCCCTTTCTAGATACTAAGTTTATACGTATGGATACCCAACTGATGATCGACTGGTATAGAAAACCGATCAGTTCTGGTAGATACATCAACTATTGGTCGTACCATACACATTCAATGAAAATCAATCTAATTAAACAAATGAAAAATAGAGCCCTCAGTATTAGTGATAATTCCTTCCACCAGAAAAACCTTAACATCCTATATAAGCTTTTTATTGACAACTCATACCCACCTCACCTGGTCAAAAAACTTCTATATAACTCTTCATCCATTTTAACGAATAATAATAATAACAATAATAATATAGAAAGTCAAAACAATAATGCAGAAGCTGAAAATGTACCACCGGACACTAATATCACATATGTCACTCTACCATACATCAGAGATATCACACCCAGGCTCATAAACTTGTTTCATTCAATATCAAATTTAAAGTTTGCAACTAAAACTGTTCTCACTGTTAATAGCGTTTTCTCAAAACTTAAAGATAAAACACCAATACTATCTTGGACTGATGTAGTCTACAGTATCCCTTGTGTGGATTGCAATTTACTATACATAGGTCAAACTACAAGACCATTAAAAGACCGCATAACATCCCACAAGAGCGACTGCAGACTACACCCAGAACGATGTGCACTAGCAAATCATGCAATTTCAAATAATCATACCTTCAACTTCCAGGATATTAAAGTTTTAGAAAAAGAGCCTCGGCTACACAAAAGACTTTTCTTAGAAATGGCACATATTGCTCAAAATGAATGTATTAACAAAAGATCAGATATAAAACATCTCAGTGAAATTTTTGCATATTTATTATTTTTGGATAAAAATTTTTCTTCACATACTAACTTAACTGACATTAATAGTAATCTTAACTTAACTGAAATCTAACTTCAAAATTAAAAAAAAAAATTTTTAATCAAAAAACTTATGAAAGCTTGCTTTTCTGAAAAACTGTTTATCAAATTTCAAAATTAGTCTTCAACGTATTTGATAACATTTAATTTGCAATAACATTCAACCTAACCACCATAATGCACGATAAGTATGTCTCTTTCCTAATCAGAGGTTGTAGATGGGGAGTCTCATTAACCCCCCACTGCCCCCTCTACAAGTCTCAATACGTGGTAGGCCCCATTAACCGACCACTCATTGAACTTACCAATAAGGGATTCAGGAAACAGACATGTTTGTCGACATTAACAAAATCTTTAACTATGTTTCATATAATTTTATTCATAAATCAATAGTTATAAAATTAAATTTTTAGCAACCCGTCGTTCAGTTCTATTGTATATGACACCTGCGCCTCCCATTAAGAAAGGGTAGTTTGGTAATAAAGTCTCATTAGCTTTATGCAACCCCCTTCGTTTTGAAATAATTGGCTGTAGGACCTCATTAGTCTTACACAGTTAAAGTAAATTCTTCTTCTTTTTTGGCAAATTGACTTAATGACAGACGCATGCGCCATGAACTTGAAAAGAGCACATGGTCAATTGTAACCTCAAAAAAAATTTTTATTAATTTTCGACTAAACTAGTTAGTTGCAAAAAGTGTATATAATTTTAAAATGTTTTAAAAATTTTCAATGCATCGTCTAAAATGTTCATGTCAATGTTTATCTAGTACAGTTTCAATCACATCATTAATTTTATCAACAACATTTTTTTCACGAACCAATCTCACTAAGTAGTAAGTAAACATTAATTGTTCATTATTCAATTTTAATTTTCCTGTAATAAATATTCTAGATCCCTGAAGATGAATGTATTCACATTCGAAAGCTTGGAATAAACTTATAAGAGTACACATTTCGTTTTGCTGCAAACCCAATAACTCAAGTTCATTTCCTAACGAGTCAGCAAAGACTTCTTTCTTGCGTATATATATATATATATATATATATATATATATATATATATATATATATATGTATAGGCCATAAGTTGTCACCTCAGTGTAGTGCATATGGCGACCTCACCTCACCTATTTCCGCACGCTTTTTTTAAAATTTTGATATTTAGATACCCTAAGGGGAACCTCCAGAATCGGAATTTCAAAAGAGGGGTAATGATTTATCTCATTTTTTTTATATGTATATTCACAGAAAAATTAATACCGAAGTCACCTCTTACATATATACACTGCCTGAACGATATCTAGCCACAAACCACCTCAGCCACTGTTGCCATATTTTAGAGGTGCTTAGGTAATGGTTGTCAAACAATATTGTGCATAGGTGTATACGAGTATTTCTGATTTACGAGAAGCAGAAATTGTTTGTTCGCATTAGCAGCGCAGGAGAGTATGCTATATTAATATTTATTGTATTATTTTATATGTAACATTTTATTATTTTGTGCCTACAGATTAAATGTTTGGTGTACATTCATATTAACAGGCACTGTAAAATACACATTATATTAGAATAACAATATAATATAACTGAAAGCATAATTTTTTTTTTAACATTTTGTAAAACAATTAATAAAATGACATAACTGCTTAGTGTAATAAAAACATTCATGTCGATAATAGTATATTATGCAACGATCATGTAATGATGGTTATTAATACACGAGCATTTAACCTGGATACGAAACGAGCCGAAGGCGAGTTTCGTATGGTTATGCGAGTGTATTAATTACCATTATTTAAGAGTTTCATACGCTATTTTTTCTACACCCGATGAATAATCAAGAACTATAAAAATTAATAAAAATTATTAAAAATTAATAAAAATTAATAAAAATTAATAAAAATTATTAAAAATTAATAAAAATTAATAAAAATTAATAAAAATTAATAAAAATTAATAAAAATTAATAAAAATTAATAAAAATTAATAAAAATTAATAAAAATTAATAAAAATTAATAAAAATTAATAAAAATTAATAAAAATTAATAAAAATTAATAAAAATTAATAAAAATTAATAAAAATTAATAAAAATTAATAAAAATTAATAAAAATTAATAAAAATGAATAAAAATTAATAAAAATTAATAAAAATTAATAAAAATTAATCGAAATTAATAAAAATTATTAAAAAAATTTGTCAGATATCGCATGAAAAAATTTCTCTCGGATAACGAAAACTGTTATTCACTTTTAGTAATTGAGGTTTGACAAATTCCCGCGAAGCGAAATTGGGTCAGCTAGTCAGTAATATATATTATTATTTGAATTTTATATCAAAGAAGGGCAAGTTGACTTATAAAAACAGAATTTGATTAAACTTACAACCTAGTAATAATGTTGTTTTAGTCCTTATTTTCCATTCTAAATCAGCATAAAATACCCAACTTTCTTGAAATCTAAACATATAACAAGCGATATAAACAAACTACAATAAGTCGTTGAGAATAAATGAATATTATTTTCTATTTTTTAATAAAAGAATAAAATTAATCATACGAAACTAACAATATAAGAAAGTAGTAATATTGGTCACCTAGATATTTATAAATAATCTAGTTGAAATAAAAAAAAATATTGTATGTAACACGTAATAAAATGTCTTATTTTATGTAACGAGTAAATATTTGCGCGACGAGCAAAGCGAAGTCCCGCAACATGAATGAGTTTTTGTAATAATAAATTCATAGTTATATTTTTTGCAGGCTCCTGTTTTTTCGACTAAAACAAGGTTGATATATCATTAAAAAATTCCAAATTCGTATTAAATTAAATATGAATGCAGTTATTAGTTTAACATTGTAAAATTACATTTTCGATAATTTCAGAGCAACGCAACATTTTCTCCTATGATATTATTAATTATAATTAACGGAATAACTAAAATGACATAAAAATTTCATACAACAAATATTAATATTTTTTCAGTTAATTGAAATTTCTGAGTAACTCAATAAGATACTTAGAATTTCGTTCAAATTCGATTGTTACAAAAATATGTCAAACTGATTTTAGCGTAATTCACATTAATAGTAACTACCAGAGCACAAGTTTTTTATTTTAGAAACTAAAAAAAAATATGTTTTTAGTTGATTTTCTACAGAACACCCGTGAACAGTATACCTTATTTTTAGTAAGCAGGCAGAACAATAAACGTCTAAAAATATGTATAACAACGTTCTAAGAAACCCAGAAACATAATTTAAATCGTGAAAAATGCCTATAGATTTAAATTTTAGTAAATTCAGTTACGGAAAAAATTTCTCACAGAGTGGGAATTTTTACCTAATTTAATTTATTTAAATTAATATTTGTCTACATGCCGCTAATTGTCACGAATAAAAACTTTATTTTAGACTTTAAATTTTTAAATCGTAAATTTATGTAAATCCTAAACCGCAAATTAAAATCCTAAAATTCAGAGAAATATCTGAAATAAGTGGCTGAATACTTTAAAAATTCGGAAACAAAAACCCCCTACTAATTATTGAGACCATCCCCGATCCACAAAGGTGAAACAAGATTTGAAAAGCCTGTATATATATATATATATATATATATATATATATATATATATATATATATATATATATATATATATATATATATATATCTTACTATAGATAGAGCGTCCGTACATTCTTAAATCGCATTCATTGGAGCGTCCAGGTATTTAGAGCGTCCGTATATAGACGCTCTAAGACGGTGCCCATTAAAAATTTTTCCAGAGGTCTATAATGACGTCAGAAACGTGATGGCAAAATTTTTGAGAGACGCCAAAATGATGAAAAAATGCATGAAAATAATACGGCTCGCGTATACTTTAGTTCAATACTATTGCTACCAGAGGCACTTGCAGCGCTGATGTATATAGAAAGTATACGATTTCCTTGATACCCATTCGATTCTAGAGCGTCCACTGACTTGGCATCGTTGCTTTGGAAGCTAATGTTGTAAAATAAATTAAAGTTGATTTAATAATCTTAGTTGGCCTGGTAGAAGTCTTAGTATATTATAAAATTTCTCTCAAGAAGCCGTCCGTCCGTCCGTCATTTTTTGTGAGCGTTTAAAGGGGATTGAAAATTCAAAAAATCGTAAATCAAAAACGAAAAACAATATCAACTTGAAATTTTTAAGAAAAATCAAACTCTATAAGTGGACAAAATGTGTTGATTATGAAAAAAATCTAATAAACAATGGGGGGTTTAAGGGGAGTTAAAAGTTTAAAAAATCATAAGTCAAAACCGAAACATATCAACATGAAGTTTTTTTAGAAAAATCAAGCTCTATAAGAAGACAAAGGCTATTAATTAAAATAAAACGAATAAAAATTGGAACTTTAAAGGGAGGGGGGGGTGGATTTGAAAAAAATATAAATCAAAATTGAAAAACAATATCAACTTTTTTAGGAAAAATCAAAGTCTATAAATCAAGCTCTATGAGGGGACACCGAATATTGATTATGAAAAAAAATCTGATTAAAAATGGGGGATATAAGGGTGGGGGTGGAAACTTAAAAAAAACATTATAAATCAAAATCGAAAAACAATATCAACTTGAAATTTTTAGGAAAAATCAATTTTAAGAAAAAATCAAGCTCTATAAGGGGACGAAGCATATTGATTTTGAAACAATCTGGTTAAAAGTGTTAAAAAAAAATCATAAATCAGAAACGAAAAACAACTTGATATTTTTAAGAAAAATCAAACTCTATAAGTAAACAAAGTCTGTTGATTATGAAAAAATCTAAAAAACAATGAGGGTTTAAGGGGGGTTAAAATATAAAAAATCATAAGTTAAAACAGAAACATGATAACAACATGAAGTTTTTAAGAAAAATCAAGCGCTATAAGAAGACAAAGGCTATTGATTAAAAAAAACGAATAAAAATTAGGGATTTAAGGGGAAGGGGGGTGAAATTTAAAAAAAAATCATAAATCAAAATTGAAAAACAATAACAACTTGAAATTTTTAAGAAAAATTAAAGTTTATAAGTTGGCGATGTCTAATGATTAAGAAATAAATTTTGATAAAAAATGGGTGGTTTATGAGGGGTTGAAACTTAAAAATCATAAATCAAAAACGAAGCATGATATCAACATGAAATTTTCAGAAAAATCAAGCTCTATAAGGGGACAAAGACTATTAATTAAAAAAAATACAATTAAAAATGTGTGAATTAAGGAAGGGGGAGGGGTTGAAACCTAAAAATAAATCATATCAAAATTGAAAAACAATATTAACTTGAACGTTTTAAAAAAAATGAAACTCTATAAGTGGACAAAGCCTATTGAAAAAAGTGTGGGATTTAAGGGGGGGTTAAAAAATCATAAATCAAAAACGAAACATGATATCGAAATAAAATTTTTAGGAAAATAAAGCTCTATAAGGGGACAAAGACCATTGATTAAAAAAAATCCGATTTAAAATGGGATGTTCAGGGGGAAACTTAAAAAAATATAAGAGGACAAAGCCTATCGATTATAAAAAAATCTAATAAAAAATGGGGGGTTGAAGGGAAGTTAAAAAAAATCATAAGTCAAAAACGAAACATAATATCATCATGAAATTGCTCTGTAAGGGGACAAAGATTATTGATTTAAAAGAAATCTGATTGCAAATAGGAGGAGTAAGGGGGATTGATTAGGAAAAAATCAAATTATTATTATTATTATTATTATATGATGTCATCGGCTTCAACTACTAATGGTTATATCGCCTCGTTTCTGTGCAGGCTTTGTTATTGTTTCCCAGCGCCACTTTAGGAACAGCACTGTTAATTAGAACCCGACAATGAGTGGTCGAGTAGAAAATCCTACCAAGGCATCAGAATTAATTTGAAATAAATTAATTAAATAAAAAAATCCCGGCCAACGGTGGAATTCGAACCTGGAACCATTATGTCCACAGGCAGGGACTATACCACTGAATGGTATTGATATCCCTATGACATTTAACGAATTGATTATAAAGGGCCAAATCCAACTTATTATTATGCGTCAGGCAAATTCTTGATTTAAAAGGAACTAGACTCTCTGCATTCCTTGTATTGTAGCTATGATAATTATTATTCGAATCCAATGAATTACGTTTTTTAAAAATTTCTTTTAATGATTCCAGTATATACAGACAAGGCAATAGAAGAATCACGTACCTTTTAAATAGCATGTCGAGTTCTGCACCGTCAATGATCCTCAAGGCAGCTTTTTGGAGAATAAAAGCCTTCTGAGAGTGATAACTGCCGCCCCAGAACATGACACCATAATTCAGATGGCTATGTATGATTGCATAATAGACTGTTCTTAGTACTGATTTTTCTGAAAAACTCGATATTTGCCTGAGTGCAAAAATTTGGGACGCCAATTTCGAACAGACATTGTCTACATGGTGCGACCAATTTAAACCGGCATCGAGCATTACTCCTAGCAGGTTTACTGACCCAGCTACTTTGACTTTACTAGATGAAAAAGTAACGTTTTGAGTTTTGACATTATTTAACTTTAAATCGTTTGCAGCAAACCATTCATTAGAGGACGGTAAACAAGTTCTGCTCGAGATCGTGTCATCTTTGGATAGGATAGTCGTATCATATGCGAACATAACACTAGTACAATGTTTCATGATACGCGGTAAGTCATTAATATATAATAGAAATAGAACAGGGCCCAATACAAATCCCTGTGGAACCCCTCTTAAAATGGGAGCCAATTGTGACTCCACATTATCGAGAAACACGCACTGTAATCTGTTCGTCAGATATGAAAAAAATAAGGCAAGTTCCTTTCCCCTTATGCCATAGTACTCCATTTTTTCCAAAATAATATCAATGCTTACACAGTCGAAGGCCTTAGTGAGGTCACATAATACCGCAGTAGTACTCGAGCCCTCGTCAAAGCCACCGACTATGTAATCAATTACTTTTGCGACTGCTCCTATTGTAGATATATGCCTTCTAAACCCAAATTGGGCTGGCGAGAATAAATTTTTATTTTCAAAATAGTTAACTAATTTCTCTTTTAGCTTTACTTCAAATATCTTACCGATAACAGGTGTAATGGCAATTGGCCTATAATTATCAGCATCATTAGAATCACCTTTTTTAAAAAGTGGCAATACCTTACTAATTTTAAGTTGGTTAGGCCAATTTCCTTCGATTATGCATTGGTTATATAAAATATTAAGTGGTTTAATGAGGGATTCTATAGAGGCCTAAATCATGGGACTACTGAGGCCATAGTAATCCGTGCATGGCGTATTTTTAATATAAAGTATAGCCTCTCTTACGTCAGATTCAGAGACTGGACCCATAAAAAACGAATACGGGGGCTTCGGTGTCATTTTAATAAAATCATTAGAGGAAATATTATTATCGTTTTCGATTGTTTGAATAACCTTCTCTGCTACATTGAAGTCTTCAGATGTTAGATTCGATGTACTGGATGATTTGTTGTTGGATTTTCTTTCTGCGTTTACAATATTCCAGATTGTTTTATTTTTATTTTCTGATGCAGCTATTCTTTTATTGTAAGCGTTACGTTTCTCTAATCTAATTGACCTCCTATAGTTTTTGCGCGATTCAGAATATAGTCTTCAATCTTCTAACGAATTGGTTTTTTTGAATCTAGATTTGTTTTGAAATACTTGATTTCGCTGTACCCGCAGTTCCTCATTACACCACAAAATCTTTTTGTCACCACTGCGAATTTTTTTTATGGAAAAGCATAGATCTACAATAGGACATAGAATAGTAAATATTATATTACAAATCTCCTGGGAGAAGTAATTTCCCATTTTTAGTCCATGCCAACTAATTTCAGATAACTTTTCTGCGAACTGTAAAATTGTACGTTCATTAATAAATCTTTTGTTGACATAACTGGTATCACTTAAAATATTAAAGTCTTTTATCTCCAAAAATAAAGTCAAATGGTCGGCTATGTCGGCATCAATGACTTTTGATATTATAACTTCCGGATTTATATTGGAAATAATATTGTCCAAACATGATTTAGAAGTGGGAGTTATTCTAGTTGGAACTGTGATGTAATGTTTCATACCATACATATTTAATATAATAATTAAATCAAGCGAATGCTAATTTAAACTATTAGAATCAACATTAAAATCACCGATAAAAATTAGGTTTTTAAATTTTTTATATAAATAATTAAATTTAGAAAATACGTTTTGAATATTGATATGTCCCCATGGGAGGAGGATCTGTACACTGTTACTAAGGCATAATTTTTATTTATCAATTCTACACCACAGAATTCTGCATGAAAAGGCTGGCAAAATTTTGAAACGTCAATAACTTTTAATGAAATATTATTCTTAGAAAAAAACAATAATAATAATAATAATAATAATTAAAAACAATCAGAATTAAATTACAATCAATATTGCATAACTAAATTATTCACTTTCTGCCGCACTCTCTGCGCTACCGAAATGATAAATTAACGCTCTGCAGGTCTATCGTTATGTATCAAAATATATCTTTAACACAGTTAAACAAAAACTTAAACTGCCTATCATTTAAATATATGACAACACCGCAAAACGCTAATTGACGCCACAAAAGCGGTCAAATATACGCAAATTTGAATATTGGTGACGCTGCAATGTGTATCAATTGAAATGACGCCCAGGTGTCGATAAAGTAAAAGTAACGATTTGTGTTTTCCTTTCAATTTAATGTTATCCGCCTAATTTAAGCTGCTTCTTCCAACAGCAATGAGTATATATGTCTAAAATAAGTAGATCAAGGGTAAACAGACATGGGCGCTTTAAAGCGCATCTTTATCGGGACGCTTCAATGATACAGAGATGTAAATATATATATATGTATAAAGTATACTTTGCCACCTCAAAACCAGATATATAACTAGCGGTCTCACCTCATATATAACGTTGGCACCTCAGAACAGCGAGGTGACATCGTTTAACCCTTTTCCTATCGCTGGCGGTTACCAGGCTACCTCTGCAGTCTGTCCGCGAAAATTCGTCTGGAGGTGGCACCGAATTCCATATAACTGTATGTAACCGTTGCTAGTTCGAGCATCTATTACTGGCGCTAGTGTCGCTTTTTGTTATTTTATACGGACCACACAATGTCACCTCAGCTTCATATATGCCATTTTTATATAACATTCGCGCGATGTCACCTCAAACAGTCAAGGAATCGTGGCAACATCGCACTAACATGGTATTTGAAGAGGTGATACGTTCATAAATTAATTAGTGAAGTGAAATATGTAAAGTTTATAAGTGTATTACCTAATTGTTAACAAAAACGATTTTAAACATGTTAAGTTGAAACACATTTATTTATATTCTGTTTGCTTATGTATATTAAACAACGAATACAAGATATCATCGCAGATATCGCTTTGCCTGCCATGGTAACCAATATGTAACGTCAACAACAATGTATGATAAAAATTTGTCGTGGTGGTTTAGAAGGAAGGACACTTGTCTAGCATGTCCGGGTTCCATTCCCGACGGCGACAGGCTTTTCAAATCTTGTTTCACCTTTGTGGATCGGGGATGGTCTCAATAATTAGTAGGGGGTTTTTGTTTCCGAATTTTTAAAGTATTCAGCCACTTATTTCAGATATTTCTCTGAATTTTAGGATTTTAATTTGCGGTTTAGGATTTACATAAATTTACGATTTAAAAATTTAAAGTCTAAAATAAAGTTTTTATTCGTGACAATTAGCGGCATGTAGACAAATATTAATTTAAATAAATTAAATTAGGTAAAAATTCCCACTCGGTGAGAAATTTTTTCCGTAACTGAATTTACTAAAATTTAAATTTATAGGCATTTTTCACGATTTAAATTATGTTTCTGGGTTTCTTAGAACGTTGTTATACATATTTTTAGACGTTTATTGTTCTGCCTGCTTACTAAAAATAAGGTATACTGTTCACGGGTGTTCTGTAGAAAATCAACTAAAAACATATTTTTTTTAGTTTCTAAAATAAAAAACTTGTGCTCTGGTAGTTACTATTAATGTGAATTACGCTAAAATCAGTTTGACATTTTTGTAACAATCGAATTTGAACGAAATTCTAAGTATCTTATTGAGTTACTCAGAAATTTCAATTAACTGAAAAAATATTAATATTTGTTGTATGAAATTTTTATGTCATTTTAGTTATTCCGTTAATTATAATTAATAATATCATAGGAGAAAATGTTGCGTTGCTCTGAAATTATCGAAAATGTAATTTTACAATGTTAAACTAATAACTGCATTCATATTTAATTTAATACGAATTTGGAATTTTTTAATGATATATCAACCTTGTTTTAGTCGAAAAAACAGGAGCCTGCAAAAAATATAACTATGAATTTATTATTACAAAAACTCATTCATGTTGCGGGACTTCGCTTTGCTCGTCGCGCAAATATTTACTCGTTACATAAAATAAGACATTTTATTACGTGTTACATACAATATTTTTTTTTATTTCAACTAGATTATTTATAAATATCTAGGTGACCAATATTACTACTTTCTTATATTGTTAGTTTCGTATGATTAATTTTATTCTTTTATTAAAAAATAGAAAATAATATTCATTTATTCTCAACGACTTATTGTAGTTTGTTTATATCGCTTGTTATATGTTTAGATTTCAAGAAAGTTGGGTATTTTATGCTGATTTAGAATGGAAAATAAGGACTAAAACAACATTATTACTAGGTTGTAAGTTTAATCAAATTCTGTTTTTATAAGTCAACTTGCCCTTCTTTGATATAAAATTCAAATAATAATATATATTACTGACTAGCTGACCCAATTTCGCTTCGCGGGAATTTGTCAAACCTCAATTACTAAAAGTGAATAACAGTTTTCGTTATCCGAGAGAAATTTTTTCATGCGATATCTGACAAATTTTTTTAATAATTTTTATTAATTTCGATTAATTTTTATTAATTTTTAATTAAGGTAACTGCAGGTAATATGGCCATCCTAAGGAATTATCCTTCCAAATTGCAGATGATGAAAATATATCATATTCCGGATAATACATTAAATAAACTAAAGTCTTAAGCACAGGTTTTTATTTAAAAAATAGGTAAATTCTTAAAAATTTAAATTTTATGGCTATTTTAAAAATACGTTACAATTGGCCATATTGTCAACCCAGGGTCGGTAATATGGCCACATACTTAAATCTAAAAATTTTACTATCATAAAAAAATAATTATTACTCAAGAGGAAAACTTAAACTCATAAGCATAGTTTTAAATACAAAATATGAAAACACCGACGAGTATTTTTATTTTCCATCACAATTTGGACAAAGAAAAACTTCTATCTTGTCTTTTGCGGTAAGTCCCATGCACTCTTCATGGACATATTCTTTACAGGCAGTGCATAAACGCATATTAGCTACCCTGTCTTCACAGCATAATTTACAGTACCAGGATTCTGTTTTATTTTTAGACTCCTTATTCGTAGCGGACCCCGTATTTCCTTTAGAACAAGAAATTGTTTTTTTGGTAACACTTTTTTTACTAGTGCTTACTGTATCGTCGATTGATTTAAAAGTGCTAGTAAATAAATCTCCCGTGACTACTTGCGCCCTGCTGTTAATTGCGGGGTTTCGGGGTTTTTTGGCCTTTATTACTGCTTCTTCCGGAGTATTAAGCATGTCGGTAAATGAGACGTTACAGGTTTCGTAGGAGTCATTTTCCATGTTTATAGATTCAGAATCTTCATCCGTACTGAAATCGTGGAGACTAAAAGAAGATTCAGAGTCACTAGTATCCGGGGAAGGGATAGTAGGTCGGAGGGGTTTTTTTTGTTTAGTTCCCGATGTTGAAGGGAAACTATTATCTCCCATAGTGGAAGCTCCGCTATGTTATTCTGGTGGTTTTACGACCTTTTGTGTTTGTGGTAGTTGATTCGTGACGGTACTGGGGGCAAATGCTATATCCGGAATTGCATCTGGGTTAAAAGGATAAATTCCTGTGGACGAGAAACCAGATTTGATATTAGCAGGAGTCATGGTTTTATCCCAGACTGTAGAAAAGATTGCGCCAAAGCGTTGTTTGGTAATAACACGATCCTGGTGATTAGAAAAATACTTCATAACTTCGTCGTCCCAGTAATATTCAAATGCTCGGAATACTGCCTTGTCCATCGGCTGAAGTTCGTGTGTGGTGTTACTGGGAAGACAGTACAAGGTAATCTCGTATTGATCCGCAGTCTCGACTATCCTGTGGTCTAAATGACTTTTTGCTCCATCAAATATAATTAGACAAGGTCCGGGAACCTTGAATTTTGCAAAATGATGAATCCAAGCACAAAAAGTTTCGATGTTCATACTCCCTTTTGTTGTCACATTCACAACTGCCCCTGGAGGTAGGGAGTCAACCCATTCTGGCTTCAGACGTTTTCCTTTGAAAAGCACCATAGGAGGTATTGATGAACCAAGAGCATTACCACACGAAACAATTGTTACATTCTCTCCATGCTCATTGGCCACAATATGCACCCTTCTTGCCCCTTTTTTCGCCAGAACTCTTTGTTGGTGGTGAAGGCTTAATCTACAGCCTTTCTCATCAATATTGTAGATCCGTTCAGGCTGGTTAAAAATGTTCATTTCTCTCAAAGTATTGCCTAGCTTTGTGAAATGATCTTCTACAATGAACTTATTCATTTTTTGGGCTCTAGCTTGATTTAAGTTTTGTGCTCGCCTAGGTCTAACTTGGGGATTGCGTTTCATAAATCCACGAAGCCAGTAACGACCAGCCATTTCTTTGGCATTCTGAAAAGGATTTGGGATATTATTAGCTTGAGTAAATCGGTAAACGCATCTGCGAAGAACTCTTGCGGTTAATGGGTATCCAATTTCTGAAAGCCGAATAATTCGTTGAACCAATTCTTCTTCTTGTATTTTTGTAAGTATTGTCTTTCGTCCTAAAGCTGATTTATCTTTCTTTCCTTCTTCTAAATACCGTCTAAGTGTTCTTCGTGGTATTTTGTATGTATCACTTGCTCTCTTAACTGCCATACCGTCCCCTACCGCCGTTAATGCCGCAGACAAATTCTCTGTAGCCCATGTACTACGCAATCCTTTACACTGGTAACGTGGCATTTTTTTATACCTGCAAAATACTTTGATTCAGTGTCTTGATTCATTAATATTACCACGTGTAGAGGTATATGGCCATGGCTATATTGCTCTACTTTCCCCCTGGCCATATTGCTATACAATGACATCCACAAATGTTTACCAAAATATTAACTTTAAAAAGATAAATAAACGAAAAACTAACATGCCTATCCTCTTTCCCACACTTCTTACATAAGTACAACATAAGAGAGAAACCAAAAACTTACCAGATTAAGCAAATAAATTATGATTTTTACTCTAACTGTGTTAATAACCTGTTGACACTATTACCACCAAATACGCTTATGGCGCCAATGAATATATTGCAGGCCATCTAGCGACATCTATCTATTTCCTCGGGTACTTTTTAGACTAAGTTAAGCATTTGGTGTTGCAGATCGTTGTAAATAAATTTCTAGTAGGAAATGAAAGGCATGGCCATATTGGTCTACATGGCCATATTACCTGCAGTTACCTTAATTTTTATTTTTATTAATTTTTATTTTTATTAATTTTTATTAATTTTTATTAATTTTTATTAATTTTTATTAATTTTTATTAATTTTTATTAATTTTTATTAATTTTTATTAATTTTTATTAATTTTTATTAATTTTTATTAATTTTTATTAATTTTTATTAATTTTTATTAATTTTTATTAATTTTTATTAATTTTTATTAATTTTTAATAATTTTTATTAATTTTTAATGTTTATTAATTTTTATTAATTTTTATTAATTAATTTTTATTAATTTTTATTAATTAATTTTTATTAATTTTTATTAATTTTTATTAATTTTTATTAATTTTTATTAATTTTTATTAATTTTTATTAATGTTTATTAATTTTTATTAATTTTTATTAATTTTTATTAATTTTTATTAATTTTTATTAATTTTTATTAATTTTTGTTAATTTTTATTAATTTTTATTAATTCACATATGACCCAAATTCACACTTACCCCAGCTTACCTTACTTAATTTTGTTGTCTTTTTTAAATTGTGTTCTATTCTCCTCTTCTACACCATGAATGTTTTTTAAATGATTCATAATTGCTTCTGTCTTCCCCTATATTTGTTCAGGTATACTCATTTTGCAAATACCGCTAACTTTCTGAGTACCTTTTCTGAACGGAGTATCCAATACTTGGACATTACTTGTTTTAAGATGAGATATTAAATAATGTTCCTTATTAAAATGTTTATTACAATGCTCACAATAAAATTCCTTATTTGGATAAAGGTGGTTAAAAGATTCTGTAGGGACATTTTTAATATGTAATTTAAGTGTATATGTTCTGGCAAAATATTTATAACATACATTGTATTTATATGAAGTTTCCGTCTTTTTATAAAGTTCATCAAAATACTCTAAATGTAGACTTTTTATATGTAATTTAAATGTATCGCTTCTAGCAAAATTTTTCCTACATACGGAACACTCATAAACTGGCATTTTTCAGTTTAAACAGTAAACAACTTTTTTTAGTAAAATCTATGTGGTCTCTATTGTGGGATAGATTATTTCCCATAATGATGCTAAGAGCCTGAAAAATTAACACTAATTTATAGCGGTATAGCCGATTTGGGAATTAAAACTCACAAATTATTGCACTTTAAGAATGTCTGAGTATTTTATTTTTAAAATGACTTACTTCAAATGTCTGCCTCGTCATTCTAAAATGTTCTTTAAATAAAACATCAAATCTGTGCACTGTTTCTTCAACTAAATTGGCATTTCTTGGTCTTATATCCCTTGATCTACCTTCTAACATATTTCCTGAAATAGGATTAACAAGATTTTTAACCATTGCATTTACTGCATTCAAGTTGAAATTACCGTCTGCCAATTCCATAATAATTGCAAACAGAGTTGCATCTATTCCTTCGGCCATAGATCTGATTTTTATTCACACAAAAACGATACAATACAAATTGAGAATTAATAACAGAATAAACTTGAAAAATCATAAGATAACCTGTGAAAAATAATCAACGGATGACTTATGACATAAATAATATGCGCACGCAAGTCGTGATCACAAAATCCAAGAAATAACCGTTCATCAAAATCAAAGAGCGATCAAGTAAAATATGGTGGGGATTACGAACGCTACTTTCAAAGCGATCCCAAAAAATTCAGATGAACGCAGCCTTTGACTTTCACAACAGGTTGAAACAGATACGGATACGGACCAATAAAAACAGCTCTTCGTGAGATTTTGCGCGCGTATACTCGACTAGACTAAATGGACTGAACATTATTGCTAAACAAATTATAAATATAAAAAGCCCTTGCGTCTGCGTGAGTTGGTTAACGAATAGGCAAGTTGCACACTTATTCTCAGCACTTACTCTTAAAATAATTGTTTTAACATTCGGAATATTTGAACATTTTTTTAATAAATTAATAAATATTCGCGGTACACTAGAGGACCGGCGGTTCAGAACCACTGTATTATGTAATAATAATAATGTTTATTCATCTTTAAAAAATATATATATGCAATTGCATAAAAATATAATTATACAGGGCGAATAAACATAAATTATTACAAAAGTAGTGTATAACCACTTGTATGTGATACAATCAATTTTTTTGAGCAAACCGTCAAAGGTAGGGAGAAAAAAAGGGCTAACTCATAAAAAAAATTTATCCGACCAATATTTAATGAATCTACAGCCATTTTTATACCTGAAAACGTGAAAATTGATAAATAATAACTCATAATGTTATTTAGATTAATTTTTTCTATTGATTACCATTATATTTCCCTACACTAAAAACTTTTTTAGTATTATTATGATTTCTCACTGATAATGAATATAATTTCGAAGAGCGTGAAATTTCCCACAAGGTCCAACAAACCTATTTGCAATATTGTAAAAGGTGGGCCAGCATTAGAAATTTAAAGAAAAAATATTTTTTTTACATACATTTTAAATGGTAAAACTTTTAATTTTAATTAATTTTAAATAGTAAGTACTTAAAATTGACATTAAGAGCTTAAACTTGGTGAGAATTTCTTTTTCTATATGTAGATTAATATTTTGCTTGAGCACCGAAAAAAAAAAAGAAACTTTGCGGAAATGAATCACCCTAATATATACAGTGTGTCCCCGGATAGGTGAAACGACTCTTGGAAAAGGTACAAAATTCTCGTTTTTTTAACTGGCTGAGGATTTTCAAATTTGGTATATAGACGTAGATCGTGATTCTAAATAACTTTTCTTTATACATTTTGGTCATATCTGCAACATATAAGGCACTTTACTCAAGAGTAAAATGGGTTTTTTAAAAATTTACAATACATTTTTAATTTCTGAAAACTGAAATTATGTTGAAAATTTATCTTTAACCAAGCAGGGCTGAACCACTAAAAATTAAATCGAGAATTTTGTACCTTTTCAAGAGTCGTTTCACCTATTCGGGGACGCACTGTATGTAGAATGTCCTTAGATAATGTGACACATTTTAAACATAACTTCTAAAAAAAAATGAAATTAAAACGAGCTGTTTTTTTAAGTCTGTGTATTTTCAAAAAGTTTTGTTCTGACATTTAATTTTTCCATAATACAGGACTTAAAAAGATACAGCCTTTCTATTTTAAATATAATATCATGTCTATAATATATTTTTAAAAAATGGAAAATTGTCTCATGATTTAAAAATAGGCAATTGGGTTTTCAGGCCCCTTTAGATGTGTGGGAAGTCATTGAAAGACAGAATAAAACTTTTTTTCTACACCCGTATTATAATAATGCACTTATATGCCCAAAATCCGTTTCATAATGATACCCATTATGATACAGATTTTTCATTATGATACAGATTTTTCATTATGATACAGATTTTTAATCAATAGAAACCTACAATTTTTCAATCAAGCATGATGTTTGACGTTTGTCCTAAATTCCTATGTAATTGTTTTAGTTGTCAAAACGTATTAAATTTTCGTAGACAGCTAAACTTCGATAATTATAATATTAAAATGTCTGATATCAGCGATATAGAACACTCCTCCACACATATAGGAGAAAGGAGAAAATGCAGTACAAAATATTTTGCCCCAAAAATCTGTGGTAATACCAGTACCCAAGGTAATACCATTAATTACAATTTTGTAGAATTTTTTATAGAAATACGAGTAATTACTGTTATTGTGTTCAATACCAATATAAATAGAATATTTATAGGTCTTGATTATTTATCGGGTGTAGAAAAAATAGCGTATGCAACTCTCATGTAATGGTTATTAAAACACTCGCATAAACCATACGAAACTCGCCTTTGGCTCGTTTCGTATCCCGGTTAATGCTCGTGTATTAATAACCATCATTACATGATCGTTGCATAATATACTATTATAAATTAAAACAGCCTCTCATTTCGTTTAAAATGAGTCGTCACATTATCTTGGAAAACCCTGTGTATATTTTTTAAATATAATTATTGTTTAACTTTTAATGAATATGGTAAAATGCAAATGACGAAATTTAATATATATATATATATATATATACTCGACCAGCGTATCATGTGACATCCAGCAAAAATTTTGACTTTGTGACATCCACCCTTTACAAAGACTTTAGGAAAGAAATAAAAATATGACTTCTTTTAATTTAAAAAATATTATCACTGAGCGAAAAATATCACAACCATACACATTTTAAAAAAATAAAACGTCCTATCGTTGTGAGATCCAAAGTATACACGGTATATATTTTTATTAACAACACTTTGTGACATCCAGAAAAACCTTGCATCTTGTGACATCCAGTTGTTACGTCACAGTATACCATTTCTACAGAAAAACTGCCATTCTTATAACATCCAGCAAGTATATAGATACATTTTTAAATTAAGTATCTTATTACATCCTAAAAACTTAACACGTTTAACGCCAAAGCACACCCTCAAATTCTATGATTTTTATTGTTTTTTATTCCAATGTGATTTCTTTAATGGTTTTGATAAAATAATTTATTTCATTTTTAAATAATTACTGAGGCCCTTCCTATGGGGCCTCAGTATTGCATTCGTGCAGACGAAAACATTTTCTTACCCCCATTTTTAAAACTTTTTTTTATGTTTCCGATCATTCTGACTCCGAAAATTTTTCGTCTGGTCGTCTGTGTGTATGTATGCCGGCACAATAACTCTAGAACGAAAGTCCTAATTGACTTGCGGTTTTTATCTTCTTGAATAATTCCTTCTAACTTCGAACCCTATTGATTTTCAGAATTTTCGGTTCATTCTAACTACTTTAATATCAATTTTCTTAAAATCCGCTTATGCATTTCTTATGTGACAATTTTAGGAATTCCAATTATTTCTAACGTCAACATCCCTAACATTCTTTACATTCCATAAATTGCAAACATTCTCTAACGACCTGTCAAACAACAGCTGTTGATAGTAAAAGTGAAATTTCTAAGGCGGGTTGCGACCTTCATATTTGCAACTATAGCCATTTTGGAGGCTAATTTTATTCAAAATTAGTCGCCAAGCCTGCCAATTATGAAAAATATATAAGCAGTTTCTTAAAAATTACTTTTTTATGGTGGTGCTAACTTAAGCGTTCTACTATTTCGCCCCTAGCCACAAAAACACATTCATCAAATTTATTGGCAACCCCAAGAATTAACCGGCCATTTTATTTGGCAAAAATCAGAATAATGCTTGGCTGTGCCTGTCAGGTATCAAGATGTCAACTGTTATGTGGGAATGGTTCTTAAATGTAAAATTATTTAAAAATGTATGCTTATTTTGATATTTATTGCAAATAATTTGTAGTGTATCTCAATTAAGGCTTTTCATAAATAAATGTGCAGCAAGACAGATATTATAATGTTCTTATACAAAGCACTTTTTTAGAGAGGTAGGATAGAATAATGGTTTGCATATTCAACCAGCGAATTGTAAATAATAGTTAGTAAACTTCTTGAGGTTACTTTTGAATCCATTTATTGTTGTTTTTTTTTTAATTTCTGTAGGCAGTCAATTACATTTTTTAAACCTTTAATAAAAATTATATTTTGGGAACTTTTAATGATGGCTTGCCGTACATGAAAGTCAGATTGGCTTCTTGTATTATAGTTGTGATATTGCGAATTATATTGATTTTTTTCTAAAAGATCTGATGCGATGGTACTATGTCATTTTTATTTTATAAATAAATATCAGTCATGTACTGAACATAATTTTGAACTGAAAGCAGATTTATTTCTTTTAACATAGTTGCACTACTCATCCTTCTGTCCTTTATGTCCTTTATTAGAATATAAATAGGCAAAATAAGGAGCCCAAATATTTTACATAAGCAGGCTTAAGACGTAAAAGGGCCAATTATTATTGGAAAAATTGCTCGAATAAGTTTTTAAACGCTAATCAAAAGGCGATATAGAATGGTTTTAAAAATCCAGGCTTGTGAAAATCATCACATGGATAAACCTAAGTAATGCCAATGTTTCACAAAACAAAAAATTCAACGTCCTAATACTACTAAAGGCTTTCGGTCTTTCGTTCCAAGTTAAATCATTTCTCGTTTTTGTTACGCTACGAGTTTACCCTTGTGGGCCTCAGTGTCGATAAGGTGGGTACCACCATTTTAGCGTCTCTCGAATTTTCTTTTCAGTGTTTGATTGTGTATATTTTTAGATACACTGGCCCAAAATAGTATATTATTAAACAAGCAATTTATGGTAGCCATTATTCACGCAGGGTGACGTTTGCGTCCTGAGCCGTAGGCGAGTCTAATACTATACTTTGTATCATTATACCATTATGGTTTCTTTATTAAATAAACGTTAAGTGTAGAATGGAAAGTTTTTATTAAACATAGGTAACTAACTGTTGTTTTTTCAACTTTTCAATTTTACAATTTTTCGAATATCTGATTTTTCGATTTTTCGGTTTTTCGATTTTTCGATTTTTTAACTTTTCAATTTTCCAATTTTTCGAATTTCTGATTTTTTGATCTAGAAAATATCGTTATGAATAGTATCGCCCATCTTTAGTTATCTACCGGAAATTGCCAGAATTAGAAAAGAGTGAATTATCATAATTCACTCTAGTGATATATGGGTACTATATGCTTTTAGTTAGGAGGTAGAATATTGATTTATTATTAAGTGGTCGTGGACAAATTAGTTTCCATTTGAAGTAACTTTTTAATCTTTTTTTTTGGTATGTGGATATCTCTTATAGAGATTGGGTACAGGTTCTCCCTTTTCCAATAGTTTGGGACTCCCGGATCATTAGTGCAAGTCAGGCTTATCATTTACCCACTAAACGCACCCCTGAGCAGGTAATATTTTTTACTTGTCCATTGGGACTACTTTATTAATTTTTTTGAGTATCTATCGACCTCGTATTGTTGATTCTCCTGTCTCAAGTGCATTAACACGGCCAGTTGGCGAACCTAAAGATAAATCCAGCGGTGTTTATTATTTTTGCGCACAGACTATTTTACTACAAACATTTTTAACTTCAAATTATTTTTGAGTTACACAAAAAAGTATATTTCTTAATTAGTTAAGTTTCCATATTTAAAGAGACCAGAAAAAACTAATATTAGTCATGTGCAAAAACATAAATTGTGCAGATGATTTTGCTGCTAAAACATAACGTCTAAATTGTTTTTTTTTTAGTATTTTGGAGATAAAAAATGAAACTAAAGGGGTTTTTAATAACCTTAACACGTTATATTGACGATAATTTATTCCTATGTGAATTTTTAAAAGCTACATATTATGTTGGTACTTCTATATATCTGTGCCTACCAGTACTAAAAGCAATTCTGTGAATTAATTTTTCCTAGAGTCTAGCAGTTATGATGTTGGTACGACATGCAGACATGCAGTGATTAATTAAAAAGTAATAATTATAATATTTGGTTCTAAATACGAACTTTTAAGTACATTTTATTATAGTGTACACGCATATAAGTACCAACAAAATATGTAACTTCTAAAAATGTGCTTAGTTTTAAAATAATATAAAAAATATTTAATTTTAGTAATTAAATCATCTACTTAAAAATTAAAAGCATATGATTAAATTTTTTTGTGTGCTTTTTTCAAATATGGATACAAATTTAACGACTTGTAGTGTGTTCTTATAAGGATGGACAAATTTATAATTTTTTTTTAAAAAGATGAAACTGCATTGTGTTTCTTATTAATGCCTTAATAGATTATGGTAAGTTATAGAGAATACATGTGCCAAATTTCAATAACATAATAGCGGTTGGTAAGTTATGAAACAAGAAAGAAATTGGCAAAGGTAATAAAACTACCTGTATCTCGGTTATAAATGGCGAAAGAACCATTAAGTAAGATTATTTGGAATCATATCAGAAGCATAAAAAAACTAAGTATTAAAAAAAGAGTGAAACTTCTTAGATTAATTCACTCTAAAATAAAAAAGAAATAAAATCCGCGTACATCAATATTTATCGCACAGCTACTTAAATATACTATTAACTCTATACGGCAAGGCACCGACGATGCACGAACGACGATCGTTTGAAGTCGTTTTTATGAATTAGCTCATCATATTTTTTATGTATTAACTTTGATTTATTTAAATTTATTTAAATTTATTTAAATTTATTTAAATTTATTTAAATTTATTTAAATTTATTTAAATTTATTTAAATTTATTTAAATTTATTTAAATTTATTTAAATTTATTTAAATTTATTTAAATTTATTTAAATTTATTTAAATTTATTTAAATTTATTTAAATTTATTTAAATTTATTTAAATTTATTTAAATTTATTTAAATTTATTTAAATTTATTTAAATTTATTTAAATTTATTTAAATTTATTTAAATTTATTTAAATTTATTTAAATTTATTTAAATTTATTTAAATTTATTTAAATTTATTTAAATTTATTTAAATTTATTTAAATTTATTTAAATTTATTTAAATTTATTTAAATTTATTTAAATTTATTTAAATTTATTTAAATTTATTTAAATTTATTTAAATTTATTTAAATTTATTTAAATTTATTTAAATTTATTTAAATTTATTTAAATTTATTTAAATTTATTTAAATTTATTTAAATTTATTTAAATTTATTTAAATTTATATAAATTTATTTAAATTTATTTAAATTTATTTAAATTTATTTAAATTTATTTAAATTTATTTAAATTTATTTAAATTTATTTAAATTTATTTAAATTTATTTAAATTTATTTAAATTTAATTAAATTTATTTAAATTTATTTAAATTTATTTAAATTTATTTAAATTTATTTAAATTTATTTAAATTTATTTAAATTTATTTAAATTTATTTAAATTTATTTAAATTTATTTAAATTTATTTAAATTTATTTAAATTTATTTAAATTTATTTAAATTTATTTAAATTTATTTAAATTTATTTAAATTTATTTAAATTTATTTAAATTTATTTAAATTTATTTAAATTTATTTAAATTTATTTAAATTTATTTAAATTTATTTAAATTTATTTAAATTTATTTAAATTTATTTAAATTTATTTAAATTTATTTAAATTTTAATTTATTTTAATTTATTTTAATTTATTTTAATTTATTTTAATTTATTTTAATTTATTTTAATTTAATTTATTTTAATTTATTTTAATTTATTTTAATTTATTTTAATTTATTTTAATTTATTTTAATTTATTTTAATTTATTTTAATTTATTTTAATTTATTTTAATTTATTTTAATTTAATTTATTTTAATTTATTTTAATTTATTTTAATTTATTTTAATTTATTTTAATTTATTTTAATTTATTTTAATTTATTTTAATTTATTTTAATTTATTTTAATTTATTTTAATTTATTTTAGTTTATTTCATTTTAATTTACTTTAATTTTAAATTATTTTAATCTATTATAATTTATTTTAATTTATTATAATTTATTTCAATTTATTTAAATTTTTTAAATTAATTTATTTTATTTTTTTTAATTATTTTATTTTAATTTAATTTATTTTAATATAAATTACAGTCATCGTCCACTCACCCATTGTTGATACACCTTGTAATAATATAGCTGCATATATATTTATTAGTCACAGAGAGTAAATGCATTTAAAAAACTTATTGGCTCTATGCGAAACCCAACAAAAATTTTTGGCAGTTAATGTGTTAACATAAAATAGATCTTAAAATGAGAATCCAAATATATCTAAAATAAATTTTTTGGATGTCACATAACCTAGTGTGTAAAGTTCTAATATACTCTATGGTGGATGTCATTTAGTCGGGTGAGTAAGTTTTAATATACTGAATGTTGGATGTCAGAGAGTCGAGTGAGTAAATTCTAATATACTTAATGGTGGATGCCAGACAGTCGAGGGACTGAAATATTTAATATACAAAATATACAAAACCAACTGACGCGAGCGCCACCTTCGCATCTATACACTGGAACTAAATATATACATAAAATTGAAAATTAAGCATTATGACATCCAGCTGAAATTTTTTTGGCTCCCTTTTAAACCTGCTTTATGATGTTTGAACCCCAAAAACGTTGTGACATCCGAATATATTTATATATTCGACCAGCGTATCATGTGACATCCAGCAAAAATTTTGACTTTGTGACATCCACCCTTTGCAAAGACTTTAGGAAAAAAATAAAAATATGACTTCTTTTAATTAAAAAAATATTATGGCTGAGCGAAAAATATCACAACCATACACATTTTAAAAAAATAAAACGTCCTATCGTTGTGAGATCCAAAGTATACACGGTATATATTTTTATTAACAACACTTTGTGACATCCAGAAAAACCTTGCATCTTGTGACATCCAGTTGTTACGTCACAGTATACCATTTCTACAGAAAAACTGCCATTCTTATAACATCCAGCAAGTATATAGATACATTTTTAAATTAAGTATCTTATTACATCCTAAACATTTAACACGTTCAGCGCCAAAGCCGACCTTCAAATTCTACGATTTCTTATTGTTTTTTATTCCAATGTGATTTCTATTGTTGTTTTGTATGTGATAAAATAATTCATTCCATTTTCAAATTATGTTCTTCTTAGTTTTCGATTGTGTATATTTTTAGATACACTGGCCCAAAAAATAGTTTTCGATGAAGTAATTTCTTGATATTTTTTTGATATGTGGAAATCCCTTATAGAGATTCGGTACAGGTTCTCCCTTTCCCAATAGTTTTACCTTTTACCCACTAAAATCACCACCTGAGCAAGTTATCGCCGGCCTCCTGCTAATATCTTTTACATGTTCGATGGAACTACTTTAAGTATCTATCGACCTTACATGGTTGATTCTCCAGTTTCAAGTGCATTAACACGACCAGTTTGCAAACCTAACCTAACATTACCTGAGAAGTACCCAAAACATAAATCCAGCGGTCTTTATTATTTTTGCGCATAGACTACACTCACCGATTTAAAATTCGATCCATTCAAAATAATGATTTATTTAAAAATGCTCTAACTTTCAAATGCGGAGGCTGATTTATTTGAAGTTTTTAGCAAATTTTAGATAAAATACTGTAGTTTTAACATTATTATTCGGACATGTAAAAGTAATTTAGTACTCGCCGGATATACAGGGGGAAAAAGAAAACAATTTTTTCCTCTACTTTTGACACACCGTGTAGGTTAATTCTGCTAGCAGATCTGCACACAATTAACTTTATCAAGAAGACTGATTTGTTTACAACATTTTGTTTTTTTATTTACCCCGATATCTTAATTTGTTTGTGAAATATGACGGTTTAAAGAAAATGCAACAATCTTAATTTTTTTATTCAGTTTTAGCAGAGTAATACATAATTTTATAAATAACTCAAACAACAAATACACTAATAATTATTACAAATTAATAACGAGTATTTTCCCCACAAACGCGAATAACTGCCTCAATGCGTCATGGCATACCCTCTATTAGATATCGAATCTTCATCTGGTCAATCTGATCCCATTCTTGGACCAAAGCATCTTTTAAAAAATTTAAAATACTTGGAGAAGGAACTCGGTTATGAACTCGTCTGTCCATCATGTCCCAGACGTGCTCAATTGGATTGAGGTCTGGGCTACGTGATGGCCAGTTCATCCTCTGAATTTCTGTTTCGTCTAAATATTGAGATACAATCCTCGCAATATGTGGTCGAGCGTTGTGATGCATAAACATGAATTCGTTTCCTATAAATGGTGCAAATGGAATTACATATGGATCTAGCACATCACGAATATATCGGAAAGCTGTCATTGTTCCGCCGCCAACAATGACTAAATCAGTACGAGCTTCCATGCTTATGCCGCCCCAAACCATTACCGATCCTCCTTCATAACTGAGTCTTGTGGAAAAATTTGCTTGGTCAAACCTTTGGCCTCTTCTTCGGTATATTCTTTCACGGCCATCAGGAGAACGTAAACAAAACCTTGACTCGTCAGAAAATTAAATCTTACTTCATTCATTGATATTCCAATGTTGATGCTCCCTGGCAAATCGAAGACGTGTTGTTCTGTGATTCCTAAGTAACTCCGGACCAGTTGCAGGTCTTCTGGAGCTACTTGACGTACTTCTTCTAAACGATTTCGAACCATGACAGCAGTGGTATTTATTTTTCGCAAAACATTTAATGTTACAAAACGATCATCTCGAACATTTGTAGAACGTCGTCTGCCAGATCCTCTTCGTCTCGAAAAACTACCAGTTTCATTAAAACCTTGTACAGCTCTCTGGACGCTACACCTTGTAACACCCAATATTCTAGAAGTATAATACTGAGTCCTACCGTCTTGTACCAGAGCAACTGCTCATGTTGCATCAGTAAGCGTTAAAACCATGATATTATGCTGATAATGAATAATAATGAAACTGCAATTACCAAGTAACGAATATTTGACAGTTGTCATATTGTGAGTTGGCCACAGCACTCTACTTATTTTGTAGTTTATTCTCCACCGTCATTTAAATTATGATCGTTTCTAAAATGTAGCATTTTCTTTAAACCGTCACATTTCACAAAAAATTAAGATATCGGGGTAAATAAAAAAACAAAATGTTGGTAACAAATCAGTCTTCTTGATAAAGTTAATTGTATGCAGATCTACTAGCAGAATTAACCTACAGGGTTTGTCAAAAGTAGAGGAAAAAATTGTTCTCTTCCCCCCCGTATATCCGGCGAGTACTAAATTATTTTTAGATGTCCGAATAATAATCTAAAAACTAAGTATTTTATCTAAAAGTTGCTAAAAACTTCAAATAAATAAGCCTCCGCATTTGAAAGTTAGATCATTTTTAAATAAATCATTATTTTGAATGGATCAAATTTTAGGTCTGTGAATGTATTTTACTACAAACATTTTTAACTTCAAATTGTTACTTTTGAGTTAAACAAAAAATTACATTTCTAAATTAGTTAAGTTCGTTTCCATATTTAAAGAGACCAGAAAAAACTAAAATTAGTCATGTTTTTGTACAATGATTTTACAGCTAAAATATAACATTTAAATTGTTATTTTTGAGCAATTTGGAGATAAAAAATGAAACTAAAGGGGTTTTTAAGTAACTTCAATACGTTATAATGAGGATAATTTAATTCCATCTGAATTATTAAAAGTCATATATTATGTTGGTACTTTTATATATCTGTGCCTATCAGTACCTACCAAAAGTAATGCTTTAAATCAATTTTGCCTAGATTAATTAAAAAGTAATGATTATATTTGGTCATAAATATGGACTTGTAAGTACATTTTATTGTAGTGTACACGCATAACATGTAACTTTTAAAAATGTGCTTAGTTTAAAAATAATATAAAAACAGTTAATTTTAGTAATAAAATCATCTAGTAAAAATTAATAGCATATAATTATTTTTTGTGTGCTTTTTCCAAATATGGATACAAATTTAACGACTTGTAGTGTATTCTTATAAGGATAGACAAATTTTTAAATTTTTTGAAAAGATGGAACTGCATTTTGTTTCTTATTAATACCTTAATAGATTATGGTAAGTTGTAGAGAATACATGTGCCAAATTTTAATAACATGTAAGGGTGGTTGGTAAGTTATGAAACAAGAAAGAAATTAGCAAAGTTAATAAAACTACCTGTATCTCGGTTATAAATGACGAAAGAACCATTAAGTAAAGTTATTTTGAATAATATCAGTAGCATAAAAAACTAAGTATTAAAAAAAGAGTGAAGTAAAACTTCTTATATTAATTCACTCTAAAATAAAAAAAGACAAATAAAATCCGCGTACATCAGTATTTATCGCTACTTGAACATACTATTAAGGTTATAACTCTAAACAGCAAGGCACCGACGATGCACGAACGACGATCGTTTGCAGTCGAAATTGGAGTTCAAGTGGAGGACTAGGCTGTTAAGGTGTTAGGAAATCGAAATTTGTCGTTTTTATGAATTAGCTCATCATATTTTTTATGTTAGGACGAATCGCAGGAAGTGTTAATTATTTATTTTAATCTGTTATTAATTTACTTAAACTTATTCAAATTTATTTAAATTTATTTAAATTTATTTAAATTTATTTAAATTTATTTAAATTTATTTAAATTTATTTAAATTTATTTAAATTTATTTAAATTTATTTAAATTTATTTAAATTTATTTAAATTTATTTAAATTTATTTAAATTTATTTAAATTTATTTAAATTTATTTAAATTTATTTAAATTTATTTAAATTTATTTAAATATATTTAAATTTATTTAAATTTGCACACAATTAACTTTATCAAGAAGACTAATTTGTTTCCAACATTTTGTTTTTTTATTTACCCCGGATATATTAATCTGTTTGTGAAATGTGACGGTTTAAAGAAAATGCAACATTCTTAATTTTTTTATTCAGTTTTAGCAGAGTAATACATAATTTTATAAACAACTCAAACAACAAATAAACTAATAATTATTACAAATTAATAACGGGTTTTTTCATCAAGAGCACGAATAACTGCCTCAATGCGTCATGGCATACCCTCTATTGGATATCGAATCTTCATCTGGTCAATCTGATCCCATTCTTGGATCAAAGCATCTCTCAAAAAATTTAAAATACTTGGAGAAGGAACTCGGTTATGAACTCGTCTGCCCATCATGTCCCAGACGTGCTCAATTGGATTGAGGTCTGGGCTACGTGATGGCCAGTTGCATCCTCTGAATTTCCGGTTTGTCCAAATATTGAGATACAATCCTCGCAATATGTGGTCGAGCGTTGTTATGCATAAACATGAATTCATTTTCTATAAATAATGCAAATGGAATAACATATGGATCTAGCACATCACGAATATATCGGTAAGCTGTCATTGCTCCGCCGCCAACAATGCCTAAATCAGTACGAGCTTCCATGCTTATGCCGCCCCAAACCATTACCGATCCTCCTTCATAACTGAGTCTTGTGGAAAAATTTGCTTGGTCAAACCTTTCGCCTCTTCTTCGGTATATTCTTTCACGGCCATCAGGAGAACGTAAACAAAACCTTGACTCGTCAGAAAATAAAATCTTACTCCATTCATCGATATTCCAATGTTATTGCTCACTGGCAAATCGAAGACGTGCTGTTCTGTGATTCCTAAGTAATTCTGGACCAGTTGCAGGTCTTCTGGAGCGTAATCCATGTTCTCGTAATCGCCTTCGAATCGTTATTTCGTTAACAGCTAGTTGACGTACTTCTTCTAAACGGTTTCGAGCCATGACAGCAGTAGTATTTCTTTCTCGCAAAACATTTAATGTCATAAAACGATCATCTCGAACATTTGTAGAACGTCGTCTGCCAGATTCTCTTCATCTCGAAAAACTACCAGTTTCATTAAAACCTTGTACAACTCTCTGGACGCTACACCTTGTAACACCCAATATTCTAGAAGTATAATACTGAGTCCTACCGTCTTGTACCAGAGAAACTGCTCATGTTGCATCAGTAAGCGTTAAAACCATGGTATTATGCTGATAATGAATAATAATTAAACCGCAATTGCCAAGTAACGAATATTTGACAGTTGTCATATTGTGAGTTGGCCACAGCACTCTACTTATTTTGTAGTTTATTCTGTACCGTCATTTAAATTATGACCGTTTCTAAAATGCAGCATTTTCTTTAAACCGTCACATTTCACAAAAAATTAAGATATCGGGGTAAATAAAAAAAAAGTGTTGGTAACAAATCAGTCTTCTTGATAAAGTTAATTGTATGCAGATCTACTAGCAGAATTAACCTACAGGGTGTGTCAAAAGTAGAGGAAAAAATTGTTTTTTTTTCTCCCCCCCCCCCGTATATACTAAATTACTTTTAGATGTCCGATTAATAATCTTAAAACTACAGTATTTTATCTAAAAGTTGCTAAAAACTTCAAATAAATAAGCCTTTGAAAGTTAGAGCATTTTTATATAAATCATTATTTTGAATGGATCAAATTTTAGGTCGGTGAATGTATTTTACTACAAACATTTTTAACTTCAAATTATTACTTTCGAGTTACACAAAAAAGTACATTTCTGAATTAGTTAAGTTCGTTTCCATATTTAAAGAGACCAGAAAAAACTAAAATTAGTCATGTTATTGTACAATGGTTTTACTGCTAAAATATAACGTTTAAATTTTTATTTTTGAGCATTTTGGAGATAAAAAATGAAACTAAAGGGGGTTTTAAGTAACTTCAATACGTTATAATGAGGATAATTTAATTCCAACTGAATTTTTAAAAGCTATATATTATGTTGGTACTTTTATATATCTGTGCCTATCAGTACCTACCAAAAGTAATGCTTTGAATCAATTTTGCCTAGAGTCTAGCGATTATGATGTTGGTACGGCATGCAGTGATTAATTAAAAAGTAATGATTATGTTTGGTCATAAATATGGACTTGTAAGTACATTTTTAGTGTAGTGTACACGCATAACATGTAACTTTTAAAAATATGCTTAGTTTAAAAATAATATAAAAACAGTTAATTTTAGTAATAAAATCATCTAGTAAAAATTAAAAGCATATAATTATTTTTTTTGTGCTTTTTCCAAATATGGATACAAATTTAACGACTTGTAGTGTGTTCTTATAAGGATAGACAAATTTTTAAATTTTTTTGAAAAGATGGAACTGCATTTTGTTTCTTATTAATACGTTAAAAGATTATGGTAAGTTGTAGAGAATACATGTGCCAAATTTCAATAACATATAAGGGTGGTTAGTAAGTTATGAAACAAAAAAGAAATTGGCAAAGTTAATAAAACTACCTGTATATCGGTTATAAATGACGAAAGAATTATTAAGTAAGGTTATTTGAATATCAGTAGCATAAAAAAAACTAAGTATTAAAAAAAAGAGTGAAGTAAAACTTCGTAGATTAATTCACTCTAAAATAAAAAAAGACAAATAAAATCCGCGTACATCAATATTTATCGCTACTTGAACATACTATTAAGGTTATAACTCTAAACAGCAAGGCACCGACGATGCACGAAAGACGATCGTTTGCAGTCGAAATTGGAGTTCAAGTGGAGGACTAGGCTGTTAAGGTGTCAGGAAATCTAAATTTGTCGTTTTTATAAGTTAACTCATCATATTTTTTATGTTAGGTCGAACCGTAAGAAGTGCTAATTATTTATTTTAATCTATGTTATAATTTATTTAATTTTTTTTATTAACTTTGATTTAAATTGATTTACATTGATTTAAATTGATTTATATTGATTTAAATTGATTTAAATTGATTTAAATTGATTTAAATTGATATAAATTGATTTAAATTGATTTAAATTGATTTAAATTGATTTAAATTGATTTAAATTGATTTAAATTGATTTAAATTGATTTAAATTGATTTAAATTGATTTAAATTGATTTAAATTGATTTAAATTGATTTAAATTGATTTAAATTGATTTAAATTGATTTAAATTGATTTAAATTGATTTAAATTGATTTAAATTGATTTAAATTGATTTAAATTGATTTAAATTGATTTAAATTGATTTAAATTGATTTAAATTGATTTAAATTGATTTAAATTGATTTAAATTGATTTAAATTGATTTAAATTGATTTAAATTGATTTAAATTGATTTAAATTGATTTAAATTGATTTAAATTGATTTAAATTGATTTAAATTGATTTAAATTGATTTAAATTGATTTAAATTGATTTAAATTGATTTAAATTGATTTAAATTGATTTAAATTGATTTAAATTGATTTAAATTGATTTAAATTGATTTAAATTGATTTAAATTGATTTAAATTGATTTAAATTGATTTAAATTGATTTAAATTGATTTAAATTGATTTAAATTGATTTAAATTGATTTAAATTGATTTAAATTGATTTAAATTGATTTAAATTGATTTAAATTGATTTAAATTGATTTAAATTGATTTAAATTGATTTAAATTGATTTAAATTGATTTAAATTGATTTAAATTGATATAAATTGATATAAATTGATTTAAATTGATTTAAATTGATTTAAATTGATTTAAATTGATTTAAATTGAATTAAATTGATTTAAATTGATTTAAATTGATTTAAATTGATTTAAATTGATTTAAATTGATTTAAATTGATTTAAATTGATTTAAATTGATTTAAATTGATTTAAATTAATTTAAATTGATTTAAATTTAAATAACTTTAAATAAATTTATTTAACACCTTGAGTACGAACGTGACGAAAAAAAAGTCATGTTAAAGGATGGGAAATTTTTTGACCCTCATATTACTTTGGATGAAGTCTATTTTTTATATTTTATATTTAAATTATTTTTTTTAAGTATTTCATTTTTTTTTCTGGATGTACATTGATGCCTCCCCACAGAATTTGTCTCTTACTTTCAAGGCCAGTGAAACTTTTCTAATACTATAGATGGCTAAAAGTGAGTTCTTATGTTTGTAGCATTATAGTGAGACGTATTATAAAACCACGCCTTCCTTGCTAATTTTCTGACTGTTGCAAGTGTGGCACCATATTGATGTCTCGCCGTCTCAAAAAGGACAAGCAGTGAGGCATCCGTTAAATGCCACACCGTACTCAACATGTTAAATTTATTTAAATTTATTTTAATTTAATTTATTTTAATTTATTTAAATTTATTTAAATTTATTTAAATTTATTTAAATTTATTTAAATTTATTTAAATTTATTTAAATTTATTTAAATTTATTTAAATTTATTTTAATTTAATTTTAATTTATTTTAATTTATTTTAATTTATTTTAATTTATTTTAATTTAATTTTAATTTATTTTAATTTATTTTAATTTATTTTAATTTATTTTAATTTATTTTAATTTATTTTAATTTATTTTAATTTATTTTAATTTATTTTAATTTATTTTAATTTATTTTAATTTATTTTAATTTATTTTAATTTATTTTAATTTATTTTAATTTATTTTAATTTATTTTAATTTATTTTAATTTATTTTAATTTATTTTAATTTATTTTAATTTATTTTAATTTATTTTAATTTATTTTAATTTATTTTAATTTATTTTAATTTATTTTAATTTATTTTAATTTATTTTAATTTATTTTAATTTATTTTAATTTATTTTAATTTATTTTAATTTATTTTAATTTATTTTAATTTATTTTAATTTATTTTAATTTATTTTAATTTATTTTAATTTATTTTAATTTATTTTAATTTATTTTAATTTATTTTAATTTATTTTAATTTATTTTAATTTATTTTAATTTATTTTAATTTATTTTAATTTATTTTAATTTATTTTAATTTATTTTAATTTATTTTAATTTATTTTAATTTATTTTAATTTATTTTAATTTATTTTAATTTATTTTAATTTATTTTAATTTATTTTAATTTATTTTAATTTATTTTAATTTATTTTATTTTATTTTAATTTATTTTAATTTATTTTAATTTATTTTAATTTATTTTAATTTATTTTAATTTATTTTAATTTATTTTAATTTATTTTAATTTATTTTAATTTATTTTAATTTATTTTAATTTATTTTAATTTATTTTAATTTATTTTAATTTATTTTAATTTATTTTAATTTATTTTAATTTATTTTAATTTATTTTAATTTATTTTAATTTATTTTAATTTATTTTAATTTATTTTAATTTATTTTAATTTATTTTAATTTATTTTAATTTATTTTAATTTATTTTAATTTATTTTAATTTATTTTAATTTATTTTAATTTATTTTAATTTATTTTAATTTATTTTAATTTATTTTAATTTATTTTAATTTATTTTAATTTATTTTAATTTATTTTAATTTATTTTAATTTATTTTAATTTATTTTAATTTATTTTAATTTATTTTAATTTATTTTAATTTATTTTAATTTATTTTAATTTATTTTAATTTATTTTAATTTATTTTAATTTATTTTAATTTATTTTAATTTATTTTAATTTATTTTAATATATTTTAATTTATTTTAATATATTTTAATTTAATTTCGTGTGATTTCTTTTAATATAAATTAGTCATCGTTCACTCACCCATTGTTGGTACACCTTGTATCAATATAGATGCATATAATATATATTTATTAAATAGTCACAGAGAGTGAATGCATTTAAGAAACTTGTTGGCTTCATGCGAAACCCAAGAAAAAATTTTGGCAGCTTACGTGTTAACATAAAATAGATCTTAAAATGAAAATCCAAATATATCTAAAATAAATTTTTTGGATGTCACATAACCTAGTGTGTAAAGTTCTAATATACTCTATGGTGGATGTCAGATAGTCGGGTAAGTAAGTTTTAATATACTGAATGTTGGATGTCAGACAGTCGAGTGAGTAAATTCTAATATACTTAATGGTGGATGTTATACAGTCGAGGGACTGAAATATTTAATATACAAAACCAACTGACGCGAGCGCCACCTTCGCATCTATACACTGGAACTAAATATATACATAAAATTGAAAATTAAGCATTATGACATCCAGCTGAAATTTTTTTGGCGCCCTTTTAAACCTACTTTATGATGTTTGAACCCCAAAAACGTTGTGACATCCGAATTTGGATGTCACATCGCAGACGGATGTTATAAAGATAGCAACATTTTTGCGACATGATGTCACAACGTCGGCAGGACGAATCTATATATATATATATATATATATATATATATATACCGGGTGTCCCAGATTTTTTTGCCCAGCGGATATCTCGGTTATTTAATAATATAAAATTGTAAAAAAAAATATGAATAATATTTGTCTAGTAGCCTTTTAAATTCCACTACATAAAGTTATATTCATCAATCCACCCCATAGGAACAACCCCTAACTTTTTTTTTTCAAATGTCACCCCTATATTTTTTTTTCGCTGATATAAATACTCAATTTGTCCCGAATACAACGATATGATTTTTGATATAATTTACAGAGTCATAAAGCCGGTAAAGACTAAAAACCAATGTTGTGGTTAAAGTCATTAATAATTAGTTTACATTTTATCATTTTATTATATTAAAAAATAACAAATCCAATGAATAGGTAAACCTCTTAATATGTTTTTTAAATAATTGAATATTTACAAAAATTGTTCGAAATGGCCCCCATTACTTGCCAAACATGCTTCAAAACGTCGAATGAGTTCACGAGTACATGACGCTGTAATCATTTCTGGTGTAATGTTATTGCAGGCTTGTACTATTTTATTTTGCAAATCTTCTAAATTCAATGGCTGTGTTTCAAATACCACGGTCTTCAGATATCCCCATAAAAAAAAATCTAGAGGCGATAAATCTGGTGAACGCGCAGGCCACCTCAAAGGGCCGCTGTTTCCGATCCACTGATTTTCAAAGCGTTCGTTTAAAAATTGGGTAACTAAATTACTATTATGTGGAGGAGCTCCATCTTGTTGCCACCACATAGCACCTCTTTCTTGTATTGGAATTTCTTCAAGAAGTTCTGGAAGGTCATTTTCAAGAAAGTGTAAGTACCTAGCACCAGTTAACGTACCTTGAAAAAAATAGGGACCTATCAGTCGTCCCTGAAATAATCCACACCACACATTTACTCCCCAGATGGTCTGAAAGTTAGTTTCCCTAACCCAGTGAGGGTTTTCAGGAGACCAATAATGCATATTGTGACGATTTACAGTAGCATTATTGTGAAACCTTGATTCGTCACTCCACAATATCTGGTTCAAAATGTTGGGATTTCGTTCCATTAAATCTTCAAAATGTGCTATTAATGTTATCCTTCTTTCGAAATCTCCAGCTCTAAGTTCCTGATGCAAATGAATTTTAAACGGATGAAAATTATAGGATTTTAGGATTCTTTGTACTGACGACTTACTAATATGAACCTCGTTAGCTAGGTTTCGCGTCGATATCTGGGGATGTACTTGCACATAAGCTAATACATTAATGCACATTTCTTCAGTTCTTACAGCAGCAGCATGTTGACGATGTTTGTCTTTTCCTGGAAATGACCCTTCTCTCATCCTAGTCTCAACATAAGAATATGTTTTACGTGATGGTTGTCGGCGCTCAGGAAACCTCTGTTGATACAAGTGTACAGCAGCACGAGAATTTTTTTGGCACTCACCAAAAATTAAAAGCATATCAACATATTCGTTTGGAGTGAATGTAAAGGGCATTTTGTCTGTTGTTTATAGCTAGCGAACAATTTCAGAAATGGTCTAAGCATATCGTTAGTTAGTTATAGGTAACAAAAAAAAAACAAAAACAAAGCAATTCTAATCAAAATAAAAAGAAAATACCAGGTGATACAAAATTAATGACTTTAACCACAACATTGGTTTTTAGTCTTTACCGGCTTTATGACTCTGTAAAGTATATCAAATATCATATCGTTGCATTCGGGACAAATTGAGTATTTATATCAGCGAAAAAAAATATAGGGGTGACATTTGAAAAAAAAAAAGTTAGGGGTTGTTCCTATGGGGTGGATTGATGAATATAACTTTATGTAGTGGAATTTAAAAGGCTACTAGACAAATATTATTCATATTTTTTTTTGCAATTTTATATCATTAAATAACCGAGATATCCGCTGGGCAAAAAAATCTGGGACATCCGGTATGTATATATATATATATATATATATATATATATATATATATACATATGTTTTGGGTAAAGCCGAGATCATTTTTGTATAAATGATGTACACTTCGAGATCCGTTTTGAAAGGCGAGCTCCGATTTTGGATCTCATCTTGTTTTGTGTGGTTAAACGTCCCCAATACTTATAACTAACCATAATTTGTCGACTTAAATTTTTTTTGTCGGAACTCATCTTTGCCTATTCTCTACGATTTTATTCACTTTGGGTTCAGCTTTATCGTTCTAGGTGGCGCGTCGGCAGGTTCTAGATTATTGGTATATTATCGATATGATGAGATCCGATAACTGCGGCAACGTTGGGTGATCTCATTAATAACTTTAAGCATGCGTTAATGACTATTCTGATGCAAACGGCATGTTATGGTATTATTTTAATTTGGATCGTGTTTGTTTTTATAATTTATGTCCCTCTGTTTAAGCGGTAAGTATTTTTTATAAAGATAAACTACTTTTAGGTCATTTTTTTTTTCAGTAAATAATTTAAAAAATATGTATGCTAATAATATTTTTTATAAAATTGGTAATATTAGGTAAAATTATAGGCGTAAAAAGTGATCTATTATTCAGGGTGTCTTAAAAATGAGAAAATTAATTTTCATGGCACGTTTTTTAATGAAAATTATATTTAAAAAGATACATTTTTTAAATAAATTGATTATATACTTTCTTTTCTTTAAAAGTACTTTATTTATTAGTTTTAATTTATAATATTTAAAGTCACGTTTTTTACTTTCGCAAAAATCTATATAAAGTAAATATAGATTATTTTTTCGTTTAATTTAAATGAAATACCAAAAGTTTAATTTTTTACAGAAAAGGAATATGGACCATTTTGCAAAAATATTGTTGCTGTTATTTTCAATTTCCTTGGGTTTATCAAGGAGTTTGTGTTTTCTTCCGTGCACTGTTGCGCCAAATGCTGTTGACTTGTTAATATTTTAAGAGGTCTATTCAAATTTGGAATATTTTTTTATTCCTTATATTATGCTTTATAACAATATGCTCTCTACGCGAATATGCTTTTAAGAAGAGTATAACCTTTTCACTCGTATCTAGTGTATGATACAAGTAAGAGAGGCAGATGTGGCGCTTTAAAAGTTTTTTTGCTGTTTTACAATAATAAAATGATATAAAAACTTTTCCTTTAATAATTATTTTTGTAACTCTTCACTTCTTCGTTCAGTTGTTTCATATTATACTTCTCTCTTGAAAGCGTATGCGCGTAAAGAGAATATTGTTACAAAGCATAAAATATAGAGTAAAAAAAGTAATTCAGAATTTGAATAGACTGTAACGTTAATGATTGTTTAAAAATTTGATAAAAAATTAAAAATTATAATATAACTATTTCTAAAGCATAATATTTAATTGGATGAAGCCTTGATTTTCAGCAATTTTAAACTTAAAAAATTTATAGCAATAATTGAAGACGTTATAATAATCAAAATTAATTAAAGATTTTAATAAAAATTTAATTACTGCAAAAAATTTTTTTTGCAATTTGTTTAGTTTTCACTTGTTTAAACAATAACATCAAGAGATATCATGTTACACTTTTATAATCAAAAGAACTTCCCTGACATGATCAAAAAAATTGAGCTAATTTTCGCTCGAATGTGACACTATGCTCTGCTCTTTTAGGTAAAAAATCATATTATGTGTATACTATGTTTTCTTATATTAAATTATATTATAAAAAGGGCATATTTATATGTAAAATATTATAATTTTATTATTAAATCCTTAAAAAATATTTCATATTTTTAATAAATACAAAAATATTTTGTATTTGTATTTTTTCTTGAACCGTTGGCTAACAGTAAATTTAAAATTTGTATTAAAAAATAACAAAAGGATTTTTTAATTTTTAAAAAATTAATAAAGATATTTATATTAATTTGAATTTACTTTCGTATAAACGTCGGGTGTTTTATATTTGTTGAAATATTTTTTACAGAATTCATATTAAAGCAGACGTAAACATATAAGTTAGGGGTCAATGAATTCGGAGTGACGAAAAAAAATATGTTCAAAAGTTTAGATAGTGTTCCAGGAGTTTAATTTTTAAAATTTCATAAATACTATCAATATTTTATTATTTGCAAAACGAAATTCGTCATTTTTTGAATCTTAATCTGTTTACAATTTTTTGCAATATTGTTTATATGCGAGTTTGAAACTTTTGCAATTTTTTCTAGGCGTCATTCCGAATTCAATAAGAACTCATTTATATTAGGTTTTTGAGCTTTGTCAACACGTTTTAGACCTTGTGAACTAGACTATAATTAAAACATTGTAATATTTAATATTTAGATCAAAGACGAGAAATAAATACACAAGATCCATTTTTGCCATTTTATTTGTTTCTTCATATGTTTTTGTAATAATTTCAAAAAATACATGAATATTGATCAAAAACACAGATATTTGATGAAATTCTTTAAAATTTGATCTCAAAAATAAACAAACAAAAAAAAACGTGTTACAGTATATTATATTTATCTTTTGGAACTAGGTACTAATTTCCTACTATTATTCCGGTCAAGAAATAAGAGAATGGTTATGAGCAGCTTAAAGATAAGTAAAGTATTAAAGTAAGTAGAATATAAAATAAATTGTTTTTTAAAGATTATTCAAAATAGGTAGGAGCTAAAAAATAGTTCCGGATAAAAGTTTTAGAAGATGAAATTTTACATAAAAATTGTATTTTATTTTTTTTATTATTATTAAAATTAACAGAGTTAGGGTGGTTAGAAGTTAAGGGAAGGTATGTTAAAAATCATAGCAAGCTGAAAAACGAATGAATTTTAATTTTTTTTTTCAAAATTGATTGTTATAACTTTTTTAACAAAAATTAAAAAAATCTTTTTCTCTGAAAAGAAAGTTAATATATTTGTGAGTAAATATTAAAATAAAAATTAAAATTCATTAAATTTTCAGCTCGCTATGGTTTTTTAAAGTTGTACATGTCTTGTCTTAACATTTCATCGCTTAAACTTGAAAATTACAAAATTAAAATTGTTATAACTTTTTTTATTAAAAGTATAAAAAAAATCTCTGAAAAGAAAGTTTATATTTATGTGAGTAAATATTAAAAAAAATTAAAATTCATTCGTTTTTCAGCTTGCTATGATTTTTTAAAGTTGTGCATACGTTCCCTTAACTTCTGACCACCCTAACTCTGTTAATTTCAATAATAGAAAAAAAAATACAATTTTTATGTAAAATTCATGTTCTATAACTTTCATTAGGAACTTTTGTTTTAGCTCCTACCTATTTTAAATAATCTTTAAAAAACACTTTATTTTATTTTTTTTCATCGTTTTTCGGGGGTAGAAATTTTATTTTGTTATTTGTTGTTTTCAAATACTTTCAAGTAAATTTTGATTTATTATTTGTGAAGGGGAAATCCCTTTAGACTTATTTTCAAACCCCTATATTTAACACCTTGAGCAAGGTGCTGTACACCCCTAAAATTTTAAGTGGAAAGTTGGGTCGAGTAATACATCATTTGAAGGTAATTTTATGAGGAATGCAGCAGTATTGGTTCGTATACCCCAAAATCTTGATTTTGCCCCCACTTGACGGGAGGGGAAGAAAGTGTTTTGTAATCCAAAGTGTTACACCTCATACGAGAGCTAATTTTATTAGTAATTCAATGGACCATATAACTTTAACCTAAATATCTCCATATTGCACTCGTAACAAAATTAAATTTGTGTAATGTTAGCACCCTGCAATATTTAATTTTTATTTAGGTTTATTTTTGATTTATTTTGGATGTCCATTAAATTACTAATAAAATTAGGTCTCAGTGAGGTGTCACACTTTGGATCACATAATACTTTTTTCCCTGATAAAATTACCTTTTAAATGATGTATCACTCGAACCAAACTTTCCATTTAAGAGTTTAGGGGTGTACAGCACACTGTTCAAGGGGTTAAAGATAGGGGATTTGGAAATACGTTTAAAGAGTTTCACCCTTGAGAAATACATTAACGTTTTCAAGCAATTTTTTTTAATGACATTAGGAACCCTAAACTTGAACCGTTTCGTTTTCGTTGGCCCACTCTGTATTTTACACGAAATGAACTGGATATCACGAAAACGATGACTAATTATTTTGTCACAAAATTAAATTGTTTATATTTGGGCATCTTTATCTCTATCAGCCAAGAAGTTTAATGGCCAGAGTTATGATTCATAGGCTTGATAAAAAAATGTATTCCTTTATTTTGAAATTTTTAATATAGTGATAATTTTTCAAGATAATTCTTCTCGATTAAAATATTAAATTAAAGAAAATATACGTACTTTGAGGTAGTATCATTACGCGTTCTAAATTATCTTTAGTTGAATTTAAGTTGGTAAATAAAAGAGTAAATTATTTCATTGGGCATTTTTTTTGTAGACAATTATAGATGGTGGTCGCGTGAAAACTGTTTTTTAACTAAAAATAACATAAAAATATTTTTTCATTTATGTACAAAATATTTTTGTTATATGAAATTTAGGAGATAAAAAATATTTTATTGGTAACAAAAACAATTAAAAAATGATCTATTGTTTCTTTTTAACTGCGGATGCCTAAACAAACCTGTGCTAAAACTATTCCTTTTTGGGAAAGGAATAGTTTCAGCATAGATTTTTTAGAGTCTCTTTTTGCAATTTATTAAATTATTTCGTGTTTTTAAAGCTGTTGTATACAAATACTTTAATTTGTAACCAAGTCTTTTCTTCAAATACTTCCAAATTTTTTTCTTTAAATTTCAAACAGTCACTCTTTCTGGGAGTGACTTTATTGTTGATTTGATTTTTAAAATATTTCAACAAAATCTGTTTTTGTTTAGACGTCCACGTCCCTCTGGTTCTTTTTTCCTTGCCTACATATTTGGTTTTTTCTGGCAGATGTAAATCCATATTTAAGGAAACTTCTGTCTCATCATTTTTGGTGTTACTAGATACAGGATCATTTCCCTCTGTTTCTGGACTCATAACCGCACCTAAAAATTAATTATAAACTATTACCAAAAATGGTGAGATAAGGTTTTTTACGTATACATCATATTTTTATTTCAAAAGAACCAAGGCAAGATAACTTGTGAAAGCCTTTTTGTTCATCTTTTTACAGATGTTTTGTTTAAATAATTATTATATCCACAAAGAAATCTATTCAATTTAAAAAGGAGAAAACAACTTATATGATTAGCACAAGAAATTTCTTGAAACATTTTAATTATGAAAAACTAATCAAAAAAACTTTAGGCTGTTAAAAATGAAATAAATATAATTAACGAAAATATTGTGATATCTGTACGTGAAAAAAAAAACAAATTTTCAATAAATGTTTGCTGTAGGTTTTACAATTACTTGCTGCTTCTTTAACTACAATTTTAATTAAGAAATATCTTGATGTATTTTGTGCTCCTCAGATATTGTCCAACTTTCCTGAAACGATCTTTAAAGTTTTACTTTAACATACCTGACTGAGTTACTTCAGCTTCATTTGTCTCCCACGTGTTTAATGCAATATCTAGCTCATTGATGGTTTTTCCTTGATCTTGTTTACTTATTCCTTTATTCATCATAGTGAGTAATAACTTGGCAATTTTTGATGTTTGATAAAGTTCCTGCGGTAATCTGTAATTTTTTTAGTAAAAACAATAAAAAAACTAAAAATAACAAATGAATATAATTATACCTGTAAAATTCTTCGTGAGTTTTCTTGGTGTGGCCCATGAACGTAGCCATTTGTTCCATTTCTGCCTCACTAAGGCTTAAAATTTGCAGAAAAGTAGCTATTTGCTTTCTTAAGCGGGAGGACGTAATTGTTTCAGGATTTTTTGCTCCGGAAGAAATTGCATATTTTTTTAAGACTCTAGAAGCATCTATCCATCTTGATATACTGCCCACCAAAGCAAACAAAAATGGATTTTCCTTTGGAATAAAAGTTGTGCTATTTCTGCATTTTAACATCACCTCAATATAACCTTGTATTTTCTTCGGGAAAAGTATTGGAACAGGTTTACTTCCTTTTCCTATAGTTATGATTCGTTTGAAATGACTTGTTAGTGCTTTTTCGCATTCTGTTAAAACTCCAAGGCAATCCACTGTCTTTTGTGTTGTACTTTGATATGATTCCAGTTTTATATACTGCACGTCTCCTACCCTTTTTCGATTTAACGATATAGTCAGAGCTAAAATAGTTTCTGAGAGAGTTTTAAACGCGTCAATGTTCTCCAAATTATTTTGAAGATGATTTGCAGATTCGTCAGCTATTTTGTAACAGTGATTATTAAATAATACGACATCTTCGGTTACGGGTAATATTTGTGGTGTAAGGGCATGTTTTTCGGTTAAATCCTTAATGGCTAAACTCCCCATTTCAAACTTCCAGTTCGATTTGACTAAAGTACGAAAATTATCAACATCTTTTAATGTTTCACTGTAGTTTTTTACTGGAAGGATTGGATTTTGTTTTAGTAGCAATGTGGTTGCCGTTGAACAAATAGCTAATAAGTTTGTATGATAATGAGAAGCTAAAGAAGGTGCCCTAAATTGTTTTGTTAATTCGCAATAACCTGCTGTAATTCTAGCTGCTGAAACCACTTTGTCAAAATGTTGCGGTTTTAATGTCTCCAAAATTGACTGTATATTATACACATCCTTTAAATGTATTAACAGCCTTCCCATTTCTCTCATCTTGTTGCTAACTAAATTTTTAATATGAGGCCGTTTATGTTTTTTTAAATAATCATCTCCATATTGGCATATTATGGGATCACCTTTACTAATTAAAGAAATTCGATCCGCATGCATTGTTTGAAATACTTCGTTTTTCAAACGTAGTTGATCTAAAAATGGTTTTCTTGATTCTGTAAATGCAAGCAGGGTCTGAGCTTCACTTGGGTATCGCCTGACAGTGCTTTTATTTTTATTATTAAAAACACAAATTTTAGCATGTCTCGAAATAGTAGGAGAGCCCACTGCAAATTTCGACCGTCATCTGATAACGAAATGAAATATGCTCAAAAGGCATGTAAAAATATTGTACTTTACCAAACGGTACCTGTGCCTAGCACTATCCTGAGCAAAATGGTTAAAACAATGGCACTTCCGGTGTCATAATTAGCGAGAAATGTCGTCATTTGATAACGAGATAAGACTTATGCCATCGGATAGCTATTGATTTATAGAACTTAAAAATGTACCTGTGCCACCTCTTTTCCTGAGCCAAATGCTTGGCACGGCCTATTTATTCAGCTAAAATTCTCGACAAACTTCCGTCATGTGATAACGAGTTAAAACAATATGCAATCGAAGGGGCATAATGTCCCATTCAGGAATATCCGCATGTGCCACGTTTTAACCTGAGCTAAGTTGCTGGCACAGCGTAATTTCTGAGACGCGCCTTCCCCAACTAATTAATTTCATATATACAAAAAATCACATAAGCCATGAAAACGAAAATTAGGTATTTGTATTGAAAATTACAATCCTAATAATTAATTTTAAACCTATTAGTGAATCCTTGATTTGTATTCCAATTTTATATACTTTTTTACAGACTTAAAATTAAGAAGAAGGTTCTCAAATCGTCGGAATGTATTTTTTTTTATGTATGTTCAGCGATAATTCTATACCACGTTGTTTGATTTTTATGATTTTTTTTGTTAGAAAGAGGATACCTCAGTGGTGGTCACATATAAATTTGGTCAAGATCTGATGATAGGATACACGAGAAAATTATCAAACTATTCAATTTGCAAAGGCAACTGTACGATTTAGGAGTTTGTTTTTTAAAATTACTTTTATAACTTGTTAATAATTATCAATATACAGTATTATTATTTACCAAAATAACTTAATAGGTATTTATTCAGATAAATTTGATTACTATTTATATCCATCTAAACAAGTAAACTATTGTAAAATAGAATTAAATAGGTACAGCATTAATTTTTTAAACCTGAAATATTAAATTTTATCCTTCAAACTATAATCATAATAGGCAGTTTTTTGACGTTTTTATGACAACCTGTAATAATGAATCACAACATTTAGTAAACAAATAAATATTGAAATTATCAAAAATTAATTGATTCATTTTGTTAATAGTTCTTATTATTTATGGATACATGTTTTTTATGATCTGTAAAAGCAATAAACAAAAGAAAACTTCCTGAAAAGTTTCACTTTTCTAATATCACTGATAGGGAGTGCGATATTCCTGTTGGTTTTTTTAATCTCATTTACAATTTGATTCACGGCCCTGACGTGCCTAGGCTACAATCTGATGATAATCTCTTTCGAATAAATTCAATTTGCAGCGACATCATTTATGCTACAACAAAGAGAAGAATAAAACCTTCGAAACACCTAAGTCTTGGATTAGCGATACAATCTTGGACTAGTAGCAGAAAAGTATTGACCTTTCTAATTAAGTACGGGTATACTGTGGGTTATTCTATGGCTGAAGAGATTGAGACAGCTCGCTTTTACGGCCCTAGAAGAAAAATCAATACCCCCTAGTATTCTAGTCACTGATGGACTCTCAATACATCTGGCATTTGATAACTTTGACAGATTTGTTGGTACTGTTACGGGTAAAGATACTCTCCATGATACGGTGGGCATATCAATTATCTTCGAAAACTGATGATACCATGTAACTTGCTGCAACATCTCATAGTACAGAGCAAACCTCTCTGAACGATAGCAATATTGCTGCAGAGAGTAAGTCTTGTAAAAGACGCAAATTTGAAGAAACTCTGCGTGTTATGAAACCTTATTAGAAGCGTAAGGCGACGTTGTCATTGTTATCGTCTGACGTTGTACTGGAGACTGTAGGCAACTGCAACATCTCAAGAGAGCGTGCCATTATAAGAGATATGTTATGGATTTTTTATCTTTTACATCTCGACCAGGTACCAATGTGGGTAGGGTACAATTCGTCAGTAATTGTTGATTGTAGTGAAGAGCAGAACATTGATTACATGCCGTCAATAAATTCGTCTCCTACGTTCTATAATATCGTTTATGAAACTTTGGCCATAGTCAAAGAAGTAGCCGATCAATGCCATCAAGACCAGATCATCGTAACTTATGATCTAGCCATCGCGAAAATGGCAATGCACATTCAAAGTGTGGAAAATCCAAAATTTAATGGTTTATTTATCAATTTAGGAGGCTTTCATATGCAATTAGCTTTTTTCAAAGCTGTTGGTAAATTTATTGATGGTTGCGGAATCGTAGATATTTTAACAGAATCTCGAGGTTTTAGCAGCAGGTTCTGTAAACGGATTTATCGAGTCTAAAAACTTTAATAGGTGTAAAAGAATTCACCCTATTCTTGCAGGTGCTCTTTAGATGTCGCATTTTGATTTATTTATGTCAGAAAGAGCTTTTTCTGAGGATAGTTTCATTTCTGATCTACAAGTTGTTTTTGAACTTCCTGTTCCATCTCATAAACCGTTGATATTGTATCCTCTTTTAAAAGAAATTATTAGGAAATACAAAGATTTCTGTTCACTAATTCTAACAGGATATCACGGAAAAACTGGGCAATTCTATTTACAGTACGTCGAACTGTGCACATTGATCTCTAAAGTACTTGAGTAATCTGGTGTCTTTAAAAGTGGACAATTTGTCTCTCTTACATGAATTTAAACGTGGTGCTTTCGGGGTTAAACGAACGGGAAAATCGTAAGCTAGATCTCTGGTAGATCTTACTTTAGAACAAACAGTGAATGCTGTAGCATCCAATTCATTGACTGGAATAACTCATTTCACAACTCACAACAAAGGTAATTTCTCATCTGCTTGAGAAGATGTGAATGTCTCAGAAAGATGACGTTTCCCACCATTTGGAAAAAACCTGATTGAAAAAGATACGAATGCGCTGAATGCAATTCAAACAATGTTAGAACAAAATATGAATCCATTTGATCAAAGCTTAACAAAGATTGTTTGTTTCATATTGTAACAGGAAAAGCAGTTTCTCCCAAAGTTTGCGATTTTTTGACCAATGCAAGCACAATGGGTCACCAACAGAAGTTGCAATTTCTGGAAGAATGTGCAAGTTCGCCTGATCGCTTTGAAAAACCAATTAAAAGAAACACAGTTTTGAATTCTGCTTCAGATTGCATTAAAAAAGTTCGGATGGTAAGCAAGTCTTAATTCAAATGGAAAGAAACGTCTTTGGCCGTCTTCTATCCATTGCACTGATAAAAAAATTGATATGGAAATATGTTTTTCATATCCATTAGCCCCTGCGCCTCCAGCACTTGTTCAATGCAATGGAAATATGCACAGAACTCCGAAAGCAGCACTGGGGAAACATCTTACAGCCAACGTAAATCTTTCCATACCTCCTAAAAATCATATTGAAATCATGGCTTTTATTTCCTAAACGTTTTGGAAAAACTTTTGGAAAAATAACTGAACATGTATTGCGAAAGATTTGTGGTGAAGATGCATCGGAAATACATTTAGTTTTTGATAGATATTTGTCAGATATTTGACAGATATCATCGTCGTATTGAATTCTATTTTTTAACCGAATTCAAAAAAGGAGGAGGTTATCAATTCGTCGCGATATTTTTTTTATGTATGTTCAGCGATAATTCTTTAGAAAGGGGCTACTTCAGGGGTGGTCCCATATAAATTTGGTCAAAATCTAATAATTGGGTCCATGAGAAAATCCTCAAAATCTTCATTTTTTATGTATGTTTAGCGATAATGCTTTACCAACTTGGCCGATTTATATGATTCTTTTTTTGTTAGTAAGGGGGTACCTCAGGGGTGGTTCCATATAAATTTGGTTAATATGTGGTGATGGCATCTGCACGTTTTTGAAGTCGGTTTTTTTAAATTTTTAATTTCTAATACTTGTAACAGACTTCAAAAAAGGAGGAGGTCTCAATTCGTCGCGATATTTTTTTTTTATGTATGTTCAGCGATAATTCTTCAACGCGGTGTCCGATTTCAATAATTCTTTTTTTGTCAGAAAGAGGGTACTTCAGGGGTGGTCTCATATAAATTTGGTCAAAATATAATAATTGGGTCCGTGAAAAACTCCTCAAATTCTTCATTTTTATGTATTTAAGATGTGGTGACGGCATCTGCACGTTTTTGAAGTCGGTTTTTTTTGAAATTTTTAATTTATAATACTTGTAAATTTGTAGTTACACTTTTTTAGAAATATAAAAAGTACCTAATAAAATATATCTAAATAAATACCTATTAAGATATTCTGTTAAATAATGAACCTGTATATTAACAAAAGTAATTTTAAAAACCTTTCTTTATTATTCGAAGAACTTAATTATTTTTTCGTGTATCCTATCATCAGATGTTGACCAAATTTATATATTATGACTAGCCCGGTGTTCACTTTTCTAACAAAAAAAGAATCATAGAAATCGGACAACGTGGTATAGATTTATCAGTGAACATACAAAAACATAAAATATTCTAACGATATGAGTATCTCCTCCTATTAAGTCTGTTAAAAAGCCTATAAAATTATGATACAAACCAAGGCTTCAGTAATAAGTTTACAATTAATTATTTGGATTGTAATTTTCAATACAAATAATTTTCGTTGTCATGGCTTATGTGATTTTTTTTATATATGAAATAAATTAGTTGGGAGAGGTGCGTCTCAGAAATTACGCTGTGCCAGCAACTTAGCTCAGGTTAAAACGTGGCACATGTGGATATTCCTGAATGGGACATTATGCCCCTTCGATTGCATATTGTTTTGACTCGTTATCACATGACGGAAGTTTATCGAGAATTTTGGCTGAATAAATAGGCCGTGCCAAGCGTTTGGCTCAGGAAAAGAGGTGGCACAGGTACATTTTTAAGTTCTATTAATGAATAGCTATCCGATGGCATAAGTCTTATCTCGTTATCAAATGACGACATTTCTCGATAATTATGACACCGGAAGTGCCATTGTTTCAACTATTTTGCTCAGGATAATGATAGGCACAGGTGCCGTTTGGTAAAGTACAATATTTTTACATGCCTCTGAAGCATATTTCATTTCGTTATCAGATGACGGTCCAAATTTGCAGTGGGCTCTTGGACTAAAAGGGAGGTTTTTCTATATAATCCCTTGCAATATGTGCAGGGCAAAAATGTCAAATCATCTTTAAAATTTGTTGAAGATAATCTTTGAACGGGCCGTATTATATTTTCAGAGTATAGAGAAAAATTCCCTTGTTTTCTTAATAATTCGATCATCTGTTTTCTTCTTGGATTGCCTTTAGAAATTTCTTCTATTTTAGCTACACTTTCTTCTTGAGGGTGCTTCCGAAATAAATGCCTGGAGAAGTTTGTCACATCTAAATTGCAATATGGACAACGATCTCTTTTATCCCAAATACGTGCTTCTCGGTGACTTACTTCTATTTTATGACCAGAATTCTAAAAAAAAATATACATTTATAAAAAGCAATAAGTTTATGTTAACGAATATTATTACCATTACATCAATCGGAACATATTTTCTAATTGTAGATACATTTTTATTTATTATTTTATTTTGATCTTGGTTAGGATTTTCCTTATCCTTCATTTCTCTTCTTTTATTGTTTTTAGAAACTGTTTCTACCTCAGCATTGTTATTTTCTATGTAATTTTCTTTAGGAATAGAGCTTTTTTCTATTCCTACTTCAGTATTGATATTTTCTTCAGGTTTAGACCTATTTTCTGTTTCTATTTCAGGATGGTTTTCTATGTAATTTTCTTTAAATGTAAAAACATTTTCTGTTTCTACTTCACCGCTTTCATTACTTTTTTGCTTATCGTTCGCACTACTAACTGTCTTTTTTAAATTTGGAGATTCCTAAAATAAAAAATAATTTCGTTTTGGCTTGATGCATTTTTTTTTTGCTATCGAATTGCGACATTATATAATTTTCGTAAGAAAAATTGGCTTTTTCCAGATTTAAAATGACCGAAAAATAATATTGATATTTTTTTTAAGTTTATAAAGTACAGGAAATGCAAACTATGTCGTTTTTATACAATAAAGAAGGAGATAAAATATTTTATTAAATTAATTTGTTAGTTGGTTATACTTACCAATAATAATTCACAATTACTGATAATTTTATTTGGATAAAATTGTTTCGATTTACTTTCTGTACTTTCCGTAGTAAAACTGTCGCTGCTTTCAATACTAGGTGGAATCCAACTCACCTAGAAATACATAGGTATAAGAAAAAATTGTTTTATTTACTTTATTTTTTTATTACCGATGATGTCTTGTAACTGGCCTCTTCAGAGTCTGTTTCAGACTTTTTCAACTAAAAAATTTATATAAAACAGTTTTATTTGTGGTATATACATTCTAAATTTGTAAAATTAAAAATATTGCCTAAAAATAAAAATATTGATCTCGCGTTTTTTAACCCAATCGGAATGTAGAATGTTCTATCTTATTTTTATCTGATTTTAAGTTTTAATTTTTTGATAAGAAATTAGTTGAAATATTTTTACCATACTAGATTTAATACTGACAGTTACCCAAACAAATCTATAATAAAGAATACAATTTGTCATTTAATTTGTATAAAGTATATTACTTCGAAAATACAACTCTGCCTGGAGACTCATTGTAAATGCTGCTTTAGGATTAATCATTATTAGTTCAAATATTTTTATTACTCATTAACCATGAAAATATTTCTAACTCACAAATATTTTAAATGTTCATTTCCTTTTTATTTTTTAAATTTTAAATTTCGTTAATTTAAATAAAACCTTTAACATTGACTTATACGTTTGATTAATTATCAATCAGATGCTTTTTCTAAACACACCCAATATTTTCGAAACACATCCAATATTTTTTCTATATATTTTTAAATTACCAGAATCACAAATCATTAAGTAATATTTTGAAGGTCCCAATAATTAGGAACTTTTAATTCAAGCTTCTTTGAATAACATTGCTAACAATGTTACCGTTATGCAGTGGTAACATATTCGAGAAAATGCTCGGACAGGTCGATTTTTATATTTAAACGAAGCACATTTCTATAACAAAAAAACTATCTTTGTGACATCCCCTTCTACGAGATAGTTATCCTCTTAAAAATTATAATTACCAAAGGGTTTTTACGATAGCTAATTAAAAAGAGCTCTTAATTTTATATCGAAAAATGTAAAAAAAAATCACAGATTTTGCAACACGCGCAAATATCCTATGCGTATTGAAAATAACAGACAAAACTCTTATGGCTTCTGATGTGATCACTCCTATATAAACATAATCAGTAATTGATTGATTTTTATTCAAATATTTCTACTTCAACTACTTAAAAAAAAAAATATTTCATAAAATAGTCACTGATTAAAAGCATTTTCTCGCTAAATAAATACTGATAAATTTAAGAAATTTACATTTCTGTGAATACATAACTTTCCATAAAGCTCTTACTACTGTACATAAAACTCTAGCAAAGCTTGTCATAAAACAATATTGAGATCAAAATTTATATTTTTTTTGTTCATAAAACATTTTTCTAAAAAATTGGAATCCAATAATGATTATTAGCCATTTTGGAAGTCAGTAAAATACATTTTTCCCTAGCTAAAAATGATTATACTATTATCCCTGGTAGTAATCTGTCGATTATGTCAGGAAGACCAAAAAATTGCAGTACTATCCTTCCTTCATGAGTACTAACTACGAAGGTCTGTGGCTGAGATTTCTTACATTTTGACAAGAAAAACCAAGTGCAACTAAGTACACAGAAAAGGTACCTTTTGATATATGGAGTCTATCAGAAAATGGGAAACTATCAGTGCTCTAATAATGATCAAAATATATCCACAATAGATATAAAAAGGTTGATGTGGAGAAGGCACACTCAGTCCTAGTTAAATTTAAATCTAATCCCTGATATTTGATATTTCGGAATTCCAGTTACGTGATTTCTCTTAAAGTTAAATAAGTAACCATTAATTATTTGCAACAAAGTAAATAGTTTTACTAAAAATATGTACCTGCTGGCTATATTTCAAAATCGTTTAAAAAATGTGATAAAATAATGGCCATTTCTAAATAATGATAAGATAACCATCTTGTTGCCCGGCTACCAAGTACAAAAAGGGACTTGCTCAGGTAACAAGCTTGGGCATCAAGATCAATTAAAAAATGACAGATCATACTGTTTAAAATCGACGATAAGAATACGGTATTCTGCAAATCTTGCTATGATAGCAATATTTTTTGAACTTAGCTCCATACCAATATTGCTTTTGCAAACAAAATCGACCCGTTTGGGTCAAATGTACAAAAGTTAAGCAAATGCTTTTACTTAAATTTGTTGAAGTTTAGGGGGCGATGTGGCGGTTCATGGAACCCCCCTTTGCGCCCCTGCCATTACTGACCTTTTTTAGAGACTTACTGCTGATTGAAAATTAGGAAATTACTCCCATAATGGGTGCGGAATTTTTGTGATTTAATGCGCTTTAACTCGTTAAGTTTGAAAGATACAAAAAATGTTTATACATAAAAAAATTTTAGAATTTGTATTCTACAACTTTCATATAGGCTAGTTTTCTCTAAAGCAATGTTTAGGAAAATACCCTTATAGAACAACTCGTACCAGGAGTTCGAATGTTCTTTTAATTGGACACTTAGAAGAAGCAATCCTGAAAAAATCATCATGTTTGTTTTTTTTTGCAAAACTAATATCTTTCTTGGAATACAATATAACTCCAGAAATGCTAGGTAATGTCAGAAGACATTTCTTAAACAGGCTTCTTTATTGTCAAGAAGTTAATGAAGAACATTTAATATAATACCTAATCGTAAAATAAAATAAATAAAGTAAATACGAGGGATATCAATATTTTAACATAGATACTTCATTTATTTGATGTAAGACTAAAATTTCACTTTTTGGCACTCGAAACTGACAATAATAGTAATAAACGAGTAACGTGATTATTTTGTTATTCAGTTTATTTTAAAATTAAAATTTAAATAATTCAAAAATAATGAAGAAATTTTTTTGCATATTTGAATAGAGAATTGAAGAGCTGTTCAAACGAGCTATCACACGATTCCCCTACTATTTAAAATTTTAGACAGGGTACTTACCCCACGCAAGTGGATACCTAACACAATGTTAAACTTTTTATTAGAAAAACATGTGTAATTAGAAATTATAACCTACCTGCCCGAGTTTTTAATATATTTAACCTGCTATATTTTTTCCTATCAAGAATTTTTTTTTTCGATTATCAATATTAAAAATTGTCGATTTAAATGTAGTTGTTTAATTAAATACATTAAATTGACTCACTATCGATTTTTCAGCAGCTGATTTATCTCTCGTTTCTTTCCATTCTTTATATTCATACCACGGATCTTCTTGTTCAGAAAACTCATATTCATTTTTTTTGTTTGAAGTTTCCTTCTCTATTTTTCCACGTTCTTTGCCGGTTTTATCGTCTAAAATTTAATTCACGTACTTTAGGACGAGTTTTTAATTATAAACCTAAACAAAATTCACGACATTTTTAGTGTTTTTTTTTATATTATTAGATCACCCCATGTTCTAACATATAGAAGATTAATTTTCAACCCTTAACTTCAACTGTTTTAATTATAAATATGATATCAAAATCCTTCTCAATAAGGGAATATTAGTACCAGGGAGTCCTAAAATCTTTTTACCAAATAAACTTATTAATTTTTAATTGATTACTAATTTATTATTTTGTAAACTTGAATTTTTTAAAAATCCTATTTTTTAAGAATTGAAAGTTTAAATGAAAATTGCCAAATATTGTTTTAGAATTTAGGGCCCATGTTGACTTTATTATACAATCATATTTTACTTTTTGATATTTTATAAGAATCTAAAGTCAAAATTATGAAATTCTTAAACTTTTTAAATCGACTGATAGTATTTTGAAAAGGTAAAAATGAGTAGCATAATCTTTAAATAGTTGTAAATTTATTATAATGAACTATAGTTTATATGCGGGTTGGTTATGCATTATAGATTTTATTAATGAAATTTTTTAAAAATATACCGTTTTGACTTGTTTATCTTTTGCCAAAAATGAAATGTAATTACTTATTTAAAAAATAAATTTTTTACTTACCTTTGCCATTATTTATGTTTAAAATATCTAACATTAGCTGTCCTCTGCGCGACATTTTGGTAGATCTTAAGAGCAACTAACTACACACTACACCAAACTAACCAAATCTAAAGATTAATTCGAAAAATTATCAACGGTCCCGGCTATTTAATCTGCCATTTCAGATTATTTATTTTTTTATTTGCAAGCTGAGTACCATAGTGAGTAACTTTCAGGAATTAAATGGCCATGTTTATTTTAACATCAATAATAACCGCAGTATCTAACTTATGCCGAAATTGTAGAAATATGAGAACATCCCAGCATCATTAAAAAAGACATTAAAAAAAACACATTCAGAAAAATGACAGTCTGGTCCAACTTTAAATCTACTTTTCCAAATTATTCCATTTATGCTATTTAATATAAGTGTCTAAAATCTACCTAGAATTAAGTAATTCATATTTTTTAACCATAATTTTATATCTTTAAAAAAATATGATGAAAGTTTGATCCTATTAAGATTATAATAAAATGTGGCTGATTCTCTTCAAATTATACTTGAACCAGATAAGAAAATAAATATTTTGTAAATATTTTTCTAGAACATGACATATTGGCTATTTCTTTTTTTTAACTATACCCACTTTAAAAATGTCAATACATCACATTTGGAAACAGATAAATAAACACGTAAAATTAATGATTGCAAATATATGCAAAAATCTGGCAACACAGCTGGATCTCATTTTGTCTAATATATTTATCTATATACAGCCTCGGATCTCAACTAACGTCTGTTTATAAAGGATCTCTGTTTGTAACACATAGTTCATGTATAAAAAAAACAAGTTTTACCTTACCCCTCTGTTGGTACCATGATTTAAAATACATTTTTATTATATTTACGTATAATCTTTTTTTGAGATTTATTTCATTTGGGATGGATCTCAGGTCATCTATAATATATACGGATCTCACCTTGATACAAAAATGTGTATATATATATATATATATATATATATATATATATATATATATATATATATTGAATTCTAAACTAAGGTTTTATTGTCCGTAAACCTGTACAGAACTGGAAACTATAAATATTAATTAATATAAATTAATATATTCTAGATATTTTAAAATTATTTCTTTGCTTTTTGAGCAACACCTGCAGGTTTATAACACATGTATCATCAAAATTCAGTATTTTTTAGTAAAAGTCAATATTTAGAAACTAAGTAAACACTGGGCAACTAAAAACTATAGGAAATAAAAACAATGGATCATTGCATCAAGTTTTATTAAACAAAAAAAAAAACATTTATAGAGACAAATATAATATTCTCTCACGTAAGCGTGGCAGGAAAAATCATAAAATCGAAAAGTTAAACAATTCAAAAATCGAAAAGTTAAACAATTCAAAAATCGAAAAATTGAAAAATCAAAAAATATCTAAATATCGAAAAGTTGAACAATTAAAAAATCGAAAAATCCAAACATTAAAAAATTTCAAAATCGAAAAATTGAAAAATCAAAAGCTCGAAAAATTAAATATCGAAATTTGTTGTAAAGGGTGTACCTCAGAAGTCGTCTCGTATAAATTTGTTTAAGACCTAATAATGGGATCAATGAGAAAATCAGCAAACTCTTTAAGTTGCAAGGATATTTGCACGATTTTGAAGTCGGTATTTCAAAATTACTTTAATGACTTGTTCTACTTTAAGGTTCTTAAACTATTGTAAAGTAACGTTTTTATTCGTAACCAATCTTTGTTTACGAATAATCCTTTGTGTAACGCTTGTAATTTTTTACATTCTCGTCTTTTCAGGGCTACTTTATTTTCAATATTTTTCGCAAAATAATACAATACTATTTTTTTTTCTATATCGTTCCATTTTGTCCCACCAACAATTTTTTTTGGAAGTGGTTTTGAAGCTGAAAATAAAATACAACTGAAGGCGTTTCAACTGAAATTGTATGTGGAATATTGTTTGAAATGGGTCTTTAAAATAGTTTTTATCTTCGGATTCAGAACTATAGTATATAGGATTGTCTAATTGTATTTAATTCAAACTTTTTCCTAGAAATTGGTTTCCTTTTTCCAGAAGCACTAAAACTTTGGCTGTCTGGTATATGTCTTGAGGTAATCTTAAAAATATAATAAGCATGTAAATTTGTACACTTTAAACCACAGGCATTAGGCGAAAAATCGATTACAATAAATATAAAAATGTATTTTTAAAATTTAATTATAGTTTTCTTTTTATTTAGTTGTGTAAATATGTCGGTATTGTATACAGGGTGGCTTACTAAAAAGTGCCAACCAATTCACTTAACCTAGTTAACAATTAAGATATAAAAAGCTTGAGGTGAGTCATTTCTTATATACAGTGTGGTGATAAAATGAGGAACAAAATTCATAATTCTTTTATTTAATATTTTCGAGCAAAACGCTCGTACAGGTTAATTTTTATTTTTAATTAGCCACCTTGTGACATAACACTTATTTATAACGTCATGTATTTTTGCACAATGACGTCATCATTGGTTTTTTAAATGAACCAATTTTTTTGCTGTTTTTTATTAGATGGTCCAACTACTTAAATAATGATGTAAAAAATGTGTACCTTAATTATCTATTATAAAAATGTTATTAAGAAAATCTTGATTAAACCTCAATTTGCCAAATGACGGTAATTTAAACATTTAGGCTAAATTTTGTTTAGTTTTGTTGTTTAATTGGGATTTTTTTCCATTAAAGTTACATTTTTGTTTCTTACGGTGTTATTTTCTCTAAAAAAATACTTATTTAAGGTACCAATTTTTTTACACGATTATTTAAGTAGTTGGAATATCCAATAAAAACGGCAAAAAAATTGGAGTTTCCTTTTAAAAAACCAATGATGACGTCAGTTTGCAAAAATATATAACATTATAAGAAAAAAATGTATGTCATAAGGTGGCTAATGAAAAACAAAAATTAACCTGTCCTAGCGTTTTGCTTGAAAATATTAAATAACGCAATTAGGAATTTTGTTCCTTACTTTATTACCACATTGTATGTGTTTAATTTTTTATGAAGTTACTTTGTACTTCCGGTTTATCAATATTTTTCATATTATTTATTTTACCTGTCAACATGGCACATTTTTAGAATTTGCTTTTTATAACTAAAATATCTTAAAACAAGGGATAGTATCACGAAGTTGAACTGAAATTTAAATAATTTAATCACTTCTACTAATTAAGTTATTAAAAATAATGTGTCAAATTTTCAATATTTCGTACAAAAATAAAATCAGTTTAATATCTCAGTTAATTTTGAATTATACTTAAAATAGGGCTTTAAAAAAGATAATTACATCACTGACATTATTTTAAATAATTAAGAAAGCAGACATAATTACCGTTAATTTCGAGTTTTAATCCGTGAACATTTTCCTTGTTTCAAAATATTTATTCCGTTGAGTAATAAATTGTAAATTCTTAAATATATGACAGTTTGACATATGAAAAAAAAAACTCTTGATGAAATTTGATAAAACAGGATAAGGATTTTATATTTGAAATAAAAATTTACAGAAACTTTGGATTTTCAGTAATTTCCGTCAAAAATTAAGGAGTACAAATGGACGCCATTTTACAAACGAATGAAAAAGTATTCCTATTAAGCTTTTGATTAAAAAATAGGTTTGGCATTTTAAGTAATAACCAAAATATGGGGTTACTCTGTATAGTAATCATTAGAGTAGGAATAAGTTATAAATACAAATTTTAAATCATACCTATAGAATTCCATGTGTTTTCTTGGTGTGACCCATGAAGGTCAATATGCTCAATTTCATCATCTTTCAGAGGCATCAATTGAAGTGTGGTTGCAATATGCTTCCGAAATTTTTTTGAAGTTAACAGCTCTGAATTTTTTGCATTACTGCTTTTTGCTAATTTTCTTATTACGTTATTTCCCGACATTCACCGATTTTGTGATTTTGGATTAGCGAAAAGATATGGATTTGATTTTGGAACTATATCATTTTCAGTTCTGGCAGTAAGTAAACATTTGATATATTTTTGAATTTGCCTATAAAATAGGATAGGAACAGGTCTTGTACCTTTTCCACCAGTTATGACACATTTAAAACTTTTGCACATTATTTTTTCTAACTCTGAAAGGGATTCAGAGAAATGTTCCTGATTAAATGTATTAGTACTTTTGTTGTACGTATCTATTTTTAGATACTGCACTTCACCTACCCGTTTTCTATTAAACATAATGGTTTCAGTCAAAACACATTCCGTTAATATTTTGTAATTATTTGTAACATCATCGTTGCTATTTAGTTTATCGAAAGCATCAGTAGAACGTTCTTGAAGAAATTTTTTAAATATTTCAATTTCGTTTGCCGAGGGTAATTGTACCGGTTTTCCCAATTTTTTTCTTTTATGTTATTTAGTGCTAAACTGGATAGTTCTGTGCACCAATGACATTCTAGTAATTTTTTTAAACCTTTAATTTCAGTTTTTTTGGAGTCTGTCATTCCATTTAATATTTTGGATTTTTTCTATTTTCCAAAACTAATTTAAATCCTATGTCGCATATTAATTTTAAATTTGAACCCATATGTAGTGGTAATGATGGTGCACTAAACATTTTTCCGTTTCATTATAACCACAAATAATTTTTGTAGCTGATATAATCGACCGAAACATATCAGGTTTTAACACATCAAATAATACATGCACATCCTCTTCAAGTGATTTCATTGCTATTAAAAGACGACCCATTTCTCTAATTTTATTTGAAATTATATCAACAATTTGTTGCCTTTTGTGTTTATATTACAGAGCCTCACCGTACAAGCAAATTAATGTATCATTTTTTGCTTCTTGACTTATATTGTCAGGACGCATTATAGAAAATACTTCTTCCTTAAGCCGTGAGGATTTTAGGAAATCTGTACTGAGTTAAAAACAGTTTTGGGTTGCTTTTAAACCAGATTCGGGTTCTTTTAAGAAAACAAATATAGTGCGGAATATTTTCTATTAAGTGATGAGAGTAGATATATATTTTGTGGTTTTAGATAAATAAGCACAATTTGATTATAAACAGGTGAGTACAGGAATACTTTAATTATTATTTTATATAAATATAAATGATTTTAGGTAGTTTGAAAAGCAATTATAAATCGAAGATATTCTGAAGATTTAAAGGCTTGAAGAGCTTGAAATATAATGAATTAAAGTTTAGTAATTGCTGTAACAACCTACGGTAAGATGTAGTTTATTTCTAGAAATAAATAGATAATAAATAATTAATAAAATTAGATTAAACAATAAATTTTTATGAAATCAAAGCAAATAATCTTTAACGTCACCAATTGGGTGTAAAGACAAGTGCATAAAAAAATGATTAGGTATAGATAAAGTTAGTATTTAAATATTCTTAGCTGTTTTTCCAGGTCTTCTGGCTGTTAACCATTAGTTGAGTCTCCAATTATCCTAAACCCAAAGAGATGAACTGGTTGGATTCCCCCACTAGTTTTATTTGATGTCTTTAAATTATTCGGTGTCTAGGAACCTCCGGGTTCCAGACTAGATATAGTAAAATCAAAATTTATACTTCAGATTGGAATTTGAATGGAAATGAGATTGAAAATCAGCATAAGAATGATAGTCTGCTTAAGAGTGGAAGTGATAGTCTGCATAAGAGTGAAAATCTGCATAAGAGTGAAAGTCTGCATGAGAGGCCTAAAAATATATTGCCAAAATTAGAATGATAAAATGTTTAATAATATTCTCTTTTTTATAGGGGTTATTCTTTAAAAACTCACCTTAGATGATGCGTGGCCACAAAGGGGCTTCAACTGAAGTTAATATAAAAAGTTGAAAAACTCTAAATATTCGGAACTTCTATCCACAATGGTGAGATTATTGTTCAGTATTATCACAACATCTTTTGGTTCACTAAATATGAGGTTTTTCGAAGAAAATCCGCAAAATGCGCATGCAAGAACCACTTTTTTTGCTAATATTTTGCCGCGAAGTTTTAGGAATAAATTAATTGTTTTAGTTGGTATCCTGTTTTCTTCCTTTAATTGATTTAAGAGAAATTACTGTTTTAAGAATTAATGACAAATTAGAAATTAAAAGAAGGGGCAAGGAAGAATATGACAATTCTTAGACAAGATTATAATTTTTTGTTTACAATATTTGAATATTTATAATTATTAATTTTCTTTTATTTTAGAAATGAAATATGGGAAAACTAACCAGCCAAAATCATTGGATTCTTAACGAAAAATAGCATATAAAATATTATAGTTATACAAATATATTTTATTAAATAAAGTTCATTGGTTTTGTTTTGACTCTGGAATCAGATTGAGGTATGGAATTAAATAAATTTAAATATTTATATAATAGAAAATATGATAGAATCATAAAAAAAAGGTAACTAATGTAAATTTTAAATATATTGCTCAGTAAGGTACTTTTAGCCCGTAACAAATCATTATTTCTTGCATTTATCGTTGCGATAAATGTTTGGGAATTTGACAAGCTATTTTTCCCTGGATTTAATTCAGTTTCTGGTTTACTTTTACATGTTTGTATAACAGTTTTTTTTTTTGTATAATAACCAAGACAATAAGTACAAACAAAATACTCTTGATTTACTTTTTTTAGAGGATTTTACAGGAAACAAAATGTTTTCGTTTTTAAGATGGAAGTAGCCGTATTTGCGTAACGCTGCAACACAAGCTATACGTTCTTTGCTTTTTGGTTTGAGACTTGCTAAATATTTTAAATCTTTATTATTTTTATGATACCTAAGAAGATGTCTACTAAAATGTGTATTTACGTCATTATAACAAATTGGGCATATTGTGGGTCGCTCTCTAGCAGAAATTGATTTGGTATATTTTTCTTTAATCTAAAAATAATTATTTGTTTAACTAGGCAGTAAATCTGTTTCTCTGCCGTGTGAAACATATAATTTTGTATCCGAATATCTATATAGTGTTTAAAAAAATTACTCCAAACCCCCGACCCCCCAAGCATGGCTTAAAAATAAAGGTTTTAATGCCTAGGCATTAAAATTGTTATTTTAATGCCTAGGCAGTAAAAATGATTTTTAATGCCTAGGCATTAAAAGTTTTATTTTAATGATCGATAAATGTACATTAAAAGTGAGATTTAATGCCGATCAGAGATTTTTTTTTTTAATTATAAAACTTTATTAACACGAAATCATAACTACTTTAATATGTTTAAGGTATCTGCATTTTTTATTTAGTCCCATTAAATCTAAATAATCAAAATCCTAACATCAAAAATTTTTTATCGTTTGATAATAATAAAAAAACTTACTGATTGTACATTTTTCGTATAAAAAGATCCTGCATTCCTTGACGGGATCAAATGTGTTGAATTATCACGAACTTCCAGTGTCCTCTCAGCACTTAGATTATTTAAATATTGAACAACTTTTGAAGTAGACGGTTCACTTTCTAAATGCTCCAGCTGTAATTTTTAAAATAACTAATAGGTAGCATTATTTAAAATAATCGAAAAATTTGCTTAGGTATATTTTAAAATACCTACTATAATTTTCTGCATTTAATTTAAAAATAATTGTTTAAAGTTAAATATTTGATCCCTGTAATTGTGTACAAACAGCCACGATACATAAATTGTCTACAGTATGTACTTTGATATTTGAACTTACAGTGGATGTAATAATGGAAGAGTCTCTCCTTGTAACTGAATACTCCTCAGACTCAGCACTAGTAGTGCTTGGAATATAATCTTCATCTGAATCTCTTAGGCCGCCAAGCAAGTTTGTCTTTAAAAATAAACATTTTAAGATTTTTAAAGAAAATAGTAAATAAAATGATATTCAAATGTTATTATTTATACTCCAAAATATATATAATATTAATAACAATAAAAAACTAAACAGGATGGTTCTTGGACAATTGTACGTAAAAATATATTGATTTAAAACCAGCTACAAAATATTTGGATTGAAGCCAATTTGCCTTAAAAATAAAAAAAAATTATTCGTTTTTTTGGAAATTACTTCATCAAATCTTTATAAATTTTTACCAAATATGCCAGAAAGATATTCTAAACATTATTCCTATGTACTTGTTTAAATTCGACAATTTACCCTTTTTAAGAAAAACGCCATTAGTTCAATGTCTCAAAAATACTTCAAAATGAATAAAACTAGAAAAGTTTTCTTTCATTAATAATATACCAAAGAATAATTGGAGAATATTTTGTTTAGAACATGATGATTTAACGTATACATTAAGAAAAAAATCTGTCCAACACATGACTTTCCTATCTAGTTATTACCGGCTTTTTCCGGTTATTTTGTACAATCTATTGTATCATCCCTGTAAATGCTTAGAGGATGAACTAATACATACATTTTCTATACACATCTTATTCGAAACATTTTTTGTATTTAGTATTTTTTCCGTTTTTGAAATGAAATTCGACATTTGCAGTTTTCCAAGACGGATTCAGATGACCCCAAAACGTCAAAATCCGTCGAAAACTAGAGGTCGAAAAAAATCATGATTACTATACTTTCCTTATCTGTATACAGATAGGAAAGTAAAATGTACTTCCTTACTGAGATACAGGATGATTTTTAATTTAAAACTAAAAGACTGTGTCTCAGTATGGAAGCACTTTTAATCTAAATATATTATTTTAAATCCTTATGTTTCAAACGGCAGATTCTCAAATTATTTTATGGTCCATTATTAACGTATGCATGACTGTCTAATTTTATTCATTTTAAAACATTTTCTAGACTTTGAACAGTTTATTGGCGCTTTAAGTTATCGAGGTCAAACAAAGTTATGGCGTAAATTTATGATCAGATATTGCTCATGTGTAACAAAATTTAAAATAATAGCCAAATTCATCTTAATTACCTAAAGAAGCACCTCTGTTCCCAATTTGGTAAAAAAGAACTGTTTTGAAAGATAGTTAATTAATTTTACAGTTTAAGTCATAAGTATAGAATAAATTTATTTTTCTACAAGTAGGTACTAACATACTGCATAAATTTATCTTTACATACATAATTTAAAAGGTGTAACTTTACGCACTTGTTGAATTCATTTAATTATTTAAGTCATATTTAAAATCTATATCGAGGCATAAGTTTTGACACAAAACGTTATTAAACAAAGGATCCTTTGACCAATATAAAACCAGCTTTGGTTTGTCAACAATTCCGATTGATATAGCAAAAAAAATTTTCAGTTCTTGTGATGTAAGTGGGACCCAGTTTTTCATATTTGAAATATATTTTTAATCTGGTTTCATTCACCATCATTTCTATCAACTCATCAGTCACAAAAAGTTGAAAAAACTCTATAGGATTATTAATATTTGGCGGAAAATTGTAGGTGTCTTCATCAGAACAGGTTGTATTAAATAGTATACCTTCTGTGATATTTTATGTCCAAATAGTTTCTGAACAGTGCTGCTGAGCCTCTTCATAGTGATCTTGGTTTTCATTTTCTGTTTCGGATATTTCCATATCCTCCAATATATCTTCAGAATACGACGGAACAAAGTCTCTGTCTGCAATTGAATAATCAGAATCCTCTATGAATTCTTCCGAACTAGAACTGACACGTACACTTGTTGCTAAATTAAGAATATTTCTCGTTCGTGAACTCATATTGATACGTGTTTACTCGGCTGTGACTAAAAAGCAATTAAACCGGCCACTAAGTTGTACAACAGTTTATCGAATCTCATCATTTTGCGCAGGCGCATTACAGATAGTCGTGTTTGGACCGTCCTGGTACGTCCCGTATGTAAAGTTAAGTACGGTACGGGTCATATATGCCCCGTACTAGATAATTATCAAAATGGCTGGTACAATTAACGACAGTCCAACTTGTATAAGTTTCATAAAAAAATATTAAAAAATAAGAAAACTGCAGCTTCCGTACCGTGGGTAAAATTTTTAAATTAGTTGCCGTCCTCCAGATAAACTCTATACGGGATATATTTACCCCGTACCGTAACGAACGTGTTAAATGAAATACCGTGAACACCACTATTCTGTGTTTTATGATTTTGCTTAAACATGAAGCATAATGTCAAAATGAATTTATTCGTAACTTATACTGCTTATAGTATACAGGGTGTACCAATAAAAACTCCCAGGCCGGATATTTTGGTAAGTAATAGAGATATTTTAATTCTGTAAAAGCCAGTTCATAGAGCGCTAAGAGAACTTAAGTTTTAGATATAAATTAATTTTAAGTAGGTCAATATGTAGATGGCGCTGCGCTCAATATTTTGTTTTCGATGGAAGGATCTTTCTTATATAGCACATCTGGTAAAAAATGAATTTTTAAACAGATTTTGTTCTATAAACTAATTCGATAAATCTAGCCATTTTTGATATACAGAGTGGGTCACTCAAAACAGTTTCATCCTGTTTTTTGGCAATAATTATTGAATTTTTAGAAAATACTAAAACAGGTTGATTTTTATTTCAAATTGAACACATTTTTACCATACAAACATCTGTCATGTGTCAACCCCCTCCCTTCCACTTCTCCAACCCCTTAATTTTAAATTAGGAATGTACCATGTAAGGCACATCATTATAAAGGTAATTTTATAGGGAAGTCAGAAATATGACTGTTTATTGCAATACTTTTAATTTTAGCGCCCTTTAGCACCCTGTAACGTATTATAAAGTGTGACACTTCATTTGAAAGCTAATTTAATTACTAAGTCAATGCACCACATACCATTAATATAAATATTTCCATACTGCACTTGCAATAAAATAAAGTTAGCAATAATGTTTAAACTAATGCATAACTAATTTTCAAACTATTGCAAGTACAATATGGAGGATATTTATATTAATGTTACGTGGTGCATTGAATTAGTAATTAAATTTGCTTTCAAATAAGGTGTCACCTTATAATACATACAGTTTTTTATCCCGATAGAGGGCGGTACAATTAAAAGTATCGCAATGAACAGTGATATTTCTAAATTCCTCATAAAATTACCTTTTTAATGATACTATACATTGTAGTGTCACACTCTATAATACGTATTAGTTATTTATCTCGTTAGAGGGTGATAAAATTTAACTAACGCAATGTACAGAAATATTTCAGAATTCCCCATTAAATTACCTTCTCAATGACGTGCCATACATGGTACATTATCTATTTAAAATTAAGGTGTTGGAGAATTGCAAGGGAGGAGGTTGACACATGACAGATGTCTGTATTGTAAACATATATTTACCTTGGAATAAAAATCGATCTGTTTTAGCATTTTCTTAAAATCCAATGAATAATGCTGAAAACAGGATGAAACTGTTTTGAGTGATCCATTCTGTTTATTAAAAATGGCTAGATTTATTAAATTAGTTCATAGAACAACATCTACTTAAAAATGCATTTTTTACAAGATGCGCTACACAAGAAAGATCCCTCCATCGAAATAAAATTATCGAGCGCAGCGCCATCTATATATTCAACTATTTAAATTCAGTTTATACCTAAAACTGAAGCTTTCTCAGTACTCTATCAACTGGGTTTTACAGAATTAAAATATCTCTATTACTTACCAATATATCCAGCCTGGGAGTTTTTATTGGTACACCCTGTATATATTTTACAACAATAAAACTATAACACTAAATTAATTTTATTTTTCCAAATTTTAAATCAAAATTTTAATTATTAAATACTACTTCTACATTTGACTCTGACGCGTTTATTAAAGTAGTAGATGTATTTAAAATTGCGTGAAAGTTATCAATTTGTTCCTTTTCTAGTTCATCTGAATCAGAAAAATTATAAGTTAAACCAGGATCATCTTTATTTTTAGTTTCTAAAAGAAAACAAAGACATTTTATGAAAATAATGTACAAAATATAAAAGTCTCTTTCATGTTTTTCATTTTGGTTTAAAATTAAAGTACCGCTAAGAAGAAAATAAGGGGTTTACCTTGTTTTAATGAGAAAGCGTAAAAAAAACTTTCTTTTTATATTAAAAATAATTACAAAATTTCAAAAATCAAAAATTTACTGTAATCTGTCATACTATCAAATTAATCTTCACATTAAAAAAAATGTTGACTTGGAATGTAGCCTAGGTGTAAAATTCAAATTCTAACATCAGTGCAGAGTGGAGTGAGTATGCGCATTAATAGGACACTACGGTTCAAATACATACCAACATCAGCATCAAATTATGAAGTTAATCCTTGGATACTTAAGGCTACAGTATTAATTAAAATATTCTCCTCTTGTTTTTGTACTGGGGGAGGCTATACATGTGGTCCCCCACCGGTCCCTCGAAGGTAAGCGGAGTACTGACTTTGCTCTTTTTTGTCCTTTTTAATCGCCTTATACATATTTTTTAATTGTTTATAAGTTCTTGGCTAAAATTTCAATAACCATTAATATTCCATAAAAAATCAAGTATTTTTACTTAAAAGTCCATTTGTGGATGCATTGAACTTGTTTTCAATTTTTTTCAAACCATCCTCCTTTTGTTTCCATGTTACAGCATCAGTTTTTTTACACTCGATAGTGTTTTTCTATTCATTGGCCAATTTTAAGAAACATTTGGAGATTTTTTCTTAATTGCCCGTTATTATAAATATTGTATGAACAAAAATATTAAATATCACAAAAATATAAATACAAACGAAACTAGAAATAACAAAAAAATGGATAACTGCTAACAATAACGATCGAACATGAAACGTTGAAACACCTTTGAACTTTTTATGCATTTAGATCTATGATGTGATGGATGACACAAGACACAATATGGAAAGCGATAATTTTAAAATTATCTAATAAAAATCATTTAATAAATTAGTAGAAATACCAACCTCTCTAAAAAAAAAATGAATAACTATTAGCTACGAAGCTAGCAGTTAAATTCGTAATGATAAACAGTTTAATCGGTAACAGGGATTTCACTGCCAGCTACCATATAGCTTGTTGGCTACGTAATAGCCAGTTTTCACAGAACATTGAAAACCAACCCTTAGTACAGAGTAAAAAATGGTATCAGAGTGTATACAAGGTTTTTTTTGGGCTCTTTGACCCGCAGAATACGAACTTCTGGAAGCGTTTTTATTTTTGTATTTTTGTTTTTTCTTAAGCGGACTTCTTTGGCGGTTTTCTTGTGTCTGCATTATTATATTTGAGTTTAACTGCAAATATTTCGAATAAACGATTGTCTCTGGATATTGAATCTTCTATTGGTGTAAACTCCTACAAGTTTTTTCTATCTGATAATTATATTCAAGCCTAAGTATTATCTCTTGTTTAGACAAATCTTGCCGATCATTTTTATAATGTAAATTATATATATAAAAGTTCTCTTTATGCAATTTTTCGTTAAAAAATTGATAAATTTATAGGCATATTGAAATTATTTTGAAAAATATTTATTGAATGATTTGCGGATAATTCTTCGAGTACTTTTTCGGTTTGAAAAGTGAGTGTTGTAGTCTGCTCTGGTTGTGATTATCGTAATTTCTATATATTCTGCGTTTGATTAAAGTTGGTCTTGAAAGTAAAATTTCTGCTGCTCATTATAATCTATCAATCTCAGTAGATAAGATTGGTATGCGATGTGACGGCGCAAGATGGCGGCCGGCACATCTGGTGGCCACCTGTTTCCGGTCACCTGTTTCCGGCCATCTGTTTCCGGCCATATGGTGAACACATGACGGCCATCTGGCGAACACATGTTGTAATTTGATGGGAAAGATAAAGACATCCGGTTCTCACGCGAACACCTGCACCCGGCCATCTGGTGAACACATGACGCCACATCTGGCGCCCATTTGTTTCCGACCTGTCTGGACAAGTGGGGACAACTACATATAAGTATCACAGTTTAATAAACGATGCTTAGTAATACTAAAACATCAAATAGCTCATCATAAAGTCATAAATAATAGGCAATATGAGCTATCGGTGCGTCACTCCAGAAATGGTAATTCAGAAGACAGAGAATGAATTAAAAATTATTTATAAAACATCTTCCCTTCAAGAACTTTCGGCAAACGCGCTATATTGGGCAGACAGAAATCCAGAAATGATTGGAAAAAGTGATAAAAAAATTGTGATACCCCCAATTGGACCATTTAAATGTGTATGTTATTGTGCAATTTAAGAGACATATTAATAAAAATGAATAAGTGAATAAATTATTGTGATTACGACACTGTGCTACTACTTAAATTAAGACAGAATTTCGCCCGGAAATTAATAAAAATGAATAAATATATTACCCGCCACTGTGCTACTAGTGAAATTAAGACAAAAATTCCTGTTAAAATTAGTATTCAAAGTTTTCAGCTAAAGTATTAATTACATGTTTATGGGATACATTTGTTTACATGCAGTTAATCATGTGAACTTATTTATATCTGCTATGATTAACATAAAAAATGTTTTATGAGCTGAGCTACAAGTGAATATGGTTTATGCAAAAAAGAGATTTTTTAGACAATAAAACAGAGACATTCAAAAGTGATTCGGTGTGAACTTGTTTTTCGCGCCAGAAATATGCCATAAATACATGATGCAATGCAAGAGCTCAAGCGGCTGAACTGAATGGGGTCAACTGTGATCATGTTTTCAAGACTGTTTTATTTACGATTAATAATAAACGAAATATAAAGCATATAACAGAACCTTTTTTGTTAGGATAGGTCGGAAGTGCACATGTACTTGCATCATATGTTTCCTTGCGCTTAGAATTGCCAGTGCAGGGCAATTAATAAATATTGGATATTTTAAATATTAAATTATATATGAAAAATATTAGTCACAATGACTGAATTAAAATGTAAACAAGGTGAAGTTTGATTGATTATATATTATATACTTATTATAGAATATAGAAACGTTATGTGACCTATTTTATGTATTGAGAACTGTTTGAAAACGAATACATTTGTTTTTAATAAAATTCATAGAGGGCGCTGATTACAATTCACTGATAGACATTTATATAAAATATATAAATAAAATTATGTTCCTGAACAATTTGTCAATATGCCCAGCAGCGATTTATTTGGAGGCTCGCGCTCTTGTGAGTGTAGCGATTGCTCGCCTAAATTTTGTACACAATGTCACAGAAATAAGACAGTCCAGTATAAGCAGTATAGCCTAGATTGGAAGGGTATTGGCAGATATAGTTTTCATATCGCTATGTGATAACTATTACAAAAATCAGAAGAAAGAATAACTAACTGGAATAACAATTAACGGTGTATTCTTAATAAATTTTAAAATATTATTGTAGGTTTTAATAAAGGGTCGAAATAAAAATAATGAAAAAACAATCGTTTGTTTGAATACTTCCATCAAATAATAATAATAATAATACTCTCCCTAATTCACCCCCTTACGAGTGAATTTTAACCCCAAAAGCTGAGCTTGTCCGGGGAAAGGGACGGCTATTATTATTATTTGCCGTGGCGCTCCGGGGCGACTTAAAGATGATTGATGGTGCCATTTGACTTACAGGTGAGGAAAACCCGGAAAACCTCACCCACCATCACCACAATGAAAAAAGAGAATCAAATTGTTACGACTCTGGTAACTAAGGTAGGCTAAATTAATACAGCGAAACAACCATGAAATGTATGGATGTCATATGTTTCTGAAAATTTGAAATTGTGTACGGTGCTTCGCATTGGTGGGTCACCAAAAGTATCCACAGAAATTTGCAATTTAATGAATAATTAGTGTTAACATTTCCCGGGGGGGGGGTAATTCCATTTCTTTTATTTTCATTTATTTATTAGTCTTTGGATTCCAAGTACTACACAGGACAACATATATAGAAATGGCGCAAGTGGAAAAGGGTCCACGACACGATTCATAAAATTTAATTTCACCTGGCCATACCGTTCATATGGTTTCATATGTGCCAAGTCAATTATGGTTGAAATGTTAATTAATTTATGATATATTGGGATAAACTATAATATTAAAAAATATTTGATCATAGTTGTAGTATTTTTTATAAAATATATATATTCCCGAATCAATATGCTGTGATTTTGAATATCACAAGAAAGTCATATATCAAATTCAGTACAGTATAGAACGGAAGGATATTGGAAAAAAATTAGTATAATATTCGTAAGAAGAATAACTTAATTTATAGACATATACCAAAGTCGACTAAAAAATTACCCTGATGTATAAATGTACTTAAGTTTTAAACATAAAACCTAAATCAAAGAAGAGAAAAGACATTCGCCTTTGTACACGGTGGACCATTAAAACAAGGTCAATTGGAGCAAGAGAATTAATAGCCAAACCGTAATTCAAATCTTGTTCTGTCTTCAATGAGAACTTGGTGGCAGCCCAATTGGGAAAAACCAAATGTATGCACGACAAGCCCCTGTACGTAGGCTTCTCTGTCTTGGACATATCAAAAACAGTAATATACGATTTTTATTATGGATATATTAAAAGCAAATACGGAGAAGATGCCACCTTATTGTACACAGATACTGATTCTCTAATTCTCGAGATATACACAACCAACTTCTACGAGGATATAAAAGAAAATTTAGAATACTTTGACACCTCCAACTACCCAATGGATAACATACGTGTCTGGCACTTTTAAGTTTATCTGCTATAATTAGCCAAAATTTTGACGACTCGTTAAGCTCGTTTTGAATTATTTCACTTTTTTTTGAAGTCTCTTTAATTTATTTTCTAAACTTACATGTTTTTCTCTTTATTTAAAAAGCTGTTGTTTAATATTAAAAACACTTTAATTTTTGTTTAAAACGTTTAATTTCACTAACATTTTTTGAGTCTATTTTGTTGCCAATTTCTTCCGGGTCACTTATATCTTCATATAAATCATACGGATTCGGGGTACTCCTTTCAGGCTGACTAACGGGTGCTTCTGCTTGTGTATTAAAAATTTGAGATGAGATGTCGGATGATGTAGGCGGAAATATAGGAACATTCTTTATTAAATCATCATTACCTTGCAGGGTGGATGGTAATTGATAAATATTAGGTAAATGCCTCGGTGTAGCAGCAGCAGCTTGATAGATATTATCTTCTTGCGCACGTTCTGCTACAAAAACCACTGAGTCTGAAGTATTATTGTTATCGATGTATCCTTCCGCGGTTGTAGTTAACTTCCATCCGCCGAGTCTTTCAAGCTTTGTTATATCTGCTCCAGAATTAACTAGAATTGTTGCAGATGAACGCCGCAAACAGTGGCTTGTATAATTTTTGTGATCTGGTAACTTCAATTATTCAGCAATTTGTTGTGCCATATTTCCAAATTTATTGATTCCTACTGGTTGTACTGTGCGCTTGCCCTTTTGATAATTCGTAAAAAAATAATCGTGGGGTATATTTGAAGGACGAAGACTGTTATATTTTTTAAATATTGCATAAAAATCTCCAGTAACCGTAAACTTTCTAGGAACTTTAGTTTTTATCTTTGTTATATTGACTAAAACAGCAGAGCCCATGTCTTGTACGTCACACATTTTTAAATTTTTTAATTCTTCTTTTCTACATGCTCCCATTATTCTGTGATGGTACTAGTCTTTGGATGTTTTACGTCACCATGTATTATTAATAGCAAATAAAAATCAACTCGATTATACGAAAGTTATTTATTGAATCCTTTATTCTTCGATTACTTATTTCAACCAACCTACACAATTGTTACGTCGTCGAAATAAGTGTCCAATCAACACATTATAAAATATAATATTAAATAATAAAATACATTCCTTAACCTAATTATATCCAAGTTCAAAGAACTATAACAACTACAAAAATTATATACAGTATGATAATATATAAAAGTACTTATATTATTACATCTCCCATGGAAAATGAAAAAAAATATTTATCTACAAATAATTTTTTTAACAATTATATAATTTAACTCTAGTAATATTTGGAGATTTCTTCTCTATAACGACAAATGGACCTTTATATAAGGGATCTAACTTATTGGTACCAATATTTTTTAACATAACCTTATCTCCTATTTTATATTTTACACATTTTTCATTTAAATCATACGTAGATTTTCTTTTAGCTTTAGAAATATTTAAATTTACTCTTGCATCGTTACATGCTTGTTGCAATCTATATTTTAGCTCGAGAGGGTAATCATCAAAATTATAAATAGGGTCTATTTGGTCTATTAAATTTGAGGGCAATTTAGCCAGCTTCCCAAAAATTAATTCATAAGGCGTGTACTTGGTTTCGGTATGTACCGTCGTGTTATAAGCAAAACACCAGTAAAGTATCCATGTGCTCCATGCATTGCTGTATTTAGAAACTTGAATTCGCAAATATGCTCCTAGATTTTTATGAGAATTCTCAAGAGCACCTAGTGTCTCATGGTGGTATGCTGTTGAATTAAGCTTTTAATTTGTAAATACTGACAAATTTCTTTTAAGATACATGCCAGAAATTCTGTACCTTGATCTGAAACAATTTCATTTGGAATACCATACCTTAATGTATATTTTTACAATTTTTTTACAATTAACAACTTTTTTCCTTTTACACTTAACATCGACTCCATTGCAACACAAACTCAAAACTTCTTTTATGGAATAATGAATAAGATGAGAATCACTTTTAAAATAAAAAAATTAATCTTTTCAGTAAGAATGCAGACAATTAACTGATGAAAAATATTTTTATTTTAGTTCTCGACATGTCACAAACCGATATTATAATTAGAGTAATTAAATAACCCCATAATTTTCTTGGAACCCTTAATCCAGGTTTGGAGACCAAGTGGCCTATACCTTTCGAATAGCGAAAGGATTAAATTTGGGTAAAACTGACCGCGGCGACCAAGAGGTATATTCCCGTTTTAGAACGCAATTCACTAATATCGTTTAAATACTTTTTTAATATGACATTCTCACTGTACTTCTCCCCATTGTCCTTTTCATTTTCAGCATCACTTATATTTTCATGGTCAGGATTCAAATATATCAGTCCAGGATCCGAACACAAGTGAGCAGCCAATGGAGCAAAAAAAGTTTGATTCTCCGGAAGATCAAAATGATTAAAAGTAGAGTGAAAAGAGTCTTGAGTGACAAAAGCTGGATCTACAAATTCTTGCTTCGAAGATGATGGTACCGGATTAGAAGGCGAATAGGTAGAGTTTTGATTGACCACAGCTTGATTCACAGGTAAGGCCGGTAGATTAAAAGCAGACGCTGGATCTACAAATTCTTGCTTCGAAGATGAGGGTACCGGATTAGAAGGCGAATAGGTAGAGTTTTGATTGACCACAGCTTGATTCACAGGTAAGGCGGGTAGATTAAAAGCAGAGGCTGGATCTACAAATTCTTGCTTCGAAGATGACAGTACCGGATTAGAAGTTGAATAAGTTAAGTTTTTACTGACCACATCTTGATTGACAGGTAAGGCCGGTGGATTGAAAGCAGAAGTTTGGGTTACAAATTCTTGCTTCGAAGATGACAGTACCGGATTAGAAGTTGAATAAGTTAAGTTTTTACTGACCACATCTTGATTGACAGGTAAGGCCGGTGGATTGAAAGCAGAAGTTTGGGTTACAAAACCTTGATTAGAAGCTGCAGGTAAAGAATCATCATGTATCTCGATGATATTATCACTGATTTATAAAAATGTTTTTTTGTTGGCCGGTTTTTTAAAATGTGATATAAGTTTCACACGATTTACTTTGTTACCCGTAGACTTATTTAGACGACGAGTCATTTAAAAACGTTTCGGAGCGCACAAAGTGAAGTCTTCTAATTATTCTGATAAACTAATGTGTTCTGCAAATATCTATGTATATATATGGAACACTAAAAAAACATTTTCTTTATTGTTTTATTTCTTACAATATTCTCTTTAAAGGCCTGGGGTTTAGTTCGAATAGTCAACGCCTTCTAACCAATAAAGAAATTTCGCGCTCAAAAAGCTTGTTAGCGTCAGAGTGTTGTACTCAATTTTTATAATTTTTAAAATTTCTTGCGTGAGAATCATAAAATAGAACGGCACCCATGCATATGTGTATAATCGCTTTTGTTTTTAATACATTGTAGTTTTATTTCTATACTTGGTTTGTTTCTTTAAGTGATGTAGACTATGTTTTGTTTTTGTTTTAAAACATCATGGGAAAATACAGATAAAAGTAACTAATTATTAAAAAGACACATATTTTAACTCGTTTTACGCTTAGTAGGAATTGCAATATTTTCCTACAGTTTACCTTACAAAAACTCACAAGTGTGTGAAATATGATGATAAGAAGGTGTTAAATTTTGCCTTTACAAATCATGTAAAATTGTCGTTTTAGGTATGAACATTAAAATGAATTTTAGTATCAGCCTTTAATCTGAACAAACATCATGTATTCTTGCTTAATTTTTATAATGTTTATGGTGGCGGTATCAGCCCAATATAATAGGTGCGAAGAAGAAAAATTTCTTCTTCACCGCGAAGTGGAGGCGCTTCAAAAAACCAACCTTAACTTTAAAAATGATGTGGCATTATGGAAAGAGGCATGTTCAATAAAAACCCAAAATAAAGCCGATGATATTATTAGGTAAGTTATTATAATTTTGGTTAAATTAAAATAACAAAAATACGCTGATTATGTTACGTTATATTGACAATTCAGAACATATGAGAATCATTTATATTTAAAAAAGGAAATATGTATTTATTTGTAACCTCTATTTACATAGATAATATTACCATTTTATATTTAAATTTCGTTATTAAAAAAGGATTTTTTACTCTGAATTGTCCTGCTTTGTTTTTGTTTTGTAATTTTAAAACCTTAAACTCGTTCTCGGAAATTGGAATATATATGCATTGAAGTAAGATATCTAAACTTAAAAATAATTCAAATTTACTTACAATATTACCTGTTATATTACCAGTATATAAAATTTATTTGATTAATAGAGTGTACTTCATGTAAAAAATACAACGTCTTTTTTTACACTTTTAAACCTCAAAGTTAAAATCTTTACTCAATATAAAAAATGTTTTCAAAAGTAGATTAAGGAAAGTTCATTTTCAAATTTTAAGCTTTGCATTAACCTTCAACTCACCTATGGCTACTCCTCGTCAAATGAACCTTTTAACTAATTATATTTTAATGTAAATTTTAATCCCCCTATTACTGGCGGAATAAGCGCCTCTTAGCAATCCGATTAGCCTACATGTCAAACAATATTATAAAACTATTTTAAATGTTAGATTTATAACAAAATTATTTTTATTTGTAGTCGAGACCACGAAATTTTTTATCTTAGGCAAACCCTTGTCAACAAAGAACTGCAGTGTTCAAGAATAGTTGGAGTGAGGGGTGATAGGATAGTTGAATTGGAAAAAGTTATGGAAATCGTCAAGAATAATTTTACCAGTTGTACCCATAATTTAACAAAAATGGGGAAAGAAAAGATGGTAATTTTAAATAATTTAAATAACGTCGAGGACGAAAACGCTGACTTACACGACAATATTGGCAGATTTAGAAGTATAAATAACGTCTTGAGAAAGAGAATTAAACTATGGAAGAAGCGCGTTGAAAGATGTAGGAATAAGAAAAATAATAAATAAATAAATTATTTTTATAAAAAATATTTTTAATAAAATCTTAAACATTTTTGGTTCTTATTTTTCCTTTAATTAATTAAAGAAAAAATACTGGTTCTTCGAAAGGATTCCTCACTGTTCCTAAAGTAGCGCTGGGAAACCATAACCAAAGCTTACACAGACCACGAGGCTAATAACCACAGCAGTTGATGCCGTTGACACCAAAAAATAATAATAAAAAATAAACGGAGAGTGAAGTCTATCTGACAGTTTAGCGATATATACATTAATAAAATAAACTTTTTTAATAAAGGATGCGAATATTAATTAATTCTAGACTGCTATACATTGTTCCTGTCTTTTTAAATATTCATGTACACACTTTTCTTTTTAAAATTTTCGATAGATCTACCTCTAATTAAACAAAAGCATAAATTTTAAACATTACGAAAAATTTATTTTGAACTATAAAATCATCAATAAAAAATGTAATTTAATACCAACATCGTGAGCGTTCCAAAGGCGGCTTTAAAGAGTACCTAGATAGAATTACACCGGCGCCACAACATAGATTAAATTAATATATCTACCACAAAAGTACGTCAACATAAAATTAATTACACCATGTTGTAGTCTTTATTATTGTTGTTATTCTGTTAAAAAAAATATCGTGGCTATTTTATAAATTGGAAAAATATACTATCTTCATAATTAGTATAGAGAATGCGAAAAATTATAACTATTTCAGGCTATTAAACAGGGTAAACATTTTAAAAAATGATGAAAACTTTGGTACCTACAAATATAAATTTTAACAGAATTTATAGGGTTCATTCTAAAATGTTTGTAGCCCGATGTTAAGTTATAAAAATAAATAATTTTCTAATACGTTGCTTTATAGGGATCACTGCACTTTGCAAAGTATCAGATTACATATATCCTGTACACCCAGTGTCGTTTTAGTACATACAAAAATTTTTATTCCTTTTCACAATTTTATTTTGCATACATTTTCGTTATTTATTTTGCTTTGTTTAAGAAATAATTAATATTTATTAAAATTTAAAAATTTATTTGCTGAAATTGTTCGGGCTCATATATGGAAAAATTTATACATTATTTATTTTAATTCACCTTCCAATTGATTTGAAGTACTATATTTATAGCATACAGCATATGCATATTGTAAATTAGTATTGTATTGAGCTAAAATAAATCAAGTTATTCAATAAAAATAGGGTGTTTTAGTGGAGCTAACAGTAAAATTTTGTATACCTAAATAAACGTTTTATTGGGTCAGACTTGAAGAGCTAGTAAATAAGTTGTGGGTCAACTTCTAAATCACTTAGTTTTTAGAAGTTGACGGAGTTGCACAGGGCTACTGGCCCTGTGAACTCGAGAGAACAGGAATGAGAAATCAAAAGTATTTACTAAAAGTTAAACCATTACACTACAAAATTAGGGGTAATAATTTTTACTAACAAATTGCAAAACATTTAAATAAATTTTATTTTAAATTAAATCAACATCGTAATTAATTACAGTTATCGTTTTTACATTTATAATTCAGATAGCTACACCACATTTTAACGCTCACATAATATTGTATCTTTTCTGGCTTCAGTCATGATTCGAGTTCATTTTTAAAACACATCCACATTTTCACATCTCATGTTCTCAGAAATTTTTAGTAATTTCACGTTTGTCATTAAAGTTAACTTTGAAGAAAAGCTGTCTAGATGCTGTACATCGGGGCTTGTCGTCGTGCTCGATGGATATATTGCATATCTTTATTAATTACAATTCTCCTTTTAACTTTATAATTCTGGAGGCTAGCTCACAGTTTAACTTAGTCATTTTATTTATTTGGGTTTCAATAACTTTGTAATCCTCACACAATGTCTTTATCTCCTGAACTATTTTGGTCTCAAGCATGATCCGGTTTTCTGCCATTTTTAAAAACGGTTCTATATCTTCACGTATCGCCTTATCATATTCCTTGAAACGAGCACTATTTTCGCGTTTATTAGTAGAAGATGTTTTTACATTGCCAGATGGTCAACATGTGTTTGCCAGTATATCATTATCATTATAATTTACATGCCACGTATGGACACCAGATGTTGCCATGTGTTCGCCAGATGGCCGGGTGCAGGTGTTCGCGTGAGAACCGGATGTCTTTATCTTTCCCATCAAATTACAACATGTGTTCACCAGATGGCCATCATGTGTTCACCATATGGCCATCATGTGTTCACCATATGGCCGGATGCAGGTGGCCGGAAACAGGTGTCCGCCAGATGGTAGAGTGGATGTCTAGACACTACATGATAATCGTGGTTTTATGTTTATTAATTCCCATGAGTTCTATGGGAGAGGGAATATAAAAGAAAATCGTAGATAATTTTTAGTTTAGTAATGTCGAGCGAAGACTTCGGCGATCTTTTGGATGTACTTTATCCTCCGAATAAGTATAAACTCGAACGAAAACTGTGTTTGGTTTGCCGTTCAGTGAAATCCAGGATGGTCACAAAAACAGAGCAGAAAAAGCAAATTTTAGTGTTTTGTAAAAATTGTGTGCAAATAAGACCGGTTTTCATTACTTATGAAGACTTAGTCGATCCATATAAAATATGTGAAATTATATACAAATATAGAAAGTGGCCACCTCTGTTTAGCGTAAGGAAGGAATCACGGCCGATAGAAATTTGTTGTGATTGTGCCAAGTGGAGGGGAGCATACCATCCAGTAGAATATATATAAAATATATACCTATTTTGAAGTTGTTAACATGGACGAGCAAGGCGATGAGGTGCTATTTGATGAAGACAGCAACGATAGCGGTATTTCACTAGACTGCTCCGTTGTAGACCATAAAGTCGAGGAGAGCAGTGAGTTGCAAAGTCACGAATTTTTAGGGTCTTCAAAAACTCTATTTATTACCCAGAATTTTATATTATGTGAAAATCATCGGTTGTGCTATTCGTGTTATTACGAAACAGTGGCGCCATTCCAAGAAAATTTACAACATGAGCATCAGACCGAGCATTTTAGTGTATCCGCTTTAAATCTACCAGGAAGCTGCTTTAATTGTTGGGTGTGCAATGAAAATTTGTATACAGTATGCATCATCGAATTTTGCATAATATGTAATAATTATGGACTTATATAAATATTAACATTATCCAAAATTATATATGAAATCAATGAAAATTAGTACTATTACAATATTAATAACTTTTAGTGATGAAGGGCATATTTTTAAAATTTTATACCTATATTATGTAAACTTTCGTTATATGATCATATAATTGTAAAATTATTTATATATTTTTATAATGTTGGATTAGTAAAAAATATTTATTATTTATCAACATTTTAGTACACTATTGTTGAATTCTGTATAACATTTCAAAGCACTATTGTTGTAAAATATATTTTTATATGAAAAATACTGCTTTATACATTTAATATTTAAAAGCGCATTATTTTATTTTAAAACCCGTTCCTATATTTCCTGGACTATAACTTGGGTCTTAATTTGACTTGACGCTGGCACCGTTTACATTAGAGATTAAAACAGCGGCAATCGTAATTAGTTTTCTGCTCCTGAGTTTTATCTGTTTCGAACTTAGTGTATAGAATTATGAACCTCCAGACGTTTTTAAAATGTAGGTGTGGTTTAGTTGTTTATAATAAGTTATTTTGTGCATTTCTAAAATTAATATCAAATATGTGTAAATTAATAAAAATTATTGTGAAACTCTGTGCAGTTTGGGTTATTATAAGTTGTACCTGATAATTGGTGATTATGGATTAACGTTAAATCGTAAGTTTGAGCAATTTTAAAGTTAACTTAAAAAGACTGCCTACAGTTACGAGTACATTCATAACTATATACACTCTCTAACTTAGACCTGATTTACTTTGAAGTTTATTACACTATTACCTGAAAAATAAAAATGAATTGAAACAATAGTTATTTAAAAATTATTTATTGTCACATCTGTATAAATTTCTTAAATCTAAACCTAACTTACTATATTTATCTAGTTTATTTATTTGTTTTTTTAATTTAACTACCTTTTTCTCATACTTATTTAGTTTTTTGCACAAAGTGTTTTTTTGTTCAGATAATTCGTTGCACATAACAGTGTCTTTTTTAAAAAACGAATTTAAATGTTCTTTGTATGTTTTAATAGCTCCGTCTTCATCTGAGGTGGTTTCGATCGAGTCACTAAATGTTCCATCAACAAACTTTTCCTGATTTTCATCAATTTCTTCAGGAGCTTCTTCTCGTTGAATGTCTCCAATGAACACCAAATTTTTGTTAATTTCTCTAGGATCCTCTTCTCGTTGAATGGCCCCAATGAACTCCGGATTTTCATTATCTTGTACAATTTGATCTTCCATAAGACTATATAACCCTTCAAATTGTGAAAAATCAGCAGTTATATCACTTGTTGAAATGTTTTCATAGGCGATGTCCAGTAGAGGGGTTGATGTTATGGCACCTCGAAACATTTTTTTAATTCGAGGTGCTCCAAATGGCTGACCTGGTTTACCCGAAATATAAATGACTGAATCGTTAAGATCTAGATTCTCTTCAGGTATCATGCCCTCCAGATTTTCATTAATAACTTCAGGATCCTCTTCTCGTTGAATGGCCCCAATGAACTCCGGATTTTCATTATCTTGTACAATTTGATCTTCTTCCATAGGGCATCTATGATTCTCTTCAGGAAGCACAGCTTGGAACCGACCCCAGCCTATGCTACGGAAATGACTTATGATTTTTACAGATGATGTAGAAGGCACTTTCATTTTTATATGTTGATGAGCTATATCAGTAAACTATCTGAAATAATTCAGATCCCTGGTATTTAAATCGTAACCCCTAGAAATCATAAGCAAACACCCTACCCCCAATGATAAATTTCAATAAACCAATAGGGATATTAAAATAAACAGAAATCTGTCTGTTTATACCAATAGAGAGTATATAAAATGTATGCAAAATATTATTCAAATAAAAAGGTTCCTCCTTTCATTATTAAAGTGTATACAAAATTAATCAACACCCCAAACCAATGAAAATACATGTAATATTAAAATAAAAAAAATATTTCTCTTTATGCCAATAGTAATGCATATATATTTTTTTTTAAATTAATCCACGCCTTATTTTTCAGCACAAATATTATTCAAATAAAAAGTCTAAACCAACATGTATTTATGGCATCTTTCTGGCGCGAAAAAGAAGTTCTCACCGAATCACTCTTGAATGTCTCTGTTTTATTTCAAGCTCATATTATTGTCTAAAAAAATATCTTTTTGCGTAAACCATATTCGCATATTCTCATGTAGCTCAGCTTGTAAAAACTGTCCTAACATTCTTTGTGATAATTATAGCCACCCAGACATAAATGCGTACACATAATTAACTGCATGAAAGCAGATGTATCCCGCTGTGGTTCCAGAAGGCATGGAAGTAGATGGTCCTAGGTATTCGGTTCTGGTATCAAAAGGTGATAGTCGTGGGCGTCTCAACCATCGATAAATCACCGAAGATTTCATCAGTCGAAATGTTTTCAAAACGATCATTTAGTAGGGGAGATGAAGTTACGGCACACATTTTTTTATGAGTTGAAGTTACGGTACACATTTTTTTATTTCGAATTGATCCAATCGGTTGACAATTTCCCGAAATATAAATTACCGAATTGTCAAGATCCGGATTCTCTTTCACAATTTGGAACTGACCCCCGCCTATGCTACAGAAATGACTTATAATTTTTACTTGATTCATTGCTAATAAACTAACTAAAATAATCCACATTATTTATATTTAAACGATAGCCCCCTTCCCGAAGTTCTTCTCACCCCCAATGATGAATTTTAATAAACCAATGACAACATTAAAATAAAAAAATCTTTCACTTTATACCAATAGAAAAATATATGCATTTTTAAAAAATTAATCAATGCCTTAAACTCTGTATCATTCAAATAAAAAGTCCGCCCAATGCCCAATGCTAAAAGTGCATTCTTTTTTTAAAAAAATTAATTAACGCCCTCTTCAAGTTCTTAAAAAATAGAAAAATGTCTTTTGCATACACTGTCTTTAATGGCATAACATTATAACAGCTGCCAAACCAGACAAAAATAAATTGATGTTTCATTATTCATTACACTATAAACACATGTTCATTTAAAAAATAATTTCCTTTATTCTACAATCGTGTGAACGCAGCTCTGTGGTTACACGTTTATAAAAACAACGCAGATTTTTTGTCTTTGTCACAGTCACTTAAAATTCTCTATTTTTATTGTAGAAGCAAATAAAGCATTCATAAATTCAAAAATTTTATACCATGAATTTCTGTCTTAATTTGAAATACCAGTGGCGGGTAATATTTTATTCATTTTTATTAATTTCCTGGCGAAATTCTGTCTTAATTTAAAATACCAGTGGCGTAGTCACAATAATTTATTCATTTATATTGCCTCTTTAATAGGTTTTTTACATACTTGAGTCTATATTGAGTCCTCTGGAGTGATGCAGTTCATTTTTATAAATTTATCTCTTTACAACATCTATTGCTAAAACTTTATCCTCTGGAGTGATGCAGTTCATTTTTATGAATTTGTCTCTTTACAACATCTATTGCTGAAACTTTATCCTTTGGAGTGACGCACCTAACGTTCATTTTTATAAATTTGCTTCTTTAATTGCACCATGGCATATGCATATGCCTTGATAAACTGGGGTATCACGAAATTTTTGTCTTAATTTTAATAATAGCACAGTGGTGGGTAATATTTTATTCATTTTTATTAATTTCCGGGCGAAATTCTGTCTTAATTTAAAATACCAGTGTCGTAATCACAATAATTTATTCATTTATTCATTTTTATTAATCTGTCTCTTTAATTGCACAATAACATACACATTTAAATGGTCCAATTGGGGGTATCACAATTTTTTTATCACTTTTTCCAATCATTTCTGGATTTCTGTCTGCCCAATATAGCGCGTTTGCCGAAAGTTCTTGAAGGGAAGATGTTTTATAAATAATTTTTAATTCATTCTCTGTCTTCTGAATTACCATTTCTGGAGTGACGCACCGATAGCTCATATTGCCTATTATTTATGACTTTATAATGAGCTATTTGATGTTTTAGTATTACTAAGCATCGTTTAGACTGTTTATTAAAATAAGCTTTTCATAATTATTTGTAGCTGCCCCCACTTGTCCAGACAGGTCGGAAACAAATGGGCGCCAGATGTGGCGTCATGTGTTCACCAGATGGCCGGGTGCAGGTGTTCGCGTGAGAACCGGATGTCTTTATCTTTCCCATCAAATTACAACATGTGTTCGCCAGATGGCCGTCATGTGTTCTACATATGGCCGGAAACAGGTGGCCGCCATCTTGCGCCGCCACATCGCATACCAATCTTATCTACTAATCTCTAAAACTGCTCAAACAATTTTTTCTTCGCTTCAACAGTAAATGGTTTACAAGCGTATTGACATCTGCACTTAACCTAAAAGAATATTTTGCAATAATACACAAGTTCAGCCAGTATTTTCTGACCTTTCCAACTAAAAACGAAATTTCTAAGTAAAACTTCATTATATAATTGTCTTTACTTACCTCTTCGCAACCACCTATTAACCAGCTCAATAAAGTTTTCTTATATTTCATATATATTTCATTATATAACATTTCAGGCACCAAATCATTACGGTTAAACCAATTTGACATGGGTCTAAGCTAACAATACAGTGTTGCTGAAGATATGTGTAGAAATAGGCTTTAGCACTTCTGATTGTAGGCGGCAAATCTTCAAATTTTGCAGTCTTCTCTGCATGATGAAACATCCGCAATCTAAGTTCATCTAAAGATTTACAAGATTATCATTTTCGTAATAACTGCACTAAGTATTTTTTTGCAGTTTAAGACATATCTATAGCAGCATAAACTTGCTGGTGTAATCTTATCGAGATAGTGCGATAGGTTATACATTTGAAAAAGGCTCTTAGTAATATAGGTAAACAAAGAAAATAACTTTGAAAATTCACCCTGTTATGCGACCTCTTTAGTGATTAATTATGAACAATTTCACAGTTTCAACCACATAATAAATCCACTACTTGGTGTATGAATTGAAACGATTAATCAATAAAATAGTTTATAAAATTTAAGTAGCAGTTTCTGCAAGTGTAGGAAAAATATTTCTACTTTTATATTAATTACTATAATCTGTATCTTCAAATAAAGGTAGTTGTTTAAAAATATAATAAAACACTGTACTTACAAGAAAGATGCATTTTTTGATGAGTATTGTTATTAAAATTTATAAATTGGATATTAACTATTTAAAAATATTATTTCTAATTTTCTCAAGAGAGTGAATATTTTTTTTTAAAAAGAAATGAATAATGAGTATCCACTATCTTGTTCAAGAAATATAGTCTCTAAAAATGAAATTGTAGAAAATATATATTATTAAATAAATAGTTATAAATTTGCAACTATTTTTCAGAAATGCAGATTGAGAATACCTATAAGGGTTTATTCGAAAAATATTTGGTATTCCATAGTTTTCTCGCCAGTTGTTTAGACGTTTCTGTGCAACTTTTGAGAACATTTTCAAATTCCAATATAATGTGAAATGGTTTGCAGTGGAAGATCACGCAGTTTTGAAAAATCAATTTCGTTTAGATCACTAGACTGGCTCATACATCCCAAAATATTCAATTGAATAATCATAAAATTCATTTTCTTTTCTAATGCATTAAGTCTATCCATAATTTGATTGGGTGGCATTCAACTTCTATTATATCTGCCAAAATTGAGATTTTTTAACTCCTTCCTCTTCCCTAAAATGAAAAAAAATTATATGTTGTTGGATTATATACGGATATATGTTTTTGGGTGGGAAATACATAAATAGAATAGTCTTGGATAAAAAAACAACCTTTTTGTTTGAGGTTTCCTCAGCAAATAAAGAACAGTGATTTGATGGATAATTTTCCTGTTTATAGTAATAGCCATATCATTTAATAAAAATTAAAAAATATTTCAATAAAATGAATACATGGGAAATAAATCAAATTTACATATTTTATTGACACGGCTGCTGGTACTTGAGGCGCAATTCTCACAGAAATCACCCATTCAACCTAATCACATAATTAAAAAAATTGTTCATTTTATTAAAAATGTAGTAAGACATTTAAAATTATAATGTTCTAAAGCTAATGCTTATGATTAATTCAGAAAGTATTATGAAACAATTTAACTCGAAACAAAATCTGATGGTTTGTTTACCTATTAAAATCAGGGCTAGAGGTTTATTTAGCTAAATAACAATAAGACTATGTTGGTACTACTTATTATCTTTAAGTTTTAACACTTTGCTTAACTGGTTCCCAAAACAATTATAAAACACTAGGCACATTTTCTTTTAATAATTTATTTTATTTGATTTATTTGATAACCTATAAATGATTTGTTAATGTTTCACTATAAATTGATATTTTACCGATTGAGATATTGACTTATTTCTAGTTTCAAATAATACCTTCTCTTCTTTTCTTCTTTTTGCCAATAATTGCCAACTTATCTACCTTTCTTTTGATTATAATAAACTATTCTGTGAATCTATGGATGGCTGTTTGGACCTTACCAGATTGAACTTTGAACTGAACCTCTATTATCTTAGTTTTCTTTTGGAGCACATGGCTATTGGGTAATTCCCCTATTTTCGGATTTTCTAAGCTACAAAAAAGAGGAAACTTATTAGATCCTTAGACCATTTTCAACAAAAGTTTAATTACCTATATTTTGTATTTATATTAGGGTCTAGAACCTCCTTAAGGCCACACGACAACTTGAGGTAAGTAGAATCATTCCTGGATAATCTTTGTTTGTTGAATAATTTAACAAACGTAACTGTAACAAATAATTAGATCCTAGTTGCCTCTACTAATTCACCATCTATTTACATACATTTGTCGTTGCGCTTACGAATGTTTTTAATTACATTCCTTGCAGCCGTATTCACCATTTTCGACTTAACAGACTGATAACTAAAAAAACAGATAAAACTTAACAATGTAATAAGAACATTTGCTATTCACCATAAAATTTCAAACCGATAATACTAAATAGACAGTTAACTGAAAGTAACCAGAACTAAAAAGTTCTCACGAACAGTTAACGAAAACTGCTAACCAGCACAAGGCACAAGACAAGGTAAGATCAATTACTATTAGGTTCAAGTTTCTTAATTAATAAAAGTAAATAATATATTTTAAGTAGAATTATTAAAAACTGGCGGAGCTACCGTTACACCAACCATAACGGTTTTGATAGGGGAAATGTGCCTAATATCGCCCCCATTTTGAAAAATGTCATTTTTGGATTTTTTCAAATCAGAAATCGGTTTTGCTTCTTTGTGAGGTTTACTTGTAGAGTGTCTTAATCGACTAATTAACAACTTTAAGTATTAATTGATAAAATTAGGTCTTTTAAGGAATCTGAAATTATGTCCCTTTTTTCAGAGTAGATAAAAAAGTGATCCTAATATCGCCCAAGTGTGCGGTATTAGGACCACTTGTTGAAACATTCCCTAGAACCAATTAAAACAATTTCAAAATCAAGTTTCGAACATTTATTTATAAACAACTTGACAGAAACGAAAATATCTTATTCAGAGGTTATCAGCCTTCACGGCAAAAGTCACAAATAAAAGTTTTGTAGTTGTCTGACCCGGAGCATTGCTCATGGCACCAAATTCTACATTTGATGCACACTATCCATTTTTCTCCAGATTTATCATTCAGATATGATTCGTTACAAAAGGGACATTCACAGTCGTTTTCACTATCCTCTTCGTCTGTAGAAACCGTTAGGTCTTCGGGTATTTCATCATCACTGGACTCTGATGAAGATTCGATTGGTCTCTTTTTCGAAATTGCCTTCGTTTTCTTTGGGGCTGTTTCTTGTGATTTACTTCTCCCTTTTCTATCGTCTTCTTCGCCCATGAAACACTTTTTTGTGACTTTTTTAAGACCAGATTTATTTTGAACTGCTGTTGTGGTGCTCTTAGAACTATTGATTCCTTCCAGTTCTTTCGACAAATTATCCTTATAAGGAGAACTTGTTATTAAAGCAGCATTCATAGATTTTCTGCCTCTTGTACGCATCTGAGTTGGTTTTTTGATAGAAAGCATTGGGCTGATATCAAGAGGCATTATCCGGGAACTGCCAGGTTTAGTAATGGTAGTGCTGCATCCAGGGTTTGGGTCAGCGGTCAGTATCTGGGGACTACCAGGTTCACTAATGCTGCTGCTGCATCCAGGTTTTGGGTCATGAGGCATTATCCGGGAACTGCCAGGATCACCTGTAGTAGCGCTGCATCCAGGTTTTGGATCGTCAGGAGTGTTTGGTACGACTTGTTGTTTTTCATCCCCTTGTTGCTCATTATGTTGTTGCAAATTTTCTGGATCCACAGATTCATTTTCCATGTCGGCTACAAATTCTTGAGGCTCAAAAATGTGACGGTTACAAGGAAACAAGCCACTTTTCCTGAAACCATTTGAAGCTGTTGCTACGGTTGCTGCTCTATTATAAGCCTCACCCAATAGCCTGCCTACCTGATAGTGAGTAACTACTCGACCACTATTCTGCTTTAGCCAAGTTTCTATTGCTTGAGCATAGTAGGCCTTTAAGGAAAACATAAAGGAGCGATCAAGAGGCTGCATTTTGTGGGTGCAGTGTGGCGGTAAAGATACTATATGCACACCATTATTGCGAGCAATTTCCAGAAGTTGAAGATTCCTTGTGTGTGAAAAATGTCCGTCTAGAACCAAAATAACAGGATCATCTTTGGTAGGCTTGACGTTTGCTAAAAATTGTTTGCTGAAACCATTTCAAGAAGCTGTCCATCTGAATCCATCCTGACTTGTGACAGGCCGCAATAGTGCCATTTGGTGCTCCATCGAGTAGTTCAGCCTTCATGTTTACCCTAGGAAAGACTAGCAGTGGGGGAATATAATGTCCGGCTGCACTCATACAGGTCACGACAGTGACCAGTGAGCCCCTCTCACCAGAGGAGACTGATCCAACCTGACGTTTTCCCTTTAAAGATATTACTTTACTAGTTTTGTGTTGCACTACAGTCAAGCCGGTTTCATCGCAGTTATATAGTCTATTTGGAGAGTGATTTATTAGATCCATTAATGGCTCAAAAATATCAAAAAATGCAAACACTTTATCTTTGGTGAATCCTTTTATTCTTGCCATTGATGTTGCTTGAGGCTTTCGAAGACTTAAGTGAGGATTTCTCTTCATAAAGCCTCGAAGCCATTTCCACCCAGCAGCCTGATCCTTTCTAGCAAATGGGTGGGGAAGACCGTTTTGTTCTGCTAACTGAAAAGCCATTTTTTTCAAATCGGTTGTTCGTAAACCATAAAAGCGGGACTCCATCTCTAAGCAGAATTCAGCTAACGCTGTTTCTAAATCCTTATCCAATGCGGGTTTTCGACCAAGTTTAGTGCTAACTAATTTATCCAAGTCTTGTTCGCCACTATTAACTTTGTCTTTGAGAGTCGACTTGGGTACATTAAAATAGTTCGAAGCTCGTTGAAGGCCCATATCTTTAGACCGGACACAGATAATTGCCCTTTTCATATCTTCTGCGCACCATTGTTTTCTTTTCTTTTTTGTTATTGCGTCCATCTGTTATTAAAATGATAACGTAAGACAAACTACAAAGAGAACAATTTCCAAACAAACTATTCCCAATATCGCACGGTGCGGTATTAGGACTACACAACATGGGCGATATTAGGCATATATTATAATGTAAATATTGACGCCATTTGCATGAATTCTATAAACTTGACACATGTTTTAATCACAAATTATTTGAGCTACATAATGCCACTAATATCGCACATAGAATTTAAATGAGGTCTACATACCTTTCTTCATAAAATTGTTGATATTTTTCCCTCTCAAAAGTATTCACTCAGCGAAATTGGAATATTTACACGAGCACTTTTAATGATCACCTAACCACGAAAATTCCTATACTGCTTTGACAGGCGAGCAAAACTAAGAGTTTAGCTCGTTCACTGCTAGAGTGCGACACTTGCAAATTGAATAATACGGGGGTGCGATATTAGGAAGTATGCGATATTAGGCACATTACCCCTAATAAAGTGTAATCAATTATTTTTATATAAATAATCCATTTGATTCCATTAATGAAACACTGTCCATTCCATCCACCAGTAAAGAACCAAATGACACTGATGTTAATACAGAAAAAATAATAATTATTTATGAAATTTGACGACAATGAGAATATACTTACTGACATTATGCCAGAAAACGAAGAGCCTTTATAAAAAAAAAACAAAAATATGTACTTTTAATGTGGACTCCATTGAGGTAGAGACAAATGATGAGCAAACAAAGACTGGAGGAATTCAGAAGAAGATCCGACTTATTGTAAAACAACAAAAAAAGTATGAAATCCTGCAGAAAAAATTCAATATTTTGGAAATACTAACAAAATCTGAAAAAGAAAATTTAAAAGAGAAGCGGATTGAAACGGAAATAAAAGAAATTATAGAGCAACGAGAAATTCTATAACCGGAAATAAAAAAAATAATACAATAATGCCAGAGTAAAGTGATATACTTATGTCAAAATGTTTGTTAGTCAAAAATTATTTTTTTCATTTCAGTCATTATCATTATTTATAATTAGTTATATTTAATAGTATTAGTGTTGGACTGGGGACCTTAGTGACGCAAGTAGGACATATTTGTGATATATTATGTTTAAATGGTTATTAGTCAAAAATGTTTTTACAAAACAAATTATTTTTTCGTTTTTAATAATTTCTATAGTCTTAGTTATCTAGGAAGAAAAATAACACACGGAACTTTAAGCCCTCAGTGAGTTATTTGGGAATAGACAGGAAGGAAAATTAACACAGGGAACTTTAAGCCCTCACTGAATTAATTGCGGAAAGCTAGGAACGAAAATAACACACGGAACTTTAAGCCCTCAGTGAGTTATTTGAGAATAGACAGGAAGGAAAATTAACACAGGTAACTTTAAGCCCTCACTGAATTAATTGCGGAAAGCTAGGAACGAAAATAACACACGGTACTTTAAGCCCTCAGTGAGTTATTTGGAAGTAGCCAGGACGGAAAAATAAAGGAACGGAAATTTTATATTCAAAACAGGAAATGATACCCTCCCTTTTAGTAAAAAAAAATATCGCGAACAGTCAAACTAAACCAACAAACAAAAAAAAAATATTTAATTCCCTTATTCCCCACAAATAGGAATTTAACAAATCTATTCTTTTAAAAGTCTATCTAAATTTAAAAAGAAATGAACACTCTAATTCCTATCTTTTCCCAATTTACTTATTTAATAATTCTCTTTACAAAGTCAATTTATATCGGAAGCAGTCCTCACCGTTCGAAGACGATAATAAAAAAAATAAACACGGTCAATATCAAAACAAGAAACTATTCTTCGACTGTTAATTTAATTATTAAATTTCGGAATTTTTACAAAATTATTTACGTGTTAAAATGTGATCTCAAACGGTGTTTAAATATACTAATTTAATTCGGTTTTAATTTCTATCTAAACTCGACGCTACGGCAAAAAAATAAAAACGGTTTTTTTGTACTAACTGCGGTAAATACGGTTTTAGTTCGCGGTGCTGTTAATAAATTTGTCGACTGACTCTTTCGATCGCTCGGAATGGAATTGAAAATTTCTGTCGCGATGGTCTCGTGCTCGGGTCAAAAATATTTACCAATGTTCCACGCATGATCAACTTAAGTGGGAAAAGGTACTCGAGAAGGGGACGGTGCTTGCTGCCGGCGTTCGTTATCGTGTAAAAATATTAAAAATAATAAATTCCCAAATCTACAATTTTCTATAATATAAATTCAAAACCCTGGTTTAAAATGACTTTTGAAAACCATTGCTATATTGTGAAAGTACTATGAATTTTCGAATTATTATATATTTCAAAATAATAGATAGGGGAGATGTGGGAGAATTGGGACATTTTTTGGTTTTAAATTTTTGTAATGATTAATTTTTATTATTTTAATAAAATAAAAATACGTACGTATACCTTCATTTAATTGCCAACTATGTACAGCATTTTGTTAATTTTTTTAAACAACTAATGTTTCTATAAATTTTTTTATAAAGTAATGATTTTGTCCCATATCTCCCTTTTATAAGGGAGAGTTGGGTCCGGTGATGGGGAGAGGTGGGACAACCCAAATAAAGACCAAAAAGACAAAAAACTATTTTAATTCAAAACAACACTTTACCAAAAAAGTATCTACAATGGTAATATAAAACAAAATAAGTGATTATTAAAAAAAAATCATAATATTAAATATTTTAACGTGATATTTTATCGTAAATCTTTAATATTTCGAAAATATCTTGCCTTAAACTCTACCATATTTTGGATACGAGCAGTACCAGGCTTTTGTATAGGAAGTGGCAATCTTTTAAAAATATCTTCAATTGCAATCGTCCGCTTTTCCTGAACTGGCGGAAAATCAAATTGAAATGTTTTATGTTTCCTTCTTAGAAATTCTATTTCTAAATAATCCTCTGCTAACCCAACAACTTTTCCCACATAATGTATTTCGCTTTTTTTTCCTGTACATTTAACAATTACAAAATCTGATTCCAAAAAATGTATATCTTCTTGATGCGAATCATTGCTCTCTTCTTCTTCTTCTTCCTCCGAGAATTCTAAATCAGAGTCTCCAGATTCTGCATAAACTATAGGATCATGCTTTTCATCTTCGCTGGATGATGAAACTAGCCGTTTTGTTACTTTTTTTATGGCTTTCACAGATACACATCTTTCCTTTTTTTTAAGGCGAGTCTCAATTTCAGCAATTATTGCATCTTTAACCGGGGTATTTGTTAAAATTCGCGTTTTAGCAGGCTTACGCCCTTTATTTTGTTTCTTGCGCGCTGCTGCTTTTAGGTGCGGACGTAGTTGTTCAGGCGTTACCAGCACTTTTTTCTTCATGACATCTATTGAGTCGCTAACATTTGAAGTGGACGGAATTGCCTCAATATTGGTGTCAATTGTAATGTTTGTGTTTTCTAGGTTCGCTTCTGAACTAATTGCATCATATACCTCTGGATTAGGCCTGTCGGTAACAGCAGATGCCAGAAAATCCACGTCATTAAAAATATTACGGTCAAAGGGAAAAATTCCGCTTTTTTTTAAACGCTGCTTGAATTGTTGTCGGTGTAAAAGCTTTTATCATTGCTTGGGATGAGAGCGAGGCTACTTCATAAATGCTAATTGTCTTTCCAGGATTTCTTTTCATCCATGAATCACACTCTGCACTATAATATTTTTTTAATGGTGCGTAGACTCCAATATCTAACGGTTGCAGTTTGTGTGAACAATGAGGGGGGAAAGTTAGTAAGACGATATTATTTTGTTTGCAAAACTGTAGAGACTCTATTGATATGTGACTATCATGATTGTCAAATATCAAAAGAACAGGTCTGTCGACGGCTGGTTTAGCGTATTTGAAAAAATGTTGTAAATATATTGCAAAATTAACATCGGTCATCCATCCTGATGGGTGTGCTGCACCAGCAGATCCTGGGTAGGAGCCTGCCAGCATGTATTCCTTAAAATTTACCCTTGGAAATACATAAAAAGGAGGAAAACACTGACCTGTCGCATTAATTGTAAATAAACCTGTCACTAAACTTCCCCTCTCTACAGAGACAACTTGACCAATTTGTTTTGCACCCTTTTCAGCGACCACTTTACCTGGATTTTGAACTGTAGTAAGTCCTGACTCATCACAGTTATAAATATCACTGGGCGGAAATTTATATTTGGTTACCACTTCATCCAAGTTATCGAAAAATTCATTAACATTTTTCCGATTGAAACTAGTGCAGCGGGAAAGGCTAGTTGCCTCTGGCTTTCTCACTGATAGAGTTGGGTTCCTAGTTTTAAAACCTTTCCACCAATCCTCTCCAGCTTTCTCATTTTTTTCCCAATATTTCGGTATTTTTTTTCCATTAGCCTGGGCGAATTGATAAGCAAATTGACGAACTTGATTTTTACTCAAACCATAGTGCATTCTTGCGGCCGTTATAATATATTTAACAAGCATTTGTTCCTCCTCAATGGTAAAAATTTGAGATTGTCGATAGGACGACCCATAACTTTCATGTACTGCCAAAAGTTTGTCCAAGTTGCCTGCCTTAAGGTACCTAGCTAGGGATGTCTTTGGTATGTCATACTTGTTAGCAATTTTTCTTAGCCCTCCAACATTTCTATATTCTTCCACGGCCTGCTGTATAATTTGCGTGGGAATACTACGGTTTTTTTCCTTTTTTTTGTATCGTAATGGCATAGCTGAAAATAAGAAAACAAAAATAATAATGTGCCTACAACACGGAAAATAGAAGAATATACCTTTAATCAGGGAGACTTGGGACGTCCCAACTCTCCCTTATAATATTGTCCCAACTCTCCCTGACGGACTGGTGAAGTTAAAAATAGCGCCAAATATTGTTAGGTTAGAGTAAATTGACAACAGCAGATCACATTTTAAAGACAAAATACGGTACAACAACATGCACAATTAACTTTTATTGTTTAAGAATAATTTATTAAAAAATAAAGCAAAATATACAAAAAAAAAAACTTACTTTTAATTACCAAAAACGTTTTTCACTATCTGAGACTTAGAAAACACCATATACATACGACTATCGCTGCTTGACAGAATGTAAACACAATAATGATTGAACAGTTTGAAGGTCACTCTCACAGTGGCAACCTAACGCAACAAAATAACACTGTCCCAACTCTCCCAGGGTACCAAGTCTCCCACACCTCCCCTACAGGGTGAAGCCAAAAAGTTGATTTATAAATTATAATAGTAACGAATAATTAATTTTATTAAATTGACATGCCGGATTCTAATGAAAGTTAGATTTAAAATTATTATTAAGAATACTAATTCGGCAATCGAAATAAAAAAAATAGTAATGAAAAATGACTTCATTACACTGTGATATGATAAAAAATACATTTTTAATATGCAATTTTATAAAAATGAACTCCATGCGTCTAAGGCCCGTATTTATAAACAGAACTTACGTGAGTCGGACTTGGGTAAGTCGTCCTTGAACTAAAATCGAAGTTCGGTTACAACGTCTCTATAGTTCGAGGTGGTTCCGGTGTTACACTGGAATTTAGAGATGGCTATTAGCAAATCTGTAACTGTTATGTTCATTTACGGATTTGTTACTGCCCATCTCTAAATTCACGCGATATAACCGAACTTCGATTTTCGTTCAAGGACGACTTACCCAAGTCCGACTCAGCTGAGTTTTGTTTATAAATACGGGCCTAAATTTATACATTTATTTGCCAAATAAAATTTAATTATTTTTATTAGTGTGTGTGTGGTACCAATGACTGTCATTGACGTCATCTCTGACATGCATCGGTTTTTATATTGAATGCTCTATAACTAAATGTCTCGGCTACTTCAATAAGATGGGAATGTTTAAAAGATACATTTATTATAATATTGAGTCCCCTTTTTAAATTTTCGTCATTTCTCTGGAAACCTATTTATTTTCTTTCCACGAAAGTCTATCTTAGCGGTACATAACTTATTGCGACTCCTATATTTAGTTTTTCTGGCAGTTTTGTTGTGCGATGAATGCTGACGTACAAATGTTTTTCGAAAGGCTAAACGTTTTATTTTAGGGTAAGTATACCTTACAATCCAATTTGTTCGAGTAAGCAGCGAAAATTTCATTAACCACTCATCACTAAACTTGTTATAATCGTTTTCATAACTGTCTTTTAACTTGCAAATAATATCCAAATGAAAAATGTCCCGTGTTTCGTACTGAAACTTCGAAATTATGTGGTCGTCACAAACTTCTTAAAGAAAATCACTCAAGTCTTGCTCGGAAAGTCATTTTTGTAAAAAAAAATTTAAACAACAAAATGCTAATGCTTTTTTTTAGGTTATAAGTAGTGATGGCAACACGTTACAACTAAATGGAACATGCGGCCAGGCGGTAAAGTAAACATTTCAAAGTTTCGTGCGGATTGGCTCTCGTGTTGTCATGCGGTATGAATTTCACCTATAGGAAGAGCAGAAGACTACTTAAAACCATACCAGGTGACAACACGCGTAGTAATTATAGAGTTCACTCGCGCGTATTGGTTTATAAATCCCTACGTGATTTCTGCGCTAGTACGAGGTAGTATTTTTAAAGAATTTTGGAAAAAGTATGCATTTAATTCCTCCTGTATTTTAACACCTTAGCGTGCTCACATACAGTATGAATTCATAAAGCGCAACTTGGTGACCCAAGTTGATATATTTGTTGATATATTGTTGATATATTATGTTTAAATGATTATTAGTCAAAAATGTTTTTACATATCAAATTATTTTTTTCGTTTAATAGTTTCTATAAAGTTTTTTAGTCATTAATTATAATTAGGTTCGTTAGTGTTGGACTGGAGAACTTGGTGACCCAAGTTGATATATTTGTAATATATATGTTTAAATAGCTGTTAGTCAAAAATGTTTTTTCAGATAAAATTCCTATGTTTTATGTAGACAAAGTTTTTTAAACTTTAGTTTCATTAAGTTGTTATGCTCATTTAGCCAATTAGGATATAGGAATATTGTGTAGTATGATTAAAATAGAAGTTGTATTTTACAAAATAAATTGTTTATTGGAAAATATTATTAATTAATGAATTTCTAACTGTATAATTTTCTTGATTTCTGTTATAATGAACAATATCAACTTAATTTGCCTCGTCATCAATATTTTCATCCAGTATATCTTCCACATCATCAAGGCAAATGTTGTGTAACACAGCAGTGGCTACAATCACTTCACATATTACTTCAGTACCCCAAATAAAGGTTCAACTGGATTTCTTGTTCGAATTTGTGAAAAATTATACCTTTGTTGTGCTGGTGTTAAAATGTCTCCCAGTGGTGTTAGCAGGTACGTTCCACACGGATAACCACTATCTCCAATAAGGTAATACGGAACAAATTCTTCACCTTCAAATCGTGCCCTTATATTGGAATCATTGAATATGGTAGAATCATGGACAGATCCAGCCCAACGAGAAACTATATCAGTAATTTTTAATTTTGAGTTGCAGACAGCTTAAACATTAATACCCTTTTTGGTTTCTAAACATTTCAGCCTGGTTTCCACCAGGGGACTGAATTTCTGTGTTGTTCTCGCCTCTGAGAAAATTGTCTCTTACTAATGGCGCTGGTTACGGGCGGCCCTCGGGCGCCAGATTTTTGGGTGTAGTTCACTCCACAAACTCTCGAGGCGATGTCGAAAGTACTCGGGTAGCTACAGATGGAGATGAAAAATTCCAGGGATCAAAGGTCACTTAGACACAGGTAATGGTAGGCCACAAGTAACGGGTTTTAATCGTTGCTAGGGCTATTACAGAATTTATCACTAGCTGAAATACAAGGGGGAAGTAAAGTAAGGAATTAGTAACCAGTAATACGGCAAGGTAACGTTGACACATATATTGCTTCTAACTATTTACAAAATCAAAAGAAATAAATTAAGGTATTTCAACGCCCACTCTCGCGGTAATAGGTACAAACTCTGAACTAAAATAAACAAACAAAACGGCCGAAAATGACTTCCGAATAGCCTCAATCAGAAGCATAAAAATTAAATCAATAATTGTTATAATCACGGTCGCAGCAAAAGTTTATTATTGAACTGTCTATTCGGTTGTTGAGCTAAAAATGCAACTTGCCATTTCGTTCAAGAGAAATATTAATTTGGTCGTAGAAAAAATTTATTATCAGAGTCTTTTTACGGACGCATTAAAAATTAGCTATTTAACAGTTTAATCGTTAAACAAACTAAAAATGTAATTTACTATTTTTCTACGGAAAATAATATTTACGGTCGTAGGAAAAATTAACTGTTGAATTGTCTAATCGGTATTTATAATCAAATGTAATTGAATGTTTCGGCAAAGCAAAATTGAATATACGGTCGCAGAGAATTCGAGACAGGTACGTGACAGTACTACCTTCAGGACCGAAACCTTTGTAAGAAGTTTACTCAAACAAGTGTTTAGAAAGTAAAACAAACTAACAACGGGGATAGCACATTATCCCTAAATGAATTGATCGTAGTTACGAGCCGTTTCAGACAGGGGAATGGTACTATTTAAGTTCGCATAAATTTGCGGTTCGAAGTATAAAATAACAAAAATATTAATGAAAATTGACTTAATTACAGTGTGTACAGTATTCGGCACCTTTTACCCCTGAGAAGTTTGCAATTTGGTAAAAGCCTAATATTGTTCGACGTTTCTCTTCATCGGTTTCAGGTATTTTTATAAAAGTAGGATGCAAGCGTACTATGTCTGGTAACTTTTCGCACTATTCTGGATATGGTTGATTGGAACACATTGAAGTTATCCCCAATATTGATTTGAAAAGATCCTGTTGCATAACGTAGGCATATTAAAATTTGATTTAACTTAAAACTGGGTTATTGTGCATATCTACCGGTTCAAACAAACCATGCAACATGATAAATATTGACAGTATATTTCTTCATCCTAAATCTTTTTTTAAAAATTGACGTCATCCAATTTATACATAAAATTATTACGATGGTTCCTAATTCTTGGCCGTCTAATTTCATCATCACTATGTGAAGACGAACTTAAAAAATTATTAAAATCAACTAATTTAACTTTCCATTCTATCAAGAATCAAGAAATTGTTACTTTTAATAACATCAGCATTAAAAATGACATATGATGTCGTAACACTGAGATATCAGATAGCTGGTTTATTAGCCTGAATTTCCTCTGATAACTTATGAGAGTATTTAATTGACTGTTATCCCTAACCATCATTGGTGAATACCAAAGAGAAACGTTAGCTGACTGTTAAGAGTTAACTCTGTTATTAAAACAATGATAAATATGGCTGTTAGTTGTTAAGGAGTAATTTCTGCACATGCCTGTCGAATTCTTGCACAAAGTTCGTTTTTGTCTCTTTGGCGGGTTCTTTAAACCTTTTGTTTGATAAGTCCCCAAAGAAAGAAATCTAAATGTGTGAGATCTGGAGGTCTTAGTGGCCAATCTATCAACGGACTACCGCGGCTTCACAGTTGGGGCATAATGAACTGAACACCCATCTAACTGAATAAGTCGTTTATTAATTGGAAGCTCGTGAATGGCTTCCCATAAGTCTGTGTTTAAAAATGCCAAAAAAATCTGTGCGTTTTTTTCCTCGAAAAAGAAAGGAACACTAATTCGCTTTTACGATTTATTACCCAATGGGGATTGTCCGCTGTCTAATAGCAACAATTTTGTGACGATACTACTCCATTTGTAGTGAAAGTGACTTCTTCGGTAAAAAAATATTTTAAAAAAATATATTATTTTATATTCCCCCAGGACCCATAAACAATATTTAAAACGTTTTATTTCGTCGTCTTCTTGCAATGTGTGTGTCGGGGGGCGAAGATCTGCTTCAGTTTTCTGCTTGTAGACCTCTTACCTCCGTCGTGTATTTACCCAAAGCAGTGGACTTGTTCGAAGTATTCTTGGAAATTACACTCACATTTTCTGATATTTGGTTTTATTTACAGCTATTTATGTACATTATTTACCTGTGTTTAACTTATATGTAGTTACAATGATGATAATAATAGTAAGGCATTAGCAAGTTTAAGTTTCTTTTCACGCGGTACTTAGTAAATTAGTATAAATGATTTTTGCCCCAGCTCGTAGCATGGTAACAGTGTAGAACGAATGAATGCAATGCAATAATTTCTGGGATACGCCGGTTTTATACCCGACTGTTGCTAAGCGCCTATTGCATTTATGGAGGGGTTGAACTGACCGTGTCTCACACCGATGTCGGTTTTACCATTGAGCGCAGAGAGCTATTTTTTAAAGTTTTTAGTTTTCTGTCTCTGTCTCTTTCTCTGTAGATGTGAAGAAATGATTTTCGTCTAAGACTGTTTCGTAATTTCTAAAAATAGATTGTGAGCTTTGTTTACAGGGGCGGCGTTCAGATTAGTTGATTATAAAATATTTTAAATAAATTGGATAATATTGATTATTTTTATTATAGGGTGAATTGGTATTGCGGAAATGAGCTTCATTTATTCCCTTATACAGGGTGATGCTTTAACCTGTTCGAACACCTTTCGTTGGTTTTCGAACAGTGTGTAAAAATTTTAGTTTCGTTAAATATCTTATTTATTTTATTCTCCGTACCGCAACTAATACGAGAACGATATGCAAAATAAATTTAAACGAGCGTGAAAATACTTTTTAAAAAACAATTTATTTCGAAAATTAACAGAGATTCTCCCGAACAGTAATTACGAGTGGCTATAATGAATCTGAATCTAAAATTGAAAACAATGGTATTTATAGGTTGATAAGCTTCCTGCTGATTAGGCTGGATCCGCATTCATGTAGGTGGACCGCACCTTGGATTGGGGTTGTAACTCCTCCCTTCTTAGAATGAAATTACAGGGTTAGATTGTCTTGACATTCGTTCTGGAATTTCTTCTAAATAAATGTCTTTCTTCGGATTTTCTTTCTTCTTTGGCTTGATACATTTTCGAATTAGATTGAAAAGTTTAAATTTTTTTACTTAAACAAATAAATAAAGTAATTAGAATTACTATTATTATTAATATTAAAATTGAAATGTAGCTCGTACTTTGTAGAATGAAAATATTTTTAGGTAGACTTTTAATTTGAATTTTTTGAATTTCTAAAGCTGACTTTAAATTGTTAATTTCGTCCAAGTTTATTGAGTCTAATTGGAGTGGCTTCAATTCGATGTGGTTTCTATCGTCTTCTTCTGATTTTACTTCGATGTTTAATTCTGGTATTCTTATTGGATTAAATTCAATGGTAGGATTTTTATAAGTTTTTAATTTTAAATTTTCGATGATTATAGAACATTGACTGGGTAGTTCTATAAGGTAAGTACCTTGAAGAGGGAATTTGTCTTCTTGTATTCCACATACTTGGGTGGCTACTTTTCTTTTAGGAACTATGACTATCCATCTATTTTCTTCAACTTTTTGAATTTTTGTATTATTTATTGACACTTCAAAGGGTTGACAAGTAAGGGCTTCTTTTGAAAATCGTAGCATGTGGACTTCGCAAGGGGATTCTTCGTGAATTGTTTCTTGATTTGTTTCTTGACAGAGGTATGATTCTTTTCCAACTTCTTTACAGGGTTGTTCGAATCGTAAGTAAGTAGTATCATGAAGGAGAAGGTATTTTGAATGGGGAATAATCATTTTAAAGGTTTGTATTCTAGGAGTAGGTAAGGGATAGATATGGTAGTAATTATATGTTATAGGTTCGACTAAAGGAATTTCAATGATAAAAATAATCTGATTATTCTTATTATAACTTTTTATTTCGAGTACTCCTTCAAATGATAATATATTTTCTAGTTTGGGTTCAAAAGGTAATCTATAGTTACTTTCTATGATTTTTCGAATATTAACTATTTCTGATAATAAATCTGTTGGTTCCACCATGCTATTATGAAATGTATTTAATTTTGCAAAGGTAATGGCAATTTCTAGTCTTTCTAATATGTCATAAATTCTTTGAAAAGCTTGTGCAAATTGAGTGGCAGTTACGTGAATTAAAAACATTTGTTCTACATTATAAACGTATGCTTTTTCTTGTTTAATTATATTTTCTATTAATTCTACTTTTAAAGCAAGTTCTTGTTCGTTACGCCATAGTTTTTTGGTATTATTTTGAAATGTATCAATCGATTTTTGTAATAAGGAAGCTTGATTAAGTGTAATCGTTTTTAATTTATCTTGATTTGTCATTAAAGATTGAATCATTTGGTCATATCTTTCAGCGTCGTCTTGATCTAAATTACCTGTTATTGATTTAAAAATGGTACCCAAGCCGTTAATTAGTCCTCGTTTTGTTCGCTTATTTAAGGTGGGATTAATTTGATTTAATTGAGATGTAATTTTTTGTTCAAGGGCTGTGCCTAAAATGAGGGAATTTCCAAATTCATTTAAGTAGGTTGTGTTAGCTTGTCTAACTGTAAAATGTAATTTTTTATATTCACTCTGTAATTTTTCGAATTCATTAATTGTATCGCTTATATCGAATATTTGTATAAAAGACCAAGTGTCTATTTTATTTTTTGCTATTCCTAATTTTAAGGGTAATATACCAGCGTTTTGTGTTAAGTCATGTACTTTTGGTTCTGTCACTGTCGATCTTGTCTTTTTGAAGTAGAGGGTAAAGATGAGGAGGTATCTGTAATTAAACGGGTTTTCTTAGTTCTTTTGCATGAACAATTTCTTTTCTGTTATAGTTAAAAATGTCTGTTAGTTCGAATTTATTATTTTCTAAAATTTCTGAAATTACGTAAGGGCCTAAAAATTTATTATGTTTTTTATTTCTAGATTCGGGGTTCTTTTTATAAACTTGTTGACCTAATTTAAATTCTTTTGTTTCGTTACCTTGTATATTTCTTTTAGTAATTACTTTTTCTTTATTTGCGGAAATTGTCTTTTGTACGTCAGTGTATACTTTATCTAATTTATTTTTGTGGTTTTCAGCGTAATCTGTATAAAAAATTTCAGGTAGAAATATGTCTGTTGCATTTCTGCTATTAGTATGTCCAAAAGTTAATTCAAAAGGGGTAAATTTTGTGTTAGAATGTATTGTATTGTTGTAACCAATAATTGCGTAGATAATTTGTCTATTAGTGGGTTCATTTGGGTAAAGTTCTTGGAGTATTCTTAAATGTTCAATCAGGGTTGAATGAAATCTTTCTATAGTACCTTGGGATTCATGATGATGAGGGGTAGTAAAGTGAATTTTTATTTTATGAAGGTTTAAAATTTCTTTAACAGTTTTATTGTTAAATTCGGTACCTTTATCTATTATTAATTGTTCAGGAATTCCGTAGACTGAAAAGTATTGAATTAAGGCATTTGTAATGTCTATAGCGGTTTTAGATTGTACAGGGTAGGCTTGTGCTAATTTTGTAAAGGAATCTACTAGAGTTAGATATATATTTTTATTATAAAAGAAAAGGTCAATGTGGACTATCTGAAAGGGTCTGGAAGGCGTTGCTGTTAAAACAATAGGTACATAAGGGTTTTTTCTACAATATTTTGTTCTTTGACAAATGTCACAATTATTTATGTATTGAGTTACGTCATCTTTAATTTTTATCCAATAATAATTTTGTCGTAATTTTAAAAGGGTTTCATTAATTCCGCAGTGATTGGTTTTACTTTCGTGTGCATATTTAATTAAAAGGATTTGTTCGTCTTTGTCTGTCACAGTGTTTACAAGTTTTGTACAGCGAATGAGTTTAACTTTAGTTTCTACAAATCTTTCCATGTATACTTTATTGAAACAATTGTACAAAGCGTCATTTTGAAAATAGATACAAAAAGTTTTTCCTGCAGTAATATAGTCTCTTAAAAATTGAAAAATAAAGTTTTCGTTATTGGTTTCGGGAATTTTAACTGTTACAATTTTATGGTGTTGGTAATTTTCTTGAGATACATCTAATTTTGGATATATTTGAGAGTATACTAGAATTTGATTTACTTTGTTATTAATGATTTCATCTAAAATTTTTATACCTGTGTGTGAGTCTGTATTTATACTGTGTTGTGTTTCTGAGGAAGATTCGTCTTCATTGTCAGGGGGTCGAATTTGTATGTCTGAAATTATATTTACTTTTCTTTTTTTTTTTTGTGGGGTTCGTCAGTATCAGATAAGGGTTTTTCTGCTAAATTTCTAAGATAATCAACGATATTTTCGTCAGTGTCTCCAGGGTTATTGATTATGGATTCATTTTCTATTGCATTGATTTGTATACGAGATAATGCGTCTGCATTTGTATTGAATTTACCTTTTTTATAAATTATATCGTAATCGTATTCTTCTAATTTTAATCTCCAACGTACTAATTTAGAGTTGGGTTCTTTTAGTTTAAATAACCAAATTAGGGGTCGATGATCTGTAAAAATAGTGAATTTTCGTCCAAAGAGGTATGGTCTGAAATATTTACATGCCCAAACGATGGCAAGGAGTTCTTTTTCAATAGTGCTGTATTTTTGTTCTGTTTCGTTTAGTGTCCGTGAGGCATAAGCTATGGGTTTGTCTGAACCGATGGTTCCTTGGCTTAAGATAGCGCCGATCGCTACATTTGATGCGTCCGTTGTTAGAATAAAAGGTTTAGAAAAATCAGGATATTGTAAGATAGGAGCATTGCAAAGAATTTGTTTGCATTTTTCAAAAGCTTCAATAAATTTTGAATCATGTATAATCGTTGCATCTTTCTTTAAACAAAGGGTTAATGGTTTTACAATTTTTGCGAAATCTTTAATGAATTTTCTGTAATAACCTATAAGGCCTAAAAAACTTTTAATTTGACGGGGGGTTTTTGGAATAGGAAAATATTTAATTGCTTTTAATTTTTCGGGGTTTGGTTTGACTCCATTTGGGGTTATTATGTGTCCGAGGTAACTTACTTCTTTTCGTAAAAATTCTGATTTGTCAAGTTGAATTTTGAAATTTGCGGCTCTAAGTCTGTCAAAAATTAATTTTAGTCTGGAAATGTGTTCTTGTAGGGAAGTACTATAAATTATAATGTCATCGAGGTATACTAAACAACATTCATTGTGTAGACCACGTAATATGTTGTCCATAACACGTTGAAAGGTGCTGGGGGCATTTTTTAAACCAAAGGGCATTCGTTTATATTCGTAATGTCCTTGTTCTGTTGAGAAAGCTGTCTTAGGAATATCGTCTTTGTCCATTTCTATTTGATAAAAACCGTTAGCTAAATCAAGGGTTGTAAAGTATTGGCTTTTTCCTAATTTGTCGAGTATTTCAGTAATGTTTGGTAGGGGGTATTTGTCGTCAATTGTTTTTTCGTTAAGTTTGCGATAATCTATTACTAAACGCCATTTTCGTTTACCAGAGGCATCTAATTTTTTTGGAACTATCCATATAGGGGATGACCAGGGTGAGGTACTGTCTTGAATTATTCCTTGGTTTAACATTTTATTAATTTGGGTCCTAACTTCTTCGCGGTGGATTTCAGGGTATCTGTATGTCTTTGTAAATATAGGATTTTCGTCTTTAGTTTTTATTTTGTGTGTAATTTGATTTGTAAAAGTCAAGGGAATGTCTTCATGAAAAAATATGTCGCGATATTCATAGCAAAGATTTTTGATTTGTTTTTTCTCTTCGGGGTTACAATGATTAATTCTAAGATTTTTTAAATTTTCTTTTAGCATATTATCGATTTTAAAAGGGATTTCAAAGTCTTGATCAGTTTCCATTTTTTCCATAAAATTTACTTCATTAATATCAAGGGGTTCACATTCAAGGGGTTCATTGATTAATATTTGGGAAGCTAAATTTGAAGAGTTTGTAATTGAGGTAATTGCGAAATTATTTTTAATGTTCACTATTGCTTGTGGGGATTCTATTTGATCACGAAATTTTATAAAGTTCAGGTATCCTGTACCTTGGTTTTGGGTTACTGGAATTGTTACTATTTTTGTTGTTCTAGGGGGAATTGATAGAGTGTGAGGATTTGTATTTAAGAATTTTTTTAATTCAATGTTTTGTTCTGAATCGTAGTTAATTCTAATTTGGGTTAGTGGAGTGATAAGAAGTTTTTTGTTGATATTGACCGTGGCTTTTAATTTTTTTAAAAGGTCACAACCAATTATTCCATCATATTCATCGTGAAATTTAAAGAGATAAAATTTGTGGGAGTCGGAAGTTTTGAATACTTCGAATAAAGGAATGAAGACTATTTCATCGTGATAGGTGATATCATGTGCAGATTGTATATTAAACGATTCTTTTTCAAGGAAAGGATGATAAAATTTATACGCCAATTCGGGGTTGATTAGACTTCTAGAACTGCCGGTATCGATTAAAAATTTTGCGTTTATTTCCGGTATAGATATCCATGGCAAATTACATTGTAATGAATTTATATTTATTAACTCGGGGATTTGAGTGGGCTGATTTTGATAAAATTTTCATTGTCGAATTTTTGTTCGTAATAATTTTCATCAGGAATTTCGGGGTTTTCAAAAGGATTAATATAGGAATTTTCATATGGTTTTTCGAAAGGATTTTCGAAAGAAATTTCGAAAGGGTTTTCGCAAGGATTTTCATGGTATTTTTCGTATGAATTTTGGTAAGGATTTTCGTATGAATTTTGGTAGGGATCTTCGTATGAATTTTGGTAAGGATCTTCGTATGAATTTTCGTAAGGATTAACGTCAAGATGATAGTTATTAGCTGTATAATAACTTTGGTTATACAAATTATTAGGATTATTTTTTGGAGTGCTTTTAGGATTTTTTTCTGAAATGTTATAAAGTTTATTTTGGTGGCTTTTCATAATTGTTCGACCAGAGGAAATGTCCATTGGTTCGGGTTTAGGAAATCTATTTTGTTGTTGGGTATTTGCAAAGGGAAAATTTTGGTTTTGATTATTTTGTAAAAATCTTGTTTGATTTTGATTGTTGGGGATAAATCTATTTTGATTTTGATTCTGATAGTTAGGGAAAAATCTGTTTTGATTTTGATTTGGGAAAAATCTGTTTTGATTTTGATTTGGGAAAAATCTGTTTTGATTTTGATTTGGGAAAAATCTGTTTTGATTTTGGAAACCATTTTGGAAATTTTGGTTTTGTCTATGATTATTTGGGAATTGATTTTGAAATTGTGGTTGAAAATGTCTTGACATAGAAAAAGGATTTTGTTGCGAATTCATAGGGTAATTAAAAGGAGTGGGTGGATAAGCTTGTTTAAATTGTTGAAATTGTCTTGTATTTTTTGTAGGGGTAAGTCTTTGATATTGTTGTGGGAATTGTGTGTTTAAAGAGTTTGTCTTATTTTGCGTATATAAGAAATTTTCTTCTTCTATTACTAGTGACATTGCTCTTTCGAGGGAATCGGGGTTTCTTAATCTAATATTAGTTTGTAAATGATTAGGTAGACCTTTAATGAAAGTCTTTAATGCCAAATCTTCGTAACTAGACATTTTGATTAATTTTTCTTCTTGTGGAATAGGAAGAGTGTTTAATTTTGAAATTACTAAACTTCTAACGTCTTGACATCTCATGCCAAAACTGTAAGAATTTTCGTTTCTTAATGGATGTAATGAAATAAGATCTTGTATAAGGCAATCAATATTTCTTTGGTCACCGAAACTTAATGTAAGTGCGTCTTTGATTTCGTCCCAGTTTCTAAGCTCTATACGGTTACCGATTAATGCAAGTGCTCTGCCAGTCAGTTTACCAATTATAGCTCTCATAAGAAAATTATTGAAAGGATCTTCACCTGCGATACCATGAGTATTTATCAAGTTGTCGCATGAATCAATAAAAATATTTAATGTATGTGGATTTCCATCAAAATTTGGAATTGAATCGATATACAATTTTACTAATTGATAGTTAACAGGTGCTACTACTTGATTTTGCATGATTTCTATTTCTAAATCTACGTTATTATTATTATTAAAATAAAAAAGTTCTGGTTCACTCTCTGAATCTGAACTACTACTACTAAATATATTTAAGCTTCTGTTTAAAGCTTCTGATATTTCATCAATTTCAAATTCATTCTTATATATACAATATAACAATTATTTATTTCTTTTTAAAAATATATTTTCTTTCAAAAAAAAATTATTATTTCTTATTTTCAAAAGTATTACTTATTATTTCTTTTTCAAAATTATTCTTAATTCCTATTTTAAAAATATTCTTAATTTATTTCTTTTCAAAAAAATATTTATTATTCAAAATATTTATTCTTCGAAATATTTATCATTCAAAATGTTTATTCTCAAAAATAAAAGTTACTGTGTAAAAATAATGTAGATTACACGTTATTTTATCACTTGAAAAGGAATAAGGATTAAAAGGACTAATACTAACTTACATTACGTTCATTTTCCAATGTTAAAGGAAGGCGGGCGATGCTTGTCCCAGGTTTTTCTCCAATGCTAGAGGAGGGTGGCGGGCGATGCTTGTCCCAAAGCCAGTATTAATTCTTCGAAATGGAATTTTCTTAAGTTTTCACGACCGTCGAAAATGTTCTTTTTGTTACACAAATCGTTGAAACGAACCGAGAATCACGAAATTGAACTCGTTATAACATCCGAATGACTGCGCCAAATAAATTTAAACGAGCGTGAAAATACTTTTTAAAAAACAATTTATTTCGAAAATTAACAGAGATTCTCCCGAACAGTAATTACGAGTGGCTATAATGAATCTGAATCTAAAATTGAAAACAATGGTATTTATAGGTTGATAAGCTTCCAGCTGATTAGGCTGGATCCGCATTCATGTAGGTGGACCGCACCTTGGATTGGGGTTGTAACTTGCATGTCTTTCATTACATACTCTACAAACCTATCTAGCACCAGTGTTGTCTAACGTCAAAGTACTAAATTGGAGAAACTATCGTTCAAAATCGGTAGATTACTGTGCAAAATTGGTATAAACATCGTTTCCATGTTTTGTATAATTTAATAAATAAAGTAAAAATCGGTAAATCAAACATATTTTATTCAAGAAAATACACACATAATAATAAATGGTTGCATATTTATTGATGATGTGGATCGTACCAATATTCTTTGGACATATTCAAAGTCAGTTGCTTAATAATATCAAAATCATAGCAATTAGCCTTTTTTTATATGTCGTGATTGTTTCCGTGGATAGTCTGTTTCTTTGTGCTGTCTTCATATGATTTATTGCTGAGAATGTGCGCCCAACATTGGCGGAAGAATGGGGCAATGACAAAATATTAAAAACAAATGCTGATATCAAAGGAAACATTAAATTTCCTTCGCCATTTTCTAACAGGCTGATTTTTTTCCCAAAATAATTCTACGTCATCAGGAAATTTTTTTATTTGCTCTGTGTTACGCAAAATTCTTCACTCTGTATCAATGTTTTGTAAATTATTGCTTTCCATTAAATTAGCAAACAAAAATTATAGATGCTGTTTTGCCACTTTTAACATTGGCTGCTTCAAATATATTAAGTTCTTTCAGTGGGTTAGTTTTTAAAGGAAATCAAGTAATTATTTGTTCGCATGATTCAATATAAAAGTCTAACAGCCACTTGCACCGACTTTTTTTTAAAGGACCTTTAGCCTAAAGGACCTTTAAAGTAGCGTTAGTGGATTTTGTATCTTGCACCGACTTTAATGGTCTTTTAAGCGTTCTAAAGGAGCTTTAGTTAAGTGGCCAAATTCGGTCAATTAATCCACCCTTAAAGGTCAGTTAACCTTTTTCAGGTTAGGTCACGTATTTTACATACCTAGTATCTACTTATAGTGAAGCTTTTTAACAAAACACAAACAAAAACGATGGATTATATTAATATTATCGAAGATGAGCTGGTAGAGGATGATCTTGAAGATGATAAGGAAATTTTAGATTTTGTTGGTTTTGGATATCCTCGAAGGCGTAACCTGCGTTGTAATTATTATGAAGTGATGGACCAACTTAGTTTCTTTAAAAGATTCCGGTTGACTAAGGCAACTGTACTCGATCTGTTAGCACAGATTGAGGATCAATTGGAATATCCCGATGACAGGTAGGAACCTACACAGACATTTTTAAATTTGTTCCATTACCATAACATTGTAATTATAGTGTGCGGTTCCTATTACCTTTCATGATAAAAAAGATCCACTTTTAGGAACAACAGTTTATCGCCAATGAACCAATTATTACTGACTTTGCGCTTTTATGCAAGCAGTGGACACCTCATACAAGTAGCTGACTTCATGAATGTCCACGAGTCAACTGCAAGTCGGATTGTGGCTCATGTGTCAACAGCACTTGCAGTACTCCGACCACGAAAGGTTAAAATGCAAGATCATCAGGAATCTTTGAGGGCCCAGAATGACTTTTATAATATTGCTAGATTCCCAAAAGTACAAGCCATAATTGATTGTACCCACATAAAAATTCAATCACCTGGTAAGTACGTAGTTACATATAGATTGCAAAATAAATATTTATTAAATTAGGATACAATTTTTTAATTTTTCAATAAATGGGGTTCTTACTTGGGCTTATTTCTGGAAAAATAAAGATAAAGTACTGCTTTTGTTTATTCATATGAAATTGTTTGTCTTTTTGTAGGAGGAGATAACGCTGAGATATACAGAAATAGAGAAGCATATTTTTCTATAAATGTGCAATGTCTCACAGATGCTAATCTGAAAATTTTATATGTGGTCGCCCGTTGGCCCGGATCTCTGCATGATGCCACGATTTTTGCAAATTCTGCTATCCGGGCAAGGTTTGAAGCTGGTCATTTTCCAGGAACAGTTATTATAGGTAGGTTGCAACTACAATTATTTCTGTATTTATTATCTATGAAATATGTTTCACCTTATACAAAATATCAACACTGCATTTTTGTAATACTCAGTTTGTTTTCCCGAGGAAACTGTAGGTTTACTATTAAAAATTGAGTATTTAATTACTTTTGTAAGTAAACTTGCATGTTTCGTTAATAATTATTTAAATCACAAAAATCCAGAGTTACGATAAATAACTTGTGATTCTTGTCATTTAAAAGTTCAATTTCACTTACCTACTTATTTTATTTTTTTAGGAGACAGTGGATATGGTCTTTCAAACTATCTTTTGACACCTTTGGCAAATCCAGCCACACTAGGTGAACAACGGTATAATGAAGCCTTAATTAGAACAAGGAATTCAATAGAACGTGTTTTTGGGATCTGGAAACGCCGATTTCCAGTTATGGCTTGTGGGCTTCGACTAAAAATGGACACAGTTCTGACAATCATAGTAGCCACTTCTGTGCTTCATAATATTGCCAGAAAAATGAATGAGCCAGAGCCTCCCATACCGGAAGATATAAACGAGGAAGAATTAAACTACCTCATAAAAACCCAACAAATTGAAATGGATGCTCAAGATCATCAAGGAAATAATAATATTGTGCAGAATGAAATGATAAGATATTTTAACCAACTTTAAATTTATTTCATTTGAAAATGCATTTCACATCTCTGCCAGCTGCATTTTTATTTATTAGACATCGGATTTCATATAATTAATCTCCAAAAATGTTATTACTTTGCCTTTTACGATTGTTATGTAATAATTTATGTGTTTGATGCACCGAATTATACATAACAGTGATAGTAGTATATAAACTATTAATGTTTTTGGTGATGTATTACATGAAATCCAATTTCTGTTATTTAGATTTAAGATAATTTTTGTTTTCTTTTAAAAACATTTATATGATATTTAGTGATTGGTCAATAAAACACACATGAAGTACTTAAATTTTTTTATTACATGCTTAAAGCACTCAGAAAAAAAAACAATACTGGGAATAACAAATGCCCAGGTCAAGGAGACAGCTTCTCAAGTTGTTTTTTTTTATTTCAATGTCCAACTCAAGGCTTTTCTTCCTTAGCTGGTGCTCTTCTGCATGTAATGCTTCTCTGTTCAACTTCTTAACGACATGCTGGGCAATGATATTTTTTTGATCCGCCAGAAACTCGTACTTTTCTGCCAAAGCATTTTATGCCATGGTTTTCACTATGGTGGCAGTTGGTCTCCTTCGATCAAAACCCTATAAGTGATTAAAGTACATCAAAGATAGGTATTATCTTGCACCTTCACAACAATACAAAAAAGATTTGCTATGTTTAATTGAATCAGAGGTATAGTATATGCAATATAAAATGAATATCCAATATATAATTTTAACCCATGTCTTTTTAATTTGTGCAGACTTTCATCTTAGCATCACTCAAAGAACCGTTCATTAAGGTTAAGGCACGTACTTAATTAACACCCTGTATATAAACTATCAAAAATAATAATGAGTATGGTTTGGATTTTTGACAACTATTGACATTTAAACAATAGCCCTACAACCACAATTAACTTTACAAAATGTAAGTACGTCAGGTGTTACGTTAGTAAAGTTAGTTGTGGTTGTAGAAGTACATGATGTTTAATAAGTATAAAAAAACATCAAAAATGTCATTATGCCAACAGAAATACGACAAGACAATCTAAAGTAACTAAAATATCATATACAGGATACCTTTGAACAGCCCTATTCCATATCGCTGTGCTAGAACAATACTAGGACAACTTAAAAAAGTCATTTCGAGAAAATCGACTTTTAAAGCTGTAATTGTGCTTAACCTTATTACTACTTAAATTAATGTCACTTTATGTAGTTGTATATAAAAATATACCGAGAATATTGTTATTGCTATTAGAATTTTTTTTACATATAATGATCCGGATAATTCAAAATCGATATTTTTAAGTTATCCTAGTATTGTTCTAGCACAGCGATATACTACATGCATGTTTCTTAATAGTACTGCGAAAACTTACTCTTCTGACTTTCCCCTTTGCCTCGGGTGTTCCCTGACCTCTAGCTGTTCCACTTTTACTATTTGCAGTGGACGTGTTTTCCGCGTTGTCAGATTCTGTACAAAAATGAGTTTAATAGATATAGCCTGGATCATTTAGTTTGAGACACCCCATAAAATAAAAAAAGACTCACGCTTATACATACCTTGTATTTCAAGTGTAGTCTCCATAGTAGGCCGTACCAAAACTGGATTTACACGTCTTTTCAAATCATGTTTTATAATTTTTCAAATTTTGTATCTCCTGAAATATACAAATATATCATGCACACTGCACAGCAATGTGTTTTTAATAATAGCTCAGAGATGGTTTCATAATAAACAAGAACCTATTTACATAGTATTGGAATAATGACACAACTATCCGTGGTCTATTAGATACTAGATTATTTTCCTTTATACCAATGGAGTTGTTTCTTTTGGTTCAGTTTGTTCAAGTTGCTGGTCCATATAGTTTGAATGTTGTTTTGAAGATAAGGGCATTAGTTTACTATTGTCTGTAATAAGTGCAGGCGTTGACTGATTTGCTGGCTGGCACTCCTTTTCAAAATCATTAGACTGGAAGATTTAAATCTGGTTAAACAATTGCCTCACTATTCAACTAAGCACTATGTAAATTCTCCCTAGTGTATTTTTTTACTAAATAAACTCTCCTAATCTACCTAATGTAAACTACAACCATAGACATGCAATATTGGCACATAAAAAAATACTTACTGCATTTTCAAAAACAAATTCAATATTTGTATGTCTTCACCAGAGTTGGTTTCCAAACATCTGAATCAAACTTATTGGGTGGTGGCAAACCTCCGCCTGTTTTTAAAGCCTCCTGTCTCATTTGAGACTTTTTTTTTCTCGTTGCTTGTTTTTTATTTTCATAACATCTTTTCAGCTGGTCTGTTGATCTGCCGTTAAGATCGGACGAAGTAGCATTATATTCCCTAGTTATTTTTACCCACGCCTCGTTTTTGTCATTGTTCGCAACAGTATTTGTTTTTTATTTTCTAAAACATCTTTATATTTTAATGCGACATTGAACAGATGGGACACCTCTCGTGGACTGAAATTCAACCCTCTATTTCTTTTGTTCTCCTGGCTTGTCATTGCTAACTATACTATACAATAAAAAACGAACTAAAAAACTATTTCTACAAAACGACAGCGATATCAACAAGTACAAAGATGGTAAAAACAAAACTTTTTAGGTTATCCGTCAAAAACTGTTGGAAAACGTCTCTTGATGTCATTGATACCACCCAAAAATACATGAAAATCCCTAGCTAAGTGCGGCGTTGCCGTATTGTTACGTAAATAAAGACCCATTAGTTAATACTCCGAATAACTTAGTCGGTGCAAGTGATTTAAAATTAATAGTTCCTTAAAATTTAAAGGGCCTTTAGTTAATGGGCCCTTACAAATAAGTCGGTGCAAGTGGGTGTAAGCACCTTAATTTAAATAAATTTATTTGATCTTGCCTAATATTCTGGTTACTTAGTAGAGTATTGGCTGCCAAGACACCATAATATGTCTTCGGATTTTAAAAAATTCCGGGGATTTTTAAAATCAACATCCTCAATACGTGTTATGGATAAGTAATCCCTTTTCAGAAAGCAATCAAACACTGTTCTTAATGTTTGGCATATATTTGCTTATAACACATGCATTTTTGGATGTTCTGCCTGCATTTCTTTAAGTTTGTGAACAGTAGCAAAACAAAATCTAAAAATTGCAAAAACAATGTTGTTGGATCCTTGAGTTTCTGTAAAATGTTGTCTGATGCCAAAAGATCCTTATTAGAAACGGCATCTATAAAAACAGACAACCACCGAGTTTGACAGGGATGAAGAATTTGATGTATTTTCAAATCGCAGAATGTTTGAAATTCTTTAAATTGGGCCACTCTTTTTGGATTGGATGAAAAATAATTGTAAATATCTCTTACCAGGTCCTCTATAAATCGAGGTAGTTTTTTGCAAGCATATGATGCACAAAGGTGGAACGAGTGACAAATGCATTTCGTTTTGCAAAAGAGTGACAACAGAAGTATTCCGCCCCATAATTACATTTGTGCCATCGGATGCAAAACCAATTAAATTTTCCTTATAAGGAATCTTATTATTTAGAAAAAAGTTTAAAATATGCTAAAATAAAGTTGCCGCATTAACACTTTCCAACGGAACTAGACCTAAGAAACAATATTTTACCTTACAGCTTTTTACATACCGAACTACTAGACACAAATGTTTAATTGTGCTTCGATCAGTTGACTCATCAATATTAAGCGAAAACTTCTGTTGCCGCAAATCCCTCCACAAATTGTTAAAATTCTCCTTTCCCAAAATATGCTCCACCAATGCATGGGTTTTTGTTTTGGAACATTTTATTTGTTTGGCAATTTGACAATCTGGACAAACAGCCTGAATGTGCTTTGGTACATGCTCCATGATAGTGAATGGTAAATCATGTTCAGCAACAAATGCGGCCAATCTTCTTTCAGCTAAAAATGTCAATATATCAGCGGTGTAGCTAGACAAACTAAACCTCCTAAGTTTTGTTACCGTTTTTTTTTTTTTTTTTCAATAGAATTATGAACCCCAACAATATTAAACTACTTAACCCCAAAGAGACAAATTATCAATTATCAGAGGCAATCCTGGTAACAGTTACACCGGCTAGCCCTTCGGCGGTGTGGGATTTATAATGCGCCTGATCCTTTGTTGCAGAATAAGGATCAAACTCTTTCGTTGTACAGAACTCTGATAATTCGCAACCCCTTATAAATGATAACCCCGAAACAGTGTAGACAGATACACCAGAGTCAATTTCAGTGGTAATGTAGTCCAAAATTAAGTTAAAAATAAGTACTAACCTTTTAAGGTCGAGGGTTTCACACTGGACAGATCTCTATGACCCTTTGTATGGTTTGGGATCAAAAGAAAACACTAGGTTCCTCCCAAACAATTTAATACAACTAACTCCTCAACAGAATGACTTTATTTACATAAATGAGTACTCGGTCGGGCTCCGATTGTTCGAACAATTGGGGACTCCGCAAGCTATACAATCTAGACTGCAAAGAAACATATTGTAGCAAATGTTTACAATGATATTAAATAAAAGAGCTACCCATAGCCAAATTGATTCAATACTTAAAAACTAACAAAGAGAACATTTAAATTAGATAATGTAACTTGTAAAACAAGATTACTACTTTTTAAAAACCGAAGACATATTTCCCCACAAATAACCCTGATTTAATAATAATAATTAACCTAAATTTACAATAACATTTTAGTTGTGTTGAAAGTTACATAAAAGATGCCTTACAAAAGGTTCATTAAAGCACAAAGCAACCTTATGTTAATAAATGAAGAAAGTCAATGGTTTAGGAGATTATTATAATAACAGGTGATAACACTTTATAATTAAAAACCCAAATATATATATACTAAGTTAGAAAAACTATATGGGGGAAAATAAACAAGAAAATTAATAGAGAACACTCAGTAATAGAAACTTAACTTCATTAATTGCCGGCGATCTTCTTCCCTGCAGAACAACTGGCCACCTCCTGTGGCGACAATGAAAGCGAGACTAGGGCCGATAGGCGTAACATAATATAAAAATGTTGGAAACTTGGAAGTTGATTTCCTACAACCTACAAACCTGAAGTACGGGTTCCTACTTTCTTCCTGTCGTTATCCCTGGACGAGGGATGGATGTTGAAATCCGGAAAAGGTGGTGTGGCGCTGAGATAAGTAATAAATCCCCCATGGTATGGTTGTACGGGCCACATGAACGGTACTACACCAACAAAATCAAAGGTACGTTCTCCCGCTGCAACCAGAAACAGATATGTCCAAGAATGGATCCGGGAACTTCCCGATGGAAACAGATTTTTCCAATTTTAATCTCCTGGACACCAACTTACACAGAAGCGCAACAAAAACCCAACCTTCTTGCTCAAACGCTCGAACTAGAGAGAGAGAGTTCTACTTCTTTTTCTCTAACTCGCTATTGAAGTCCTAAAATTATTTTGGTCTTGACTACATTAGACATCAAGCCAGCATGGCTAAATAATTTACTTAAAACCCTAAACATTACCCATATTCCCTATACAAAACTGTTTGTTCAGCTTATAAGATCCAAAGTATTAAACCAAAAATATTACAACGTCACTAACTAAATGAAAATAGACTATTAGAAAATGATAGCCGAATGCGAACTCAGTAAGATACCGCTTCAGCCTACTAAGTAAAAGGCCATCCAATACGGAACCTATTTACCGATTACTAACCGTTAAGGCCTGCTTACATTGCCATTAAAATAAAAATATATTTATAAATTTAAAAAGGAACCGTAACAGTTTCCTACCTTGTTTAACCATTTCATCATTTTTTGGACTTTTTTGATAACAAATTAAGAAATTTTTGACTGTGCTTTCAAGCTTCTAGAAGCCACTAAGTGCCCTTCTGAGGACCTATGTTTCTTAAGTGCATCCTTTCCGGAAGAAATTTTGATATCCTTAGTGCAAGCTTTACAGCAGGCATAATTTAAGTTTTTCGAACTTGCTTGCAGCCAGTTAGGAAATCCGGGCTCCCTCCCATCTTTCTTATAACACTGGAGGTATTTTTTTCTTTTTATTCCTCTGCTAGTACTTGAGTGATGTTCTTCGTCTCCCGATGCCCCCGATGATGAAATTCTTATTTATTTATCAAATTTCCAATCCAATATTTTTAAAGAAATAGACAATTTTTCCCGTTATGCTATACGACTAGCAGCTAGACAGAAAGTAAATTAAGCCAATCACAAGCCCACTGGTTCACATCGACACCGCACGAGTATTCCCCGAAATAAACGCAGTGATACCAGCTGCCAGGGCTATCCGGCCTAACGCATTCTTCTTTTTTTTTGCGGAAATGTAATTTTTCTTTTTTTGCACAAATTTTCCCCAGAGCTGGGGAAATTCTAACCTAGCCGCATCAAGCGAGACGACGGATCGATAGATCCTTTAGATAGGCGCCCAGGTGGATCGATAAGCTTCGACAAGGACGTAGAGGTAAGAATTCATGAAATTTGTAAATATTGTAGATCTAAAAGGCAGCGACAAATAATTTTTTTGAAAATAATACCGTACGAAATAAATGATAATTTGCGAAAAACGCCTTATCCATAGTATCAATAAGTCGAAATACACCTTATCAAACAATTGTTAAAAGCATTTAGACTATCTGTGGCTATTATTCGAGCAAAAATAAATTTAACTTCTGCGGTTTGTTAATAACAATTTCTCAACCATGAAAATTTATCAATATGTATTTTTGAAAAATCCAACAATAATTTAACGGGTAACTAAAAATTTGCGAAGAACGCCTTATGTATAGTATCAATAAATCGAAATTTAATATAGGTGTTGCAAGTGAATGTGCTTTGTTTTTCGATTTTCACGATTGCTACTATCATGTATGCAGCATAAGTTCTGACGGCCCTCTTTTCTACATTAATAAAAAGGTTACGATCCTAGTTTTATGGCTGCTACTATCATGCATCAAATGCATAGACTTTCTTCAGAGCCGTCATAGAAGGATGAAATCAGGGGTCAACGGCGACAGGGTAGTTCTACAATGGTAAGTTGTCTTATTAGCTTTTATTTTCTGCTTATAATTACAGATCGCGACTAATTGTGATATAATGATACACGGTCATCTATATATAAATATATAAAAAGCCAATTATGGCTTAGTCTTTGCCGACTAGTCAGGAAGTAAATTAGGAAATTTTGGGGAATGTTCAAAAATATTTGTTAATTTGGTTAAGTGTTAAACTCATTGAGGATGGTGTGTAAAATTAGTCATTTGATTAAAATTATTGGACATCACAGTGCACTAAAACGAAAACTATTTTAAAAACACAGACAATTGATACATTATTTTAATTATCGAGCAAAATCGATGTGGTTTATGAAACGCGCGAAAAATAAAGTATTAAGTCACATGTCAATTATCAATCAAACCTGTCATCGGCAAAAAAGAAGAACACTATGTGGCCTATGTCACCTTAGCACAAAGGGTAAAACCATCAGCCCATGAAAAGCTTGACAGATGATTACCATATAATAAGAAACGAAATTATATTTTTGTGTTTTAATTATCTGACTATTGGATGTACGGAGAAAATTATGATTTGTTTTAAAAATGTCACTAATCATGCAAGCGACGTTGCCCTCTGAGTAAACAGCACAATACCATTTTTAGGGTTGCTATCCCCTCATTCTGGATCATACCATTCACCTGACAATATCACGAGCAGAGTTAGTGTATGTAGTTTTAATAGCAAAAATGAAATTAGTGTTAATGGAAAATTATGTTATTAATATCACTAAAACAGTAAAATACAATTAAAAAAATTGAAATACAATTAGACGGATGAAATTTTGATTTGATAAAAATATATGAGACTAGTCTGTTTGTGATAAGTGAGGCTCATCAATTATAGTATATTACATTACGAGTGTGGAAAATCACTTTTCACACAAGTGATGTACAATATTTTTCCTACGACCACAAAATAATGTCATCAAAAAAATGTAAAACCAAGGTTATTATTACTATAATAATTAAAATGTATTTAAAAAAATAATCAACAATAATCGTATTTATTCAATTTTCATATTTTCTAAACAAAAAAAACTAAAAAAAATAAAAAAAAAATAAAAAAAAATAAAAAAAAAACAAAAAAAAAATTCTGCCCCGACAGGATTTGAACCATAGATTGAACGCGGTCGAAAAATGGCAAAATTGATAAGTTCGACGTCCTAACCAGCTGAGCTAACAGCCCTTGTGTCAATTGAATGATCTAATCGGTTATGTATTTAACCAAAATAAAGAGCAAACATTATTTTAAAATTATTTTAATAATAATTGTTAAATATAAATATCTAGGATCTAATTTACAACAATTTCA